>BSBK01000102.1:2652500-3252500 GCA_027943335.1 Chamaecyparis obtusa | reverse complement strand
TAAAATTTTATTTAGTCTCAACCTCAATTAATAATTCTTGAATTCATACCATACAAAGCTTATCTCTAAAGTGATCCGCTTTTGTCTTTGAGAGAGGCTTAGTTAGAATATCTACATTTTTCTCATCTATACTAATATATATCAACTGAACAACATTTTTCTCCACTATGTCTCAAACATGGTAATAAGGGCTCTCAATATGTTTAGACCTATTGTGAAATACAAGGTTCACAAATTTTTTTATGCAAATTTGATTATGACAATGAATAATAGTGGAATCCAAGGCTTGTCCAAAAAATCTAGCTAATATATTTCTTAGCCATACTTCTTCCCAAGATACCATAGATGCATCAATGTATTTAGCTTAAGTAGAGGTTTTTGCAACAAAGGATTTCTTTTTGTTGAACGAGGATATCGTGGCAGAACCTAAATTGAAACAACATCCTAAAGTAATCTTTTGATCTACAAAAATTCTAGCCCAATCTAAGTATGAATATCCATGGAGGTTTAGATCAACATTATCATACTTTAATCCAATCCCAATGGTTCCATGAAGATATCTCAATATGTGTTTTTTTGCAACCTGTTGGTTTCTGGTTTGACAAGGTTTACACTACAAAGTAGCTACCGGTACTCTTAATTTTTTTTTACAAAGTATCCAATTCCAAGTAATGAATTCCTAATAGAACCTAACCAACTAATAAGGATACAAATCCTCCTTCACTTTAGGCTCTACAAAAGCAAGGCGGGTAGACCTCAATGCTCTTTTAACACACTCTTTTCACAACATGGCATTGTATAAACAAATATATCTCATATAAGGTATCAATCATAACAAGGAGATACTAGATGAAGACCAATCACTAATCATGCACAAAAGTAACTGATATTCTATGATTTAAAATATATTTGTAGCAAGAGATCCTAAGGAACATGAGAAAACAAATGTATGTAAAACTCAACACCTAGATAAGATTAGTATCTCATTAATTGGGTCATGTATTTGATGAGAAGAATTACATCATATAACAAAATTTTATCAATAGAAAATGACCTAAGAAATATTTTCTTACAACCCTCTTTAACTATAACCCTAACTCAGCCTACATATCAAAATCCTTGCATATAACTTGTAAATTTGCAAATTCTAACAAGCATTTAATTGATCCATTAGACCAAAGAATGAAAGGGAAGCCACATATCTCACAACAAGATACTTAGAGTAATAACTCTTTGTTTTATTCTTTTTAAAACTTAACTAGCTCACACAATGGACAAAATTGGATTAGCATTATATTTCATCATAAGACTCATGCTACTTCTATTATATAATAAAAAAATGTCCCACAACTAAAAAACACCACAAAATAACTTAACTCTAATTATATATTTCTCTTTATGAAATTTTCACAAGACTACTCACAACCAAAAAACTTGCTACTGGAACCAAATATGTTTGGATCCAACAATGGTCTTCCAAAACAAAAAGTGGAGCCATACTCTCTTACCAAGAATATTATATAAAGAAAGAAGATATAATATAGATAGAATGAAGGACTCAAATCTGATATGATAGTACCACCTATCTATCTATAACCCTAAAGATTTGGAAAATATATTCCTTTTGAACCCTAATGATTCTAGAATTCTAAAATTAATTGGAATGCAACAAGCTTCAGGTCAGCCCTAGAATTATTCTGACAAAATTGATACATCATATTACATACTAATATTACATGCCACTAGTAGAAGTTTCCAAGAAATGAGTCATGCCTATATCATGCCCCAAATAGGCATTATGTACCTATAGAGTTGACTGGCATCAAGATTTCGAGGGAATTCTTGATGTAGGGGCATTCTAGGGTACTTGGTGAATCTGCATGGGGGGTGTATGTTTGGCCGGTATTACTTGGTTGTAGCCTTGACCGATAGTCTCAGTCATTGAAGGAAGCTCAATAATTGAAGGAACTTGGTAATCTCTAGCGCTTGGTGAAAGTGTTACTCGTCGATGTCTATGGTGTTTGGTCGACACTGGTGCTTGGTGATGCCTAGCATGCTCGGTTATTTCACTGTTTCTTGGTAGTTCTGGTTTACCGACTGGAGTTATGTGTGATTTTTTGGGCTGAATTTTATTGTTGGTAGCTATTGTTATAGGCTAACATGTTGGGTTAAATGTTTGTAAGGCTATTTTGATGTCGACTTGTATTGAATTTAATAATTGTTGGGGGGAGTTAATGATTTCATCTAGCCGACTTGTGGCTGATGATTAGTATTTAAGGGGTGTTTGGGGTAGATGCTTAGGATCATCATGAGGAGAAGATTGTAGAAGTTCATGACTTGGAAGACTTAGTGAATCAAATCTGAGGTTTTGAAAGCTGGAGTTGGCGAAGTTGTGGAAAAAGATCTTGCATGATCTCACAGATCAGATTGTTATTTGATAGTTTGTAGTTACAGAGCTAGTTGTTTGTACACTTGGAGATAAGGAGATTTCTTGGAGGCTTACAAGCTCAAGTTAGATCTACCTTAGGGTTTCCATTAGCTTCTGATTGTCTTCAGAGATGAACTAGTTGAGATTGTATTAAATCTATTTGGATCTTGCAGAATTATTTCTGATTGTAATTGGCCATAACCTGAAAGGCCTTATAGTCAGGCATGTTAATGAAAATGAAAGTTAAACAATTACTTTTTTGTTGTGTTGTTGAGTATTCCACTATGTTGTTCTTTTGGCTACAAGGTTTGGACTATCCTTAATTGGATCCACCATCCTTGACTACATCAGGTGGTATCAAAGCTAAGATTTGATTTTTGGAGTGAAGGTTGACCTAGCAAGGCTGATCTTGTGAAGTTGATCTTGTTTGTGAAGAGATTGTATGATCTAGATTGCAGATCTATGGCACTGAACTTGTGGATCTTTCCCTAGTTGTTTGATCAAGGTGGTAGGTTGAGATTTGACTTGCATACAACTTGGAGATTTCCACAAGGTGGCTAGTGAGGGTTTTTTGCAGAGGGTTTTTGCATATCTTTAAGGATTCCTCTGAGGAGATTAGACCCTAGAGTTATTTCTAATCTTTGTGATATTGTGGAATCCCGGATCACGGAGAAGGTGAAATCAAATTTTAGATTTGAGATGGAATTGATGAAGAATGACATGGTTGCTGAGATCATAAGAGTTGTTGCTGGTATACCTCATAATGTTGGTATTGAGGATGGTTATGAGGAAGCTACTGAAGACTTTGAACCTACTAGATCTAGTGGTGATGACTAGAGGGATAGATCTGGTGAAGATAGAACTGCTCAGTTGCCTAGATCTGGAGCTTGGTTAAGTAGCAGTTGTACACACTAAGATGTGCACTTCTCTAAATCATTACTTCCAAGGGAATCCATGAATGGGAATCCTTGAAAATTGACCTAGAGCTCCCTAGGCATGGAGTGCAAGGGTGTTAAGAATGCTCTCAGCTAGAGCTATTAAGCCAATAACCTTGCTAGTAAACCATGCAATGGGAGATTCAAATGAAGAAAAGGGAAAGAATGCCAATATCCTCAAGAATCAAAATGGAGATGAAATGCAAGCTATGCTAAGAATGGAAATGCAAGCTAATCTATGAAAAGAAAGATGCAAGTGTTACAATCCAAGCTAATTAATCTATGTGAGCTAATCTAGAGCATAAAAATGAAACTAATCTAGGAAATCATAAATATGAAACTATGATGCAAGAAATGGAAGATGAATGGAAGAATGTCTTCAAAAAGCTCCAAAGTCTCCAAGCAATCCTGCAGCATAAGGTTAGTATTCAAAAGATGGATATGCAAATGAGAAGAGAGCTCTCCTTTTATAGGAAATGAGAAAGAATGGACCATGGAGATTAAGAGGCAAAAGATTTAATCAAGGGTGGAGCTTGAAAGAGGAGCAATCCATGTGCACAAGTATCCTCCAATGAGGAAATAAGAGTTGACTTTTGTGTCCATATGAGACAAAAGGTGCTTTTTCTCTTTTTATAAAATAGGAATAATGCTTTATTTGTGCAACTTAGGATAAGAGGAAAAGTGGGGGGCTTTTTATTTAATAAAAGAAGAGGAAACTCCTTTTAATTAAATAAAGACTTTAGGATAAAATGGTTAGCCCATAGAAAATAATCAAATAAATGATAGAACTGGGATTTGATCAAGAATAAGCAATTGATGATTTTAGCAAAAGGGGCTAATAGTCTAGATGACCATTTTTAGATGATTACAGCAGTTACCGAATGAAAGTTTCTAGTTTCTCTAGTACTTTGAAGCCCAAGAACTTGATTGATTGGATTGGTGAACTTGAAGATTTCTTTGAGCTAGAAGAAATTGAAAATCCTCTTCGGGTGAGAATAGCACAGCCAAAGTTGAAAGGACATCCTACTCTTTGGTGGAAGGAACTATAAAGAGATAGAGAAGATGAAGGTGAAACAAAGATCAATTGGTGGAGGTTGATGATGACTAAGTTGAAAGCTAAGTTCATACTTTCTGATTACGAGCTTGACTTGTTTAAGAAGTTGCAAAATCTGAAATAGAAGGATTTGTCTATTAAAGATTATACCGAGGAGTTCTACAAACTTACTATTTAGTTTGGAGACCAAGAGCTTGGTAAGGAAAAGGTAGCTCGGTATGTGAATGGTCTGAGATTCAATATTTAGGATGAGCTTGGTATGATGAAGATTGATTCTATTGAAGATGCTTATCAATATGCTCTGAAGGAAGAAGATAAGTTGAAAAGGAAACAACATGGTAATTCCTGAGGGAAAGAGAAGATTGATCACTCAATGAAAGATAAACTGACTGATGTAGAAGATGAATAGAAACTTGTGGAACCGAAAAAGAAGACAGGTAGAGTTATCTTTAAGGGTTCTTTCTATAACTGTGGAGAGGAAGGACACCGTTCTTTTGAGTGTACATAGAAGAAGCTTGGTGACTGATGAACTATTGTGGTGAGTGAGAATGAACCTGAATCTGAGAACTTGCTACTTCGGTGAACATTACTTGGTACAAAGGAGGAACCTTGTTAGAGGAGTAACTTATTTAGGATCTGATGCAAGTCTGGAGGTAAACTCTATGATGTTATTGTTGATAGTGGTAGTACTGATAACCTTGTTTCTAAGGACATGGTTCAGAAACTTGGGTTGAATAGACTGAAGCATCATTGTCCTTATAGGATTGGCTAGTTACAAGATGTTCATGCTCTAGAAGTAAGGGAACACTGATTGATTGATGTTTAGATTGGCTAGTATAAGGATCTTGTGTTGTGTGACATTGTGAAGATGAATAGTTATGATATATTTCTCAGTAGACCTTGGCAATATGATTGCAAAGCTATGTATGAATGTGTCTGAAATGTATTTATTGTTGAGAAGGATGATAGGAAGTTTTCCCTAATGCCTTTGCTAGATACAATGCTCGGTAGGAGAATCCTGAGTATTGGTAGCCGAGTTGAGGTTGTGGATCTAGAGAAAATGAATGATCAGTATGGAGAACTAACCTGTGTGTTGTCAAGAAAAGACTTGAAGAGACAAAGAAAGCTAAAGTGGAAGAGTATGCAAGCTAAAAAGGTGGAGGACTTTTATGTGAAGAACTAGTTCGGGGTTTATGTTTTGAATCCCGGAAGATGTTCTTCTCACATATGAACATCTTTTAAAACCTAGGGTGTCTGATGCAAGGGCATTCTAGGGTACTCGGTGAATCTGCATGGGGGATGTATGTTTGGCTGGTGTTACTTAGTTGCAGCCTTGACTAATGGTCTCGATCAACACTGGTTCTCGACAATACCTGGCATGCTCAGTTATTTCACTATTGCTCGGTAGTTCTGGTTTACTAACTGGAGTTCTATGTGATTTGTTGGGAAGACTTGGTGCATTTATTACTGGTAGCTATTGTTACAGGCTAACATGTTGGGTTAAATGTTTGTAAGGCTATTTTGATGCTGACTTGTATTGAATTTAATAATTATTGGGGGGATTTAATGATTTCATCCAGCTGACTTGTGGCTGATGATTAGTATTTAAGGGGTGTTTGGGGTAGATTTTTAGGATCATCATGAGGAGAAGATCATAGAAGTTCATGTCTTGGAAGACTTAGTGAATCAGATCTGAGGTTTTGAAAGCTAGAGTTGGCAAAGTTGTGGAAAAAGATCTTGCATGATCTCACAGATCAAATTGTTATCTGATAGTTTGTAGTTGTAGAGCTAGTTGTTTGCACACTTGGAGACAAGGAGATTTTTTGGAGGCTTGCAAGCTCAAGTTAGATCTACCTTAGGGTTTCCATCAACTTTTGATTATCTTCAGAGTTGAACTAGTTGAGATTGTATTGGATCTATTTGGATCTTGCAGAATTATTTCTGATTGTAATTGGCCCTAACTCAAAAGGCCTTACAACCGGGCATGTTAATGAAAATCAGAGTTAAAAAATTACTTTATTTTTGAGTATTTCACTGTGTTGTTCTATTGGCTGCAAGGTTTGGTCTATCTTTAATTGGATCCACCATCCTTGACTACATCAATTCTATAGCTGCATCTAGACTGATGGTGCATCAAAGGAGTGCAAGGATACAATATTCTATTATTCATTCCCTTTCCTCTTGTATGCTTTGACACAACCTCCATCAAGAGACATGAATACCAAAGAGGGCCTCTTGACCTCCTTGTCACCATGCACCCATCCAAGAGGGCACCATAAATAGGGCTAGGAGCGCTATCCTTCTGGATATGGAAAATTTAGCACAAAAAGTTTTTAAATATCCCTCTAGCTACCAGTCCCCAATTAAATACCCCTATGGCTATGATATGAATGACTCAATATTTCTATCCCAATAGATTTCTATAACTCTATTCTAAAAAATGTGGACATGTTCTAGAAGCCAATTGTCTTCCTTAGAACATCCATTTCCATTACTATGATGAAATCTAAGTAGATACAAATATTTTATAGATTCTTAATTTGTATAAGGTGGGAAAAATTACCATGATTGTACTCTTTGAATTCTCAAATTAACTGGCATATAATAATAGTCTACATGAACTTTCCTATCTCAGTATCAAAATATTCTCTCAGCAAATCTTTACACCTAGAAAATCCTTTGAATTTTTTGTTTGTAAGTGACCCTTTGAATCTTGTGCACATTATGATAAAATACCCAAAAGGATATCCTAAAGTATCCCCATCCATCTCTGAAAATATTTGAAGTACCACCTATGAAATATCCCAATGGTGAGGTGTCCTACCATTACTTTCATTCCTTAGTCCTTACCACCAACCTCCTGCCTTATTATAATAAACCATTGTTTCCTTCCCTGCAAGTAGGTAAAGTGATGGTCACTGATCCAACTTGATTCCAACCTTGTTATGGAAATGGAGATCAATAAAATGAAAAATAGAAACCCTTAAGTCACCACCCCATTGTCTAGAAATACACCTGATATTAATTACCAACCCTAAACATGTGGAAAGTTCTCGTGGTCCCACACTGAATAAAGATCAATTATCTTTGATCATGGGACCACAAGGACCATGGATCCCATCAAAAATTTATCCTTTGTTCGTAATGAAAACTCATTCCCTGACATAAAAATTGATCACCTTTTTTATTGAGTTAAAACATCATCATTGATTTTATCCTCATGCTAAAATATTAGCACATAAGTTATGAATATTTTAACTACTTTAGAAAAAACATTCATCATATTTATCATATGACCAATTAGTCACCTCCATCTATCATCAACTAGAAACTCATCATGAGCCCATGTATTTATCTGCTGGTAAACCCAAGACATACGACATCATCTCGTGGTCCTGCACTGAATAAAGCTCAATCATATTTGATCACAGGACCATGAGGACTATGGATCCCATCAACAAGTTACCCTTTGATCACCAAAGAGATAGAACATCTATCAATAAGTTGACAAATGGAAATAATTCATCCTCCTGTGATCAACTAGGCTTGGTTTATGACATCATCACAGGACCACATGGAAAATGAGAAAATGACACACATCCTATCATTTGAAAGGTAAAGGGGTCCTACCAAATTTGAACAATCACCCATAATTTTTTGAATCAAAATGAAAAGGATAAGGCCATGACCCATAAAAAGGCAAGAATAATGCACAAAGACAGAATGGGAAACAAAATTTAAAAAAATTCAAAGGGAAACACCACATAATAAACATGATGTTGGAAATTTGGCTAATGTGGATGCATAGATGTTGTCATTATGGAAACATATGATCTCTATTGAGAGTGGAGAATCTGGAATGCAAGTATGGCAAGTTGAAGGAAGAAATTATCTAAGTATGGATACAGTGATCCTGATAGAGCACCCGATGAAGATTTAGTTGGCGACGTCCACTGGAGAAATATTTTTGTTTGCATAGTTAACTAAAGCTTCTACAGATTATGAGGATATCCCATCTTAATGCACATAAATTTTGGAGCAGTACGGACAAAGTTATTTGAAGTTTACCGAAGATAGTTTTTGTAGACAGAACAGTTTTGGAGACAGTATTAGCGAAAGAGTTAAGGGATTATTTTTGCTTGTCAAAATAATGAATTAACATTATGAAGGGATGACATCCTAGATGTTTACTCTTGGATAAATATTTTGGAAGCTGACCATATAAAGTTATTAGCTCTAATAACTCATATATGAGGCATACTTGAAATGAAATGAAAAAGTGTGTGATGTGTAAAAAGAAAGAAAAGGATAACTTGTGATAGTTGTATATTGTGATAGTAGCAAAGGCTATTGATGTGAAGTTGTAAGCAGTACCATACTATAGTCAGAAACATTTTGTATTACCTGTTTGGGCAATGAGCTCAGCTGGTGATCAGGTTTTGTAATCTAACTCCTAATAGGGTTAAGGCTTCTAACAAGGCCTAAAGTCCTTTAACCAGGACAAATCTACTATATATTGTAAATTGACTCTTAACAGGGTCCAATATCCCTAATAGGATACTTTTGATTAGTGATCTTTGTGGGTACCATCCCCACTGGGGTTTTCCCTTGGCCAAGGTTTCCTCGAGAACATATGATGTGTTATGAGTTCTTTCTACTTACTGCTATGTTTGTTAATCAGCTTGATAATCTTTGTATGCACTAAAGTAATCTATTATATCCATAAGTGGGCAAAAGAAAAATTTTGTGAAATACTAATTCACCCCCCCCTCTCAGTATTTCCTATTTCTAACACATGGTGATTCAAAAAAAATTTAGAGGACCAACACAACCAAATGTAATTTTATAGCTTCACACATGAACTGACTAAGTGCATTTGTTTCATAGAAAATGTCTTTCCTAGTGTTGACCAAATACATTATTGACCTAATTATTTGATGATAGAGAGTAGGATCTACTAATTATAATTGTGAATATGCTTCTTTGAGTTTGTGAAAATTTGTCTCCATAGGTTTAGATATAGGTTTTCTATCTATCATTCCAAACCTCTTTAATATATCAATAGTGTATTTTCCTTGATTTAAGATAATGTAGTTATATTATTGCCATACTTCTAAACCAAGGAAGTAATGTAATATTCCTAAATATTTCATATCAAATTTAGAATCAAGGTCTTTCTTACATTTAGTGATGAGATGATCTTCTCATTTGATTAGAAAATCATCAACATATAAAATGAGAATCAGCATATCACCATTTATTACCTTAAAGTGTAGATTAGGGTCGACTTCATTCTTGGAAAACCCCAATTTGGAGAGATGGTTTTCTATCCTTTCTTACCAGGCTAGAGGATCCTTTTTAAGCCCATATAAAGCCTTGTTTAACTTTAAAACATGAGAAGTACTATCATGAATCATGAATCCCTTTGGTTGTTCTAAGTACACTTCCTTTTCAATGATACCATTAAGGAAGGTTGTCTTTACATCCATCTGGTTAACTTTCCATCCTTTAGATGTGACAATATAAATATTAGATCTGACAGAGGTGTATCAAGAAAATGGGACAAATGTCTCTTCATAATCAATCCCTTCCTTCTAGGAGAATCCTCTGGCAACAGATCTAGTTTAATGTTTTTCAATACTTCCATCAACTGCATGTTTGATTTTGAATATCTATTTAGATGAGACAAATGATTTTTCTTTAGGTCTTGGCACAACATCCCAAACATAATTATTTATGATGGAGTTGTATTCTTCAACCATGACATATTTCCATACTTTCTTTTGAAGTGCTTCCTCAACATTTGAAGGTTCAAATTTGATAGGTTCACTCATGAGAGAAACATGGTTGGAGTATTTATTAGGTTTCTTCCTTTCCCTAAAATTACCCTCAGAAGCTCCATAAATCTTTGCTTCTTCAATTGGTTTCCTTTCCCAGAGTGGTCTCTTATGATTAATGATTAAATCTCTAGTTTCAAGAGTAGAGTTCAATGGTTCATTATCATTCTCTATAGGAGTATCCTTCTAAAGCTTAGGATCAAGATCATCTTGAGGGTTTTCTTCATCTACTTCCATATTATCTTTAGACCTCTTAAAAGAAATGTCTTCTTGGAAGGTTACATCTATGCTAAACTCAATTAAGTTTTGACCAAGTATGTATATCATGTGGGCTTTAGATGTTTTCCTATACCCAAAAAATATCCCACTCTTCCCTATTGTTCTAATTTGGTCCTTTTCTCTTTAGGAATATGGATATAGATAGGACAACCAAATATCCTTAGATGGCTTATGTTAGGTTTAGTCCAAGTGAAGGCTTCTTTGGGAGTTTTATTGTCTAGGATAGAGTGAGGATATCTATTTTGGATATGGTTGTGTTGGAGGCTTCAACCCAAAATGAGGTATGAAGGTTTTGATCATGCATCATAGCTTTTTCTTCTTCTACTATGGTTCTATTTTTCCTTTTAGCTACCCCATTTTGTTGAGGGTTGTAAGGAATAGTGTACTATCTCTTAATCCCATCTAAATTACAAAATTCTTTAAAATTATTAGACACATATTCTCCCAAATTATCAAGCCTTAGGGTTTTGATTCTTTTTCCGAACATGTTTTCAAATAAGGCTTTGAATTCCTTAAATTTAGTTAGAACTTCATTTTATTCTTAACATTTTATAAAGTAAATCCAATTTTTCCTCAAGTAGTCATCAACAAAAATAATATAATACAAAAATCCTCCTAGCGAGGCTACTGTCATTGGTCCACATAAATCAGAATGTATAAGTTCAAGTACATTTCTGGATCTACTCTCACTATTATGGAAAACACCCTTGGAGTTATTTCCTAAAGCACAACCCTTGCAAACCCCTCCATGATCTTTCTTTAATTTAGGTATACCATTTACAATATTCATCATATAAGATAGGGCATGAAAGTGAATATTTCCTAACCTTCTATGCTATATTTCATTAGTAGAAGATAAATCATGGATTAAGGCTTGAGAGGGAGAAGTGGATAGTTTATATAGGCACCCATATCGAGTCACTAAGGTAAGTTCCTTCTTTATATTTGAGTTCTTAGTCCATGCTATAAATTTTCCATCCATAAAAGAAATCTAATACCCTTTATCTTCAAGTGATGATATGGAAACTAGATTTCGCTTGATGCCTAGTTCAAATAGTACACTAGTTAATTAAAGAGACACACCCGATTTGAGTTGAATAGTGAAAGTTACAAATCCTTTTACTAAGTAGTTTGAATTGTCTCCAGTGGTAACTTCTTCATTTGATCCTTCATCTAGACTATCTAGTTATTCTTTGAATCATGTAATGTGTCAGGAGGCTCCACTATCAATGACCCGGGTATTTATGTTATTTGAAATCTCACTTGATAGTGCTAAATAGAATATAAGTCTTTCAACATCCTTATCCTTACTTACTTATGCTAGTGAGGCTTGATGTTTGATCCTTTTTAGGCATTTTATAGCAAGGCATTAGAATTTATCACATCTAAAACATTAAAATATAGACATGTCTCTTCTTCTTTTATTTGAATTCATGTTATGCTTTTCCTTTCCTTTCTTTCATTTGAAGTTGTTTCTCTTTCATTTCTTATGGGGATTTACATTAAGGACTTGAATTTCTCCATTAGGAATGTTTATCCCAATTCCATTTACAATCAATCTTTCTTCTTCTTGAATGCAGTTGGTCTTTAATCAATTGAACTTAGGAAATTTGGGTCTAGCACTTATCCCTTATATGAATGTTTCCAAAGAAGTAGGTAAACCATTTACAGCCAGCATTGATAATTCTTTATTTTCAATATAATGACCAATAGTAGATAGTTGATCACTTATCTCTATTATCCTCATGAATTAATACATGATTTTTTTCCTTTATTCATATTGACATGATGTATTTATGTTTTAAGAGAAAGATCCCTACTGGTGTTATTTATCTCATACATGTCTTCTAGATTTTTGAACATTCAATATGCAGTATCTAATTTTGATATAATAGGAACTATATGATCCTTTGCTGCATCTACTAGACTCTTCATGGCTTTGTTATTATTTTTGATCCATAGATTTTTCTCATCATCATCATCTAGTATGGGTATAGCCCTTTCCACATATGTGTTCCAGTCATGTTCTCTTAGTGCCATCATTATTCTGAATTTCCATGATATGAAATTTGTGGCACCTTCTAGTCTATCTTCAAATCTAACTCCACTCACCATTTTTCTCAACTATGGAACCTTTTTAGTTATGATTCCCAAAGTTGTTGGGGATCAATCCTTTGATCAGTTTATACCTATTAGCCTATGCCATCCTATTTATAAGATTATGTCAAAAATCTTAACTTCTAGATTGTTGACTATCCTCCCTTTGTTAATTTCTCCCTAGCAGAATGGCTTCATACCTAGTAGACAAATCCTTGACTCTATTATTTTGGTCCATGAAAACATTCACTCTTCCTCTGAGGGTGGTTAATAGGTTTTTCTCCTCAAACTTGATTTGTTAAAAGCTTATGATCAGGTGGATTGGATGTGTTTGTGCCTAGTTCTAAGGAAGTTTGGTTTTAATGAGAGGGTTATTTAGATTATATCATAGATAGTTTCCACTACTTCCTTTTTTGTTATCACTAATGGGACAAACTCCAAGTTCTTAAAAAATACTAGAGGCTTAAGACAAGGGGGCCCTATCTCCCCTATTCCTTTTACTCTATTGGTTGAATGCCTAGGGAGATACTTTAAGCTTCTAGTGGATAAGGGTGTTATCCAAGGGTTGCGGCCTTCCTCCAATCCTCTAACTTTATCCCATGCCCAATTTGTGGATGACACTATAATTATGGGTAATTCTACTATCAAAGAAGCTAGAGCTATGAAAAGTTCCCTTAATGTTTATACCAGTGCTACCGGCCAATTGATTAACTGGAATAAAAGCTCCTTATTTTTTATTAATACTTTGGTTGAAAGGTAGGACAAAATTGAAATTATCTTAGATTGCAAGATCGGTAACTTTACCTCTTCCTATTTAGGCCTCCCCCTTGGGCTGAATGTTGTTTATTCCTTTTGGAATTTTATTTTACATAAGTTTAACAAAAAGCTAGCTGGTTGGAAAGGTACCATTTTATCTCAAGTGGGAAAGGTGACCCTCATTAAATCTTATTTGCAAAGTTTGGTGGTTTATGCTCTTAGCCTGTTTAAGATACCTGTGAAATTATCTGACAAAATTGAAAGTATTCTCAAAATATTTCTCTAGTCTAGAGATGAGGAAAAAAAATGTATCCCTTTGATTCCCTTGGATAAGGTTTGTAAACCCAAAATTATGGGGGATTGGGGTTAAGACCAGTCAAGGTTATCAACAATACTCTTCTGGCCAAATAGATTTGGAGGATCTATGGGGAACCTAAGGAATGGAACACCATATGCAGACAAAAATATCTCTATGGCATCCCCTCCATATATGTCTTTCTATTAAACATGGATAAATTTGAAGGCTCAATTTTTTGGAGAAATATAAATAATGCCAGAAATCTTTTCAGCAAGGGGAAGAAATGGAAGTTGGGAAATGACCAAAAAATTTAGTTCTAGGATGATCCCTAGTTTATGGAGAAGCCCCTAGGTGACAACCTTGATTATTATGATTCTATGAAATGGTGTAAAAATAAATATGGTACCAAATTTAAAGATTAGTGGATTAAAAACTGTTGGGTGAATCTGACAGGGATAAACCCTACCTTTGATAGAATTGACAAAGCCCTTTTGGCTCAGTGCATTTGTGATACTAAGGAAGAATCCATGATATGGGGTCCTTCTCCAAATGGGATTTTCTTAGTTGCTACCACCAAGTTAGTTCAATTTGATCCTCCTGATTCTAAACCTTGTTGGGACAAGGCTTGGAACAAAGATCTCACACCTAAGATCGAGATCTTCTATTGGATTTTCATCCAAAATAAATCCATTACGGTGGACAATCTAAAAAAATGGGGATTCTTTATCCCTAATAGATGTTTCTTGTGTTGTACTATTGAGGAAGATACTAACCACCTTTTCTTGCATTATTCTTTCTCTCAATAGGTTTGGTCTTTATTCTTGCAGAAATGGAACATGTGTTGGATTTTTCCCCATTCCATCCAAGAGTTTCACCAGCAATGGCATTTTCCTAGTTCTAATGATTTTGTTAGTAAAAATTAGAAGATGTTGGCTCCACATGTGGCTTGGAACATAATGAAAGAAAGGAAGAATAGAATTTTTTGGAAGAAGCACAGTAATCCTACCAGTGTGTTTGAAAAATCCCAAAGAGGATACTATGAAAACCTTACTAAGGGAAACTCAGGATTGCTAGAATATAAATGAACCTAAGTCTAAGGAGGGTAGACATGAGAATAGTGTTTGGAAATCTCCTCCTGAAGGGTGGATTAAAATCAATTTTGATGGGGATGCCAAGGAAAATCCACACCCTGTTGGGTGTGGCAACATAATTAGAGACTGCAGTGGGAACTTTATTGCTGCAATTGTTGCCCCCTTGGGAGCTCAAACCAATCACATATTTGAAGCTATGGGAACTCTGTATGGCCTTCAACTTGCCAAAAATCTCAATTTTAATAATATATGGCTTGAGGGAGATTCTATGAACATTATTAAGTGTCTTAAGGGAGAGTCTATTCCTTCATGAACCATAGATAATTTTATTTTAAAAGAGAAGGAAATTATTTCAAAATATGCTAAAGTTCACATCTCCCACATGTACAAGGAAAGCAACAGTGTGGCAGGATGTCTTCACATGGGAGAGCTATGCAAATTTGAATGAGAACACAAAATCAAAGATTAATTATGAAAAAATATCCTTACGGAAGGAAACCATTAAGTTTCTCAGAATTATATGCATGAGTACTATGGAGCTAGTGGATAGTTATTGAAAAGAGTAGAGTAGAGGATTTGGCTTTTATAACATCATTATTTCCCATTCTTTCTAGGTTTTAATTTCCACCTATGTTAACATTGTTGAGAAAGACAAATTTTGCAAACACAATCCAAAAACTAGGTAGAGTGATCAGTGTTTGGACTCGATCTCTATCATCATAGGTGGTGATCTTAAAAGTGAGGAGCCTGCAAACTATCACCAGCTTAAAGGGGAAGACATGGCTATGGTGTGGCCTAAATTGTAGAAGGGTGGAGTCACTCTATATCTAGAAAACTCCATGGGTTTGACAAATCTGTTACACATAAGTTCTTAAATGGATGGAAAAGTGAGACCATCATAATGGATGGAAAAACTATCAATCTCTCAATTGATCTCATAGCCTAGGTTACTGGTATCCCCAATGAGGGTTTAAATTTTTACAAAAATTGGAAGATTTTGAACATGGAAATTTATAAATTTGCTAAGTTTGAGAAGGAGAAGGAGGTTTTCTCCAAAGTCCATGCTAATGGGTTCATTGATGTTTACAAGATCAAAGAAATATAGCGTAACAACCTCTTGGTTATTATAGAGTACTTTACTCTCAATGAGTGGTTCACATAGGTGCATTCCCACCACTTCATGTTCCTTAATCACTTCAGGTATAAGTATATTATCAACATTCCTTATTACTTACATATCTCTTTAATAAAAATCCTAAATGAGTACAAGAAGAAATCTAAGAAGGCCATTTGGCATGAGGGGTTGATCCTATTGATTTATGAACACATAAGGGATTCCATCCCTAACCCTACTCATCTCACAACTCCCATTATGGGTAAAAGAAAATAGATTTCTAAAGGCAATATTGAAATCAGTTCAAAGAAATAGAGGTCATTGAAGAAGGAAGTTTCAAATTCTAGTTATGATGAGAACATTAATGATGATTCAGAGGATGAGGAAGGCCATGGTACCCAGAATGTGCAAAGCCCTAATAGAGAAGAGGGGGAAACTAAGGAATCAGAAGATAATGCCCACTCTCAAGATATGGGAGAGGATGAGGAAAAAGACTATGAAGCGTCTGTGAAAAATGAAGAACTGAAGATTGATACCATTAACAAAGACAATGATGATAGTCAGAATAAGGAAGATCTCACAACCCAGAATAGGGAGATTGATAGTGAAATGAAGAAAAAAGATAAAGAGAACACAGACATAAAGGAGAATGAGGAAATTGTCAACTTGAAAGGTAAGTCGTGGGATATTTTGAATTCTAAAGACATTTTGGTTCAAAATTCCCAAAACCTAGAATTAGTTGATACTGTTATCCATTACACCAAGATGCATACCCCTCATAGGAATTTCCAAATAGAGGAGGTTCCTATTCTGGATGATTTTATGGTTGGTATTAGGCATGATGTGCATGTTTCTCAAGATACCTAGGATAATAATGAAGAATAAATTGAGGACATCAATAAAAGAAGGGTTAGAAAATCCTCAATTAAAATAATTTTTGAGGACTTCGATGATAAGGAGTAAGTCACTATTGGTACCCTTTAAACAAAATAAGTTGAGGCTTTGTACTCTTTTAGATTCAACAAATGGTGTTTCCATGAGATAAAGAGGCTAAATCTTAAGTGTAGGAAACTTGAGGCCACTAATGCCAGTCTTCAAGAGAAACTGGAAAAAGGGCTCAATGAGGGAAACTTGACTCAGAATTTGAACTATGTTATCAGTGATGTGCAGAAAAGGATGGATAATATGGAGAACACAATTATGGATATTCTATTAGAAAGTAAAGATCCCCAAGATAACTAAGAGGGGGGGGGGTGAATTAGTTATCAGATAATGTAACCATTCAACTAATTTAAACAATATAATTAATGTACTGATCAACCATAGAAAGATAACCATACACAATTGCACAATAACACAAGATATGTTGACTAGGGAACCTCTTGAAAAGAGTAAACCCCGGTGGGAATGATGCCCACAAAATGATGCACTAATATGAAAGTTCCTTGTTAGAGGATGGACCCTGTTAGGAGTCTTATGAAATACATTCAGTACATATAAATCCCTATTAGGAGATTTTGAATCCCTGTTAAAAGATTCTAACCCGGTTAAGAGTTTGTGGAAGACAGAAGGACCCACTGCCCAAACAACTTCAAGGCAAGATCTCTGAACCCACTGTCCAAAAGATCTTAGGATTATTCAATAGAATAATATGAAATATATTACCTCCTTCACACTATGCCAAAATTGCACTCTCTGCTACAGAAGATCACAATTCCAGATCTCTGTACTCACAAGTCTTCCTTCATCACCGAATTAGCTCTTTTCTTCACTTCATGCATATATTCACATCTCAACCTCCATAGTTCATATTAAAACAAGGAAAAAATTCCTTCTTATATACCAAACTCAAATAATTACAAATGAGTCGGTCCTCAATTACAAAATAATAAATTCTACACACTACACACAGAATTCACATAAAACTGTCGGCTTCTAGATACTGTAACTTTCTCCAAACATATCTTCAAAGTTTGTACTATGAACCACATCATTATTAATGAGTCTCCAACATCCCTTTAATTTTACAAAATTAGATTCCATCCCAGCTAAGAGATATCCTCCGATTTCTAAAAATCGCTTCACAGAAACACTGTCTAAACACTGCTTTTACCAAAATGCTCATAACTCTCATAAATGAATGAATTTATTTTTGTGCTATTAAAAATATGTTAATAACACACCAAAGAAGATACCATCAACTATGCAAAAGCCAATCTTCAATACAACATGTGTGCAAAACAAAACTATACCTGCTTTCCTACTAATATCCAGAATATCACTGTGTTGACATCAATGACAATCCAAGTCATGAATGCAACAACAACTGCTACAGAATGACTACCAAAATACTTTTCATTCATTCCTGAAAATCTCCCCCATTGGCATTGATGGCAACATAGATGAAAAACATCCAATGTTCCAAAAATCCAATACTGCAACATCACTGCAAAATATCAAATTAAATCTTGCTTCATTTTCCTATTCAGCTCTCTCATACACTCCACAATGTTTTTCATGTATATCTCTCCCCCATTGACATCAATGATAGAAATTCCATCACTAAGTCAACAACAACTTAATGCCAAAAGACACTTTTCAGAAAAATACAATAACAAGAGTCCTCATGACTCAGCTCATAAACTCCCCCATAGAGGAAGTTCCAACATCCAATCCAGAAGAAAGATAGGGCTCATATAACACTGGACAGATGCAATTATCTGCATCAATTCTCAAAAAAAGGTTGGGGCATAACCCCAAGCATACCTCTCAGATACACAAATGTATCCTTAGGTAAAGGCTTTGTAAATATATCTACTATCTGCTCCTTTGTACTTATGTACTCCAATCTTACTTCTTTTTCTGCAACTTTCTCTCTTACAACATGATACTTGATCTCAATATGTTTAGTCTTAGAATGTAAAACATGATTTTTTGACATACTCACTATACCAGTGTTATCACAATGTATAACAATAGGCTCATCAAACTTTATTCCAATATCTTTCAACATCTACTTCATCCAAATGATCTGATTACAATTATTTGCTACTGCAACATATTCTACTTCTGCCATACTTTGTGAAGTACAATTCTGCTTCTTACTTAACCAAGAGACCAATTTTTGTCCAAGAAAAAAGGCTCCACCACTGGTGCTTTTCTTTTCATCAATGTTGCCTCCCCAATCTACATCAGTATAGGCACATAAAGTAAAATCATCAAAATTCTCATACCATAATCCATAATCCATTGTTGCTTTCAGATATCTTAGTATCCTCTTTACTACTGCATAATGTGATTCTCTATGTTCTACTTGAAATCTTGCTACAATCCCAACTGAATGTGCTATATCAAGTCTTGTATGTGTCAAGTACTGCAATCCTCCAATCATAGATCTATATTTTTTCTACTCAATTGCTGGTGTCTCATCTTTGCTAGATAACTTATGTCCAGTTACCATAGGTGTTCCAACAGGTTTAGAATCTCCCATTCCAAATCTTTTCAATAAGTCATTCAAATACTTAGTTTGACTTAAAAATATACCTTCCTTACTTTGTGTTATCTGTAATCCCAAAAAATATTTCATTTCTCCAATCATGCTCATCTCAAATTCAGTCTTCATTTCATCTGCAAATTTGTCACTAGCTTCATCTTCTCCTCCAAAGATAATATCATCAACAAATATAACTATAACCAAAAAACCATTCTCAATTTCTTTTGTGTATAAGTTACTATCTATTGTTCCTTTTATAAATCCCAATTTCAATAAATACTTATCCAATCTTGCATACCAGGTTCTAGGTGCTTGTTTTAATCCATATAAAGCTTTTTTTAACTTACATACCATATCTCCTTGTGTCAAAGGAAAACCTTCAGGCTGCTCAATGTAGACTTCTTCTTCCAATTCACCATTCAAAAATGCTAATTTCACATCCATCTGATACACTTTGAATTTCTTGTAAGCTGCATATGCTAGAAACATTCTCACTGCTTCAAGTCTGGCCACAGGTGCAAAAGTTTCTTCATAGTCAATTCCTTCTTGTTGTGAATATCCTTTACATACCAATCTTGCTTTTTTTCTTATCACTTCTCCTTGTTCATTCATCTTGTTTCTGAATACCCACTTTGTTCCAATCACATTCTTGTCTTCAGGTCTAGGGACCAATTCCCATGTCTTATTTTTTTCAATCTACTCCAGTTCTTCTTTCATAGCATTAATCCAATGTTCATCTTCACAAGCTTCATTAGTAGTCTTAGGTTCAATTTGAGAAATCAAACATAAATGTACCTTATTTTGAGTCAAAACTCCTCTATCTAAACTTCCAATAACTTGCTCAACAGGGTGATGTCTTGAAGTATACCTGTTAGGTGTCATAGTTACTGATCTTGTTCCAACTGTAGATTCTTCTCTATTTTCTTCTCTGTTTTCTTCTCTATTTTCTTCAGTATGACTTTCATTCAACAAATCACTATTAGTTTCAAAAAATAATTCTGGATTTTCAATGTTAGGCTGAGGTTTTGCTTCTCCATCAGATTCATAATCAAGCATTCTTTCCTGAATTTTAAACTTCTCATCAACTTTTACATTTGCACTTTCAACAATAGTCTTAGTTCTTTTGTTATAACATCTATATGCTTTTCTTTTTAAAGAATATCCAAGAAATATTCCTTCATCACTTCTAGGATCAAATTTTCCTATATCATCATCTCTCTTTATATAACATGTACTTCCAAAAATTCTAAAATACTTAACTGAGGGTGTATGTCCAAACCATAATTCATAAGGTGTCTTGTTTGTATCTACTCTAATTTGTACCCTGTTCATAGTGTATACTACTGTGTTCACTGCTTCTCTCCAAAAAGTCTTAGCCAAATCATTTTCAAACAACATAGCTCTTGCTACTTCAGTTATTGACATGTTCCTTCTTTCTGCAATACCATTTTGTTCTAGTGTTCTAGGGGTTGAAAGTTGTCTCTTAATACCATTCATTTCACAAAAGGTGTTACACTCTCTAGATGTAAATTCACCACCTCTATTAGATCTTAGACACTTAATCTTCTTTCCAGATTCATTCTCAATTTTGTTTTTCATGATCTTAAATTTATCAAATGCTTCAGATTTTTCTTTCAAAAATGCAATCCACATCATCCTTGTAAAATCATCAACAAGAATCATAAAATACCTTTCTCCATAGAATCCTCTAGTCCTAGTAGGACCACTCAAGTCTGTATGAACAATCTCCAGCTTCTCTTTCGATGTGAACTTCTTGTTGGGAAATGAACTCCTTTTATACTTTGTCATCATACATTCTTTGCAAATCATGTTAGTAGGTTTCATAATTCTAGGTAAATCTCTTACCGCAAGTGTAGTGCTCACTTTGACAATATTATCAAAGTTTATATGGAAAAACCTTTTATGCCATAACCAAATGTCATCAATCCTAGTTATCAAACATGTCATCTCAGTAGGATTCAACTGAAATACATTACCTCTAGTTCTGGATCCTTTTCCAACCAGATTTCCATCTTTATCTTTTATCACACAAGTTTTCTCAGAAAACCAAACTTGATAACCCTTATCAGCCAATTGTCCAACACTTAGTAGATTATGTCTTAGTCCATCAACAAAGTAAACATCATCAGTGTTAGTCTTTCCATCAAGAGTAATAGATCCTATACCCTTAATCAAACAAGGTGCATTGTTACCAACCCTAAGAATTCCTCCATCATAATTATCTAACTTAACAAACTTTCTTTTATCTCCAGTCATATGATGTGAGCAACCACTATCTATAATCCAATCAAATTTCTTTTCAACTTGTGAAACTAATGCTTTTTCTTCCCTTTTATCAGATTCAGAACTTTCTTCTTTAATTGCTACAAATCCTATTTTCTCAAAGTTAGCATTATCATTGTAACTTAAATGTCTTTCAATTCCTGCTTCAAGATCTTCATCATTTGCATAATAACATTCTTTAGATCTCCTATGTTTAAAGTTGCTTCTATACTTCTTAACTCTTTTAGGACATTTAGATGCAAAATGACTATATTCTTGGCAAGTCCAACATTTAAAGATTTTCTTACCATCTGGTTCTCTTTTTACAAGTAATGCAATACCTTCTTCAATCTTCTTATCTTCCTTAGATCTGCTACTACTGGCATAATCTCCATTCACACTAGTACTTCTTGTAGGTCTAATGTTAAGAGCACTGAATGCTGTTTCCATTCTAGGTAGCTCTCCTGATAATCTCAAGTTCATCTCTGCTGTTTCTAATCTTCCAAGAAGAGTCTCTCTTGAAAAGTTCGATGTACAAGGTATCACTTATTCAATCATCTATGTTGTCTGCTTGAATACTGGTGTCAAAGTTCTCAGAATTTTCCATATCACTTCATTCTCTGTCTTATCACGTCCACAAGACTTTATTCCTATTACAATCTTAGACATCCTACCAATATAGCTTCTAATAGATTCATCTTCCATCATTCTGATATCTTCAAATGCACAAATCCAATTATGTAATCTAGCCTTCTTTGCATGTTCATCACATTGAAAATTAGAATGTAAAGCTTTCCAAATTGCATGAGATGTTTCAAACATCTTACCTGACTATATTCATTCTCTGGTAGTGCTAACAAAAGTGCTTCTCTTGCAAGTATGTTACACATGAATAGATCTAGTTCATCTTTAGTTCCTGCCTCTAGATTGTCTTCCTCAATGATAGTCTTCTCATTCTTTGTAATCAACCAATAACTTGGTCCTAAACACAATAGATGTGTCTTCATATTTTCTTTCCAGCTGTCAAAATTTACTCCATCAAACTTAGGGCTTTCTTTTCTAAAATTCGCCATGGATATCCTTAAGTTGTTAAACTTTTCTTTCAAGGACCTGCTGCTCTGATACCAATTGTTAGAAAGTAAAGATCCCCAAGATAACTGAGAGGGGGGGGGGGTGAATTAGTTATTAGATAATTTAACCATACAAATACTTTAAACAATATGATTAATGTACTGATCAACCATAGAAAGATAACCATACACAATTGCACAATAACACAAGATATGTTGACTAGGGAACCTCTTGAAAAGAGTAAACCCCGGTGGGAATGATGCCCACAAAATAATGCACTAATATGAAAGTTCCTTGTTAGAGGATGGACCCTGTTAGGAGTCTTATGAAATACATTCAGCACATATAAATCCCTGTTAGGAGATTTTGAATCCTTGTTAAAAGATTCTAACCAGGTTAAGAGTTTGTGGAAGACAGAAGGACCCACTGCCCAAACAGCTTCAAGGCAAGATCTCTGAACCCACTGTCCAAAAGATCTCAAGATTATTCAATAGAATAATATGAAATATATTACCTTCTTCACACTATGCCAAAACTGCACTCTCTGCGACAGAAGATCACAATTCCAGATCTCTGTACTCACAAGTCTTCCTTCATCACTGAATTAGCTCTTTTCTTCACTTCATGCATATATTCACATCTCAACCTTCACAGTTCATATTAAAACAAGGAAAAAATTCCTTCTTATATACCAAACTCAAATAATTACAAATGAGTCGGTCCTCAATTACAAAATAATAAATTCTACACGCTACACACAGAATTCACATAAAACTGTCGGCTTCCAGATACTGTAACTTTCTCCAAACATATCTTCAAAGTTTGCACTATGAACCACATCATCATTAATGAGTCTCCAACATCCCTTTAACTACACAAAATCAGATTCCATCCCAGCTAAGAGATATCCTCCGATTTCTAAAAATCACTTCATAAAAACACTGTGTAAACACTGCTTTTACCAAAATGCTCATAACTCTCATAAATGAATGAATTTATTTTTGCACTGTTAACCATAGGTTAATAACACACCAAAGAACATACCATCAACTACACAAAAGCCAATCTGCAATACAACATGTGCACAAAACAAAATTGTACCTACTTTCCTGCTAATATCTAGAATATCACTATGTTGACATCAATGACAATCCAAGTCATGAATGCAACAACAACTGCTACAGAATGACTGCCAAAATACTTTGCATTCATTCCTAACATATTCTCTAGCATAGTAAGGACAATATGAAAGCTTCAAGCATCAATATAAAAGCCCTGGTCAATATGTTGGATAACGGCCTTGGTGAGGAAACTGATTATAAGAATGAAACCTTGGAGGTCGTTGGTGGACCAAGCTTCAGAACCTAGGCTAGAAACAAGAAGAAATCCCCCACTGTTAAGAAGAATGTTAAATTGCTGAAAAGGGTCATTGGGAGTATGGATAATATCCAAGAAATAATGGAAAAGACCCTGGATGAAAAATCTGGAATAATGTATACTATCAATTGAGCTAGTGCTTTGGCTAGGTTTTTTGTCTCTCGTGCTGATTTTTTCCCATTTTTTTTTTTTATCTTCTTGTATTTCCCTCTTTTGGGATGATTGTTGACGTTGTTTATTTTTGTTGGGTCTACTTATTTCTATCTTTAGTTTCTGGATTGTAAAGGGTTTCGGGTTCCCTTCAAAACCTACTTTTACCAGTAATCAAAACTATAGTTTTATAGAGCCTTTAATGGTAGTTATATTTCTCCTATAAATTATATCTGATCATATCTTTTTTTTATGCTAGCTCTGATAGGATGTTAAGATGTGATTAGATTTGGAATAGAGGAAATTTTACTTTTTCTATATTATTTCCTTGATGTATATATAGTGAAACTATTGTGTACTAGCATTAGAATAATATTCTAAATTCTATGAGATTTTCTATATGATGATAATGTAGATCTAAGAGAAAACTATGAATTTAAAATACAATAATGATATAATTCTTTACTTAAGGATACTTGATATGAATTTCTATTGTAACTTGTAATAATACTTGTAGATTTTGGTATTCTCCAAGTTACTCTTTCAATGTGTATATATATGATATAAAGGGATATGTCTCATGTAGGGACATGATGCAGGAGCATCTCAGGTCCTTGGAAATCATGTGTCACCAGAAACAATTTGGAGTTTATCTCTATTGCTTAGTTTCTAATTTGACCAAGTTGGTCAGTAGTTGGTTAGTTTCCTTTGGTTACTGAGTGTGGTTAGTTATCTCCTGGGCGATTGGTTATTGCACTAGCGCTCAACATTACCTATCTGCTGCTTGGTTATCTTGCTTATCGATAGGTTTAGTTTTAGTTCCTATTGTGGCCGACTTGTGCATTTATATTGGATCATAGATTTAATGCTAGAATCCATCATTGGGAAGCATGTGGTCCCAAATTTGACCATTCCTTCCATTGATTGAGGATCAAAAGGCCGACTCAGCTTAGTAGTTTCTTGTATAAATGTAGTTGTTTGGTTGTAGATTGGGAGTCAGTTTTTGGATAGAAGATAGTAGACATTAGATTGGAGATTGGTGATAGATCCTCACATGTTGGAGGACTTTTGTAATTCATTGTAATATCTAGTCCTAATCAGGAAGGCCTTACAACCCGACATGTATGATTCAATTGATAAAAATATATGAAAGATCTGGCATTCTCTCTCTCACTATTGTTGTTTGTTGCTTCCGCATGTGTTGTGTAGGCTTGGATCATTAGGGTGCACCATTGCTGGCCCCTCTTGCTCCCTATCTTGCATCAGGTGGTATCAGAGAAAGGTTAGATCTTGATCTAGTTCTGTGGATCTAGGTTTGTAGGTTCCTCTTGAAGCCCTAGTTGATTGTTGTGGGGTAGAAAATTATGATCTGACCTACAATTGTAGAGGGTTGTCAAGATGGTTTGTGGGAGGTGAGATGTAGATCCAGGATTGGAAGATATGCTAAGGCAAATTATTTCTAGGTTAGAAGCTGTTGAGATAGCCCAAAGAAGAGGCAAACATCTTGAAGATGTTAGTGATGATGAAATTGAAGAAGAACAGGTGAATGCAGAACCTGCACTTGTTATGGATCAAGGTGAAGAAATATTTTTGAAGGATTTGACAAGTTTGAAGTCAACACCACATTTAAATCCTCTTGAGTATGGTGGAAAATTGGATTTTGATGAATTGGTGGATTGGATCACCGAGATGGAAAAGTACTTTGAATATGAAAATATTCCTAAGGATAAGAAGGTGAAAATTGCAAGCACAAAGTTGAAAAGTCATGCATCCTTATGGTGGGAACATCTACAGCTGGATAGAAAAAGGAAGGGAAAAGACAAAATCAAGATATGGAATAAAATGGTGAACAAATTGAAAGGAAAGTTCTTACCTTGTAATTATCAGATTAACCTAGTTCGGCGGATGTAAAGTTTGAGATAGAAAGATAGCTCGGTGAAAGAGTATACTGAGGAATTCTATAGATTAGATATCAGATCTAGACATGATGAAGATGATGTGGAAAGAATCAGTAGATACCTAAATGGTTTGAGAGTTTCCATCCAAGAGAAAATTAGTATGGTCAAGTTGGAGAACATTGAAGAGGCTTATCAATTTGCTTTGAAGGCTAAGGAGAAATTGAACAAAAGACATGAGCAAAGATAGAGAGGTCAAGGTGGTAGATTCCCTAGAGGAAGAGGTAGACTAATGGTGAAAATGGTAGATCTAAACTAGAAAAGACAAATATGGACAAAGGCAAGACCAAGTGGAAAGGTGAAAGTTCTAGAGGTAGAGGTAGTAACTACAGAGGTGGTTATGGCAGAGGAAGTTTCTAAGGAACTTATTACAATTGTGGAGAAGAAGGACATAGATCTTTTGAATGTACATAGGCTAATAAGAAGGCTGGTAGTAGTAGAAATACTTTGGTGCAAGAAGAGTCATTGAATGAATGTGAGAAAGAAAATAACTTGATGGTAAGGAGAGCACTATGGAATGAAATAAAAAAGGAAGATCTGATAAGGAAAAGTTTGTTCAAGACCAGATGTAGAGTTTCTAATAAAGTTTGGAGGGTAATCATTGACAGTGGTAGCTCGGAGAATCTGGCATCCAAAGAGATGGTCACAAAATTGTAGTTAGAAAGGTTGGTACATCCGAAGCCCTATCAGATTTCATGGATCAAAGATGAGCATACACTCCTAGTAAGTGAACAATGTTATGTGAATTTGAAGATTTGAAAATACTATGATAAGGTGTTATTTGATATCATGCATATGGATTGTTGTCATATTTTGTTGGGTAGACCTTGGAAATATGATAGACATGCTATGTACGATGGGAGATTGCATAAGTATACTATTGTGGATGATAGAAGGAAACAAATCTTGTTACCATTGATGGAAGAACCTATTAGTAATGTTTGCACATCTATAAAAGTTTGTTTGATGGAAGGAAGAAAGTTTGTTAACTCTTTGAAAAAGAATGGTGTATGTTTTGCTGTGATCCCTAACAAGCCAAGTAAGAAAACATAGGATAATGTTTTTGAGGAGATTGCTAAGATACTCATCAAGTATAGTGATATCATTTCTAATAATGTACCTGATGGTTTTCCATTGAAAAGAAGCATTTATCATTGTATGGATCTAATCACTGGAGCTAGTTTACCGAATAAGACACCTCATCAGTTGACACCTACCAAGAATCATGAATTGAACTGACAGATTCAAGAGTTGCTGGAGAAAGGTTTGATCAAAGAAAGTTTGAGTCCTTGTGCAGTACCTGCTATATTGGCACTGAAGAAGAATGGAGAATGGATAATTTATATTGATTCTAGAGAAATCAATAAGATAACAGTGAAGTATAGGTTTCCTATACCAAGAATGGATGATATAATGGATAGTTTGACTAGAGCAAAGTATTTCACAAAGATTGATTTGAAAAGTGGGTATCATCAGATCAGAATCAGAGAAGGTGATGCATGGAAAACTACTTTCAAGACAAAAGAAGGTTTGTATGAGTGGTTGGTTATGCCTTTTGGTTTAATTAATGCACCGAGTACTTTTATGAGAATGATGAATGAAGTTTTGAAGAAATTCTTGGGTAAGTTCATGATTGTATATCTTGATGATATTTTGATATTTAGCAAGACCAGAGAAGAACATTTTTTGCATGTTAGACAAGTTTTGCAGAGGTTGAAAGAGGAGAAATTGCTGATAAATCTAAAAAAGTGTTCATTGATGAAAGAAGAGATTGTGTATTTGGGAATTGTTATTTTAGCTGATGGTTTGAAGATGGATCCCGAAAAGGTTGAAGCTATTTTGAACTGGCCTACACTTGTGAATGCTAGTGAGGTAAGATCATTTTATTGTTTGGCAAGTTTTTACCAAAAGTTCATAAGGAATTTCAGTTCAATTTGTAATGCTATGACTGAGACTATGAGAGGAGACAAAAGAGAATTCAAGTGGACACATGGAGCTGACAAAAGTTTTGAGACTCTGAAGTAGAAGGTTGTTGAATTACCTATTTTGGCATTACTTGATTTTAGTAAAGTATTTCAAGTAGAATGTGATGCAAGTGGAAGTGCAATTGGAGCTGTGTTGAGTCAAGAAGGTAAACCTGTTGCTTTCTTTAGTGAAAATTTGAATGATGCTAGAAGGAAATATTTTGTGTATGATCAAGAATTATATGCTATTGTTCAAGCACTGAAGAAATGGAGACATTATTTGATACTAAGTCAATTTGTGTTGTATACTGATCATAAGGCATTACAATATTTGGGTAGTCAGAATAAGTTGAATTAGAGACATATGAAATGGGTTGAGTATTTGCAGAGTTATATATTTGTGATAAAGCATAAGAGTGGAGTCACTAACCGAGTTGCTAATGCATTGGGTAGAAGAAGATCTTTGATGATCAAGATAAAAATTGAAGTTCTTGGTTTTGATGAGATGAGAGATTCTTATGAATTTGACCCTGATTTTTCTGAGCCATGGACAAAGTGCAGAGAACCTATTCAAGATCAACAAGACACTAAATGGGATGAATATTTTATTCAGGAAGGTATGTTGTTTAAAGGTGCGTATACCAAGAGGAGTAATGAGAACTAATTTGATAAAGGAGAAACATAGTAGTGGTTTGGCTGGACATTTTGGTATTGATAAAACATGGAATTTTCTTAAGGAGAAGTACTATTGGCCGTAGTTGTATAAAGATGTTCAAAAATTTGTGAAAAGTTGTGGAATTTATCAAGTTGCAAAAGGAGGAAGCTAGAATACTAGATTGTATACACTGATTGTTGTTCCTGAGAAACCTTGGATTGACATCAGTAGGGACTTTGTTCTTGTCTTACCAAAGATAGTAAGAGGTAATGATTCAATATTTTTTGTTGTGGATAGATTTTCTAAGATGACACATTTTATACCATATAGAAAGACATCAGATGCAGTACATGTAGTAGATCTTTTCTTTTAGGAAATTGTCAGATTGCATGGATTACCAAGGAGTATAATCTCTAATCAAGACAGTAAATTTCTTGGATATTTTTGGAAAACCCTTTGGAAGAAATTTGGCATTGAATTTAAATATAGTTCTCCATTTCACCCACAAACCAATGGACAGACTGAAGTTGTGAACAAAAGTTTGGGAAATGTTTTGAGATGTTTAGTTGGAGGCACACCGAGTAATTGGGATTCTGTGTTAGCACAAGAAGAGTTTGCATATAATAATTCAATGAATAGGAGTACTGGAAAGACACCATTTGAGATTGTAAATGGCACACAATCAAGAGGAATATCTGATTTGAGTGACATTGCTGATGAGAATAAGAAAAGTGTTGAAGGAGTAAATTTTGCTGAGTACATGAAAACATTGCATGAAGATGTGAAGCTAAAGCTAGAAGATGGTAATAAAAAATACAAAGACAGAGCTGATAGATCAAGGAGACATAAACCTTTTAATGTTGGTGATGAAGTGATGGTTCATTTGAAGAAAGGCTGATTTCTTGTTGGAACATATGGGAAACTGAAGACAAAGAAGTTTGGACCTTGCAAAATTTTGAAGAAATTTGACAGTGGAAATGCATATGAAATTGAGTTACCTGAAGACATGGACATATCACCAATTTTCAACATTGCTGATTTATATGAGTAGCATGAACCTAATGAAGAGGTAGCAGTACCAACATAATATCTTAAGAAGAAGAATGATGAAGTTGAACATATTTTAAAGGAAAGAGTTGGCAAGAGTACAAGAATGGAATATGTTAGCTCATTTTCATGTAGAATTGCCAATATAGTTTTCAAACTTGACTCACAGGTTCTTATAGGGAAAAGGCTAATTGATAAGGACCACGTCCTTCTTCTACTTTGGGCTCCACAGACCCAGGCGGGTGTACCTATATTTAGACTTAAGGCTCCACGATGAGATATTAATGGAATCAGACATTTATTTGCAAAAATGGCAAGTGTGATAAGGATAAACTCCTTCTTTTCGAGCTTTGAACTCAGGCAGGTTAACCCCTTTTAGATCTACTTCTTGAAAGGATCACAACAATAGTTTATATTCTTGATATAAACTTCATCTTCTCAGTCACTCAAAATGTACACGAAAGTAAATTATTATTTGAAAATTTTTGAGGGTGAGATCTCTGCAAATCAAGGATAGACCAGTGCCTTATCTTCGGGTTATAGAGTCAAACAATGAAATGTATACCTACAGAAATCTTCTAAATGAAACACAAATAAATCCCAAATGAAGTGCCTTACAATTCATCCTCTCTTAAACATGTTTGATCATCAAATTCTTGCTAAATTCCTAAGCTCTCAGAAATTAACCTAAAGACATTACCCTTTCCTTGAAAGGAGCTAGAGATTAAAATCACAGATACCTTGTAAATGGTATATCAAAACTACCTTATAGATTCAATACACAAAAGCCATATAATTCAAACAAGAAGACAATTGAAATCATGCAAGGGAATTCTTTTTATATTCCAATAAAACCTCACTACATTAATACACTTCAAAATCTGATAAAATATTCTAAGATTTCAACAATGGTGTTCAGCCTCTACAGTATATTTCTCAACCTCTTCAAAATGAACAAGGCCCTACTACTTATACTAATCAGCCATCTTGGAATCCTCAAAAGGATGCAACAAGCTTCGGATGGCTATTAAAAGATCTTGCATTAAAAACAAGATTACAAATCCGGAAAGTTGTTTGCAACAATAGATTACAAATATCTATTTCCAACAGTCTCGCATATTTCAGAGCAGTTGCTAAATTTGTTGTGTGAATGATGACCGCCATCCGGATAATTTACATCATTCTTTGTTTGAAACTTTCTCTCCCTCATTTTCTGGATTAGATGCCATCTGCAACTTTATTTGGCCAGGTGTCCCATTCATGTCTGTGACAATTTGTTTGACATTTTTGTCCCTTTTACCTTAACTTTCAAAAGTTTGGGATACTAACACCTGCCACCTCTTCAACTGATTTCCCTGTCTTCTGAATCTCCTGATAGATACATGGATTCCCAAGTCGTGTAGGTTTCTTCACTTGGCCAATGAAAGGCAAGGACCTCATCTTTCTTTGGGGAAAACTTTTCCCACTCAGCAACCAACTAATGAACCTCTATTCTCACATTAGCAAAATGTAACCTAGCATCCTGGAGGAGTTCAATAAAATGCACAAATGGGGCATTATCATCTGTACCAAGAATGTCATTTATTTTAGTTAGCACTCATCTATCTATTTGCTCCATCCATTGACCTTTATCCTTGATTACTCCATCTGCTTTGATAAGACCAGGGAAAATTTGGAAATCATCCTGGAAATATCTTGTTCTTAAGACTTCTAACCTTCTCTTTATACTCTCCCTATTTACCTCAAAATCAAAAAGATCTTTGATAATCCTATAAGTACTCGTAAGCTCAATATTTACAACACACTGATCCTTATTTTGATCAAACCATGACCTCAGAGTGTCTTTCCTTGTAGTCCATCTTTCCAAAATTTTGTCCACAGTTGCCACCTCTTTCTGAAAGGTCACCAAGACATCTGCCAATTGTTTTGTAGATTTGTATACTTCTTTAGGTCTCACCTTGGCAACAAAATGTGACACAACACCTTTTATCTTTCCAGCTAACTTATTTTTTACCCTTTGATCAACATCTTCTTCATCCATGGAAGGAGGAGAAGGGGAAGGGGGAAATTCAATAATGGGGCTTGATGAGGAAGGCCCTGCAGAGGAGGAGGCTATCTGAATTTGTTCTGATAACTGCATTGGGCCCTGTTCTCCCAATTTCTTTCTTAAATTTGCAATCAAAATATCTCTCTCAAGAATCCCCTATTTCATCTCACCATAAACCTTCAAGACTATTTCCAGTTTTGTAGTGAGTTCATCTTTCTCTCTAGCTTCCTTTTCTACCACCTTTGCTATTAATTGTGCCATGGCCATTACCATACCTGATGCCTCCACCAAAGATGTATCAGTAACTCTTCTTACAATTAAACTCCCTGAGAGGTCACCTTTGACAATTTGCTTTCCTTTATCACTTTCATTCTTCCTCAAAGACCACATCACCAATGCTTGATGATTATCACTGAAAGTGACTCCTTTAACAACTTGTTCTGCTTCTTCTAGAGTCCTATGGAGAGGAGTGGTTTGCTTTCTGACTGCATCAAACACTACTACATCAGCTATATCCCATTCCAGGAGGATCAGTACTCCTGACATCTTTATCATATCTCTTCCCTATTCTGGAGTGATTTGTTTGAACTTTGCAGTCATCTCTATTTTCACTTCTTCCTCTATAACTTGTAAATCCTTATCCAGATTCACTTCATGTCTCTTCTCACAGATTTCTTGAAATTGCTTGATATTTAATTTCCAAAGAAACTACATAAAGGCCCTAGTTTTAACAAAAGTGTCATCAACCAAAAACTCTTCACAAGCTTGCTTGATTACAGGGTCCAATTCAGTGCCTGCTAACTCCCCTACTATTAGATCCAACTTAGGTTCTTCTAGTAGCTCTGGCACTCCCTCATTTACTTCTTCATAAGTCATGAAGATCTGACCTAGAGCATCTACTTGCTGCACTTTTTCTGCAATCTCTTGGTCATCAAAAATTCTTATAGGAGACTATGATGGGGAGTACTCCTCTTCCACATGAACAGGTCTCTCTTCCAACCTTTTCCTTTTTGATGGGGGTGGAGAATCAACAATATCTTCAGAAATCTAAGGAGGAGAATCAGGGACCTCCACAATTTCCTTTTGTTTTCCAACCTATTGTGAGGTTGATGGGATACCCCTTTTATCCATTTGCTTTTGTTGGCTCTTTTCTGGTATGACCACATTGTAACCAGTCTTCTTTTGTACCACATATCTCCCCGGGGGTAATCCTTTTGCAAACACAGGCTTATTCAACAATTGTCTAGCCTTTTCTGGATCATCCTTCATCACTTTTTCCTTCTTCTCATTTAAAGTCTGGAAAACACCCTGAAAACAATTCATGAGAGTGTCTATTTTCTTCCCCATTGGAGTTATGCTTTTCAGGGGATCCCATCCTGAATCAAATTGTCGGATAAAATCTAGTGTTTTCTTGTATACCAACCATTTTTCTTTCATGACCTCTTGTTCCTGTATTTTAGCTACATTCCTGATGATGTCTTTAGGGAAATTAAAAATGTGGTTGATCATGGCACACTTGGCTCTCTTTTTAAACATTTCATTATAAAACCCTTCTGGATCTGTTGTTCTGGCAACTGCAGTAGCCATATGGTATGGGGCCAAAATTTTATCCATGTAGACCCATCCACCCTTGGTAATTATGAATTGATGGGAAATGGTAACATTTGGGAATAAATTTCCCTTGCCTTTCCTAGTGAGGGCACACTCCTCAATATCACCCAATTGCCTTAAAAACTCTGCAACTCCAATCCTAAGGGGTACTTGATAGGGCAGTATAAAAGGGGTCCCCCTGAAACCATACAATCTGATAACAGTTGATACATTGTAGAAAATAACATCTCCCCAATTGTGGACAATGTTCAAGTCCTTGGAAAACTGGTTTGGCCTAACAAGTTGTGCTAACATTGTTGGGATCCTTGGGTTATCTAAAACAAACAGCTTCCTAAGTCTAGCTGCAAAACATTTATCAAAATTGATAAAACTATGATCCCTTTTATCCCGGGTCATTGTGAGGCTCCATAATTGGACTGGCATGTCTTCACCATCCTTCTTTCTCACCAATTCCATTTCTTGTTCAAAATAGCTTGCTTGTTTGAACAGAAACATGTACATCATGAAAGAGTACCAGCCAAAGGGTCTATCACTTTCATTCTTCTGAATCTTTACTAATCCATTATGAATTAATTCAGCAATGAAAGGAGCAAAATCAAAAGTGATAGACATGTGTGCATGTAAAATTTGGATCATCATGCACATCAAGTGTATTGGCATCCTATCACTAACATCCTCTCCAAAGACTTGACACAATGACCAATATGCACCCCTAGCTCTGAGATCAAAATATTCTATTTTAAAAGGCTCCAGAGTGTTCTGCCCCACAACAACCATTTTCCCAATTTTTGTGCAAAAATTCTTCAACAACTTGCCTTTATAATAGTTCCTTTGTGCATTGTAAACTTGCCTTAATTCTTCAAAGTTAATGCTTTCCAAACTTTTTGATGGTTCACTCAATCCGAACACCTTCCTGATTTCTTCAGCTGAAACCTTAAACAATAACACCCCCTTTGCATCCCTAATTTCTCTAGTGATTGGATCATAATTTTTTGCAACCTGGATCATCAAATCTACATCTAGAAAGACACCAGGCATGACAAGTTTTCCTAAGTCAGATTGCCATATATTGCTTGCAGGATGAGGGGCATTTCTCTGACTAAAACCTACCTTGAACAATTCCAGTCCTGTGGTATCAAAGTCACCTCTTGCGTTGATAGTACCAATCTTGGCTTCTCTAATAAAACTTGTTGTATCATATAAACCTTCTGCTATTTTTACCCTAGGGTCTTTAGGAATCAGACTCTTACTCTTCACCAGGGTAGTGGAAGAGCCAGGAAGTAACTGCAATAAATCCTCGTGCAAACCTCTTTCACTATACTCTATTTTACCCGACAATTCTTTCCTTGGGGCCATTTTAAAGTTTATTTTAATAGAAATTCTTGCACGATAGACTAAACACAGAACTGTAATCCTTTCAAAAAGGAAGCAAATTGCACAAGAATTTCTAACCTTTTCTCTCAGAAGCCACCCAGGAAAAGCAACCAATCCTTAGAAATCTTCATGCCTGAATCTCTGCAAACTTTGATCTCTTTGTGCTTCTGAAAGTGCACAAAATTATGATATATGAGCCACTTAAAGTAGTCCTGTCAACAATTAATTCAGCACGATTGAAACAATTACTCCTCCGGAAGAGCGAACTGTCACTTCTTCAATGGGAAACCTTACTTCACACCATTTTACCTTCAGTTTGAACGAGAACCATTGATCCTCATTAGCAGATGATCCAACAGCTCATCGCATGATCGCATGGCTTAAAAAACACTTATGCGAACATGCAACTAACCGTCACACTACCTTTCTGTTCCTGGTGGTCTCTTGAAACTTTCCTTTGTTAACATGAAATGCTTTTCGCATGATCGCATAGCTTAAAAGACACTCATGCAAACATGCAAAAACTCGTTACCACTAACCGTCACTATCTTCTTTTAAACTGCTGGTCCCACCCTGCCTTCATCAATAAAGAAAATCCATGTTTGCGACACTTGGCAGAATGTCAGGTACTTTCTCTCTTTTTGAGCACTGGTGTTTGCTGAAGCTAACCAATGAGAAGACTTCATTTATGCACATCTATCAAAAAGTTTTACCAGAGAATTGCACTTGATTCAATGCAAGATCAACGGTCTATCGCATAATTGCATAGGCTAAAAGATTCCATGTGATTATACGACGGTCGTCCGATCTTCCCTTTACTATTTTAAAACCTTAGAGATTCTTCCGTCACCGGCCCCACTGTTCTCAACAAATAGAAAGCCACCAGTTGTAAGATACTTGTAAGTGGTCCCACTGATCTCCACATCCAGCTTTTGTTATAAGATCAACGACCATTTCGCATGTTCACATAGCTTAAAAGATTCCACGTGAACATGCGACCGCCGTTAGATCTTCGTTGAAGATTCTCGGTTGGAATGAATTTAAAACATAGGAAAATATTATATAATACCACCGGGTTTCTAGACTGAGAAAAACATAACCCCCCCCCCCCCCCCCCCGCATATTAAAAAAATGCATGTGCTCTTCAACGGACCTAAGTGATTTTAAAAAAGGTAACACTTGAAAAGGAATAAAGAAAATGACTTAGGATTTATTTTGAAAGTGGTAAGCATTTTAGGGTTTTTTACATGAATTTGAAATTCTTCAAAGGCAAGACCTAGGGTAAGGACTTTGAAATAGGCCTATGTCAACTTTTTGAAGAACTCCAACACCTGGACCTAGGAAACTTTACAGACCAGAGGATTAACCTATCAGAATGGACAAAAACCCCAAAATTTTAAGAATATTCCCAACAGAATATTTGGTAAAGTGGAAGAATAGACCAATGGAAGATAGTTTATGGATTTCACAGTCTGAGTTGGATGCAGCTCAGACTAGACCTTCCAAATGATTCAGAGAATCATTTCAAAATAACCCCAGGTGTCTGATGTAGGAGCATCTTGGGTCCTTGGCAATCTTGTGTCACCAAAAACAATTTGGAGTTTATCTGTGTTGCTTAGTTTCTACTTTGAATGAGTTGGTCGGTAGTTGGTCAGTTTCATTTGGTTATTGAGTGTGGTTGGTTATCTCCTGGGCGGTTGGATATTGCACTGGTGCTTAACATTGCCTGTCTGTTGCTCGGTTATCTTGCTTACTGACAAGTTTAGTTTTAGTTCCTGTTGTGGCTGACTTGTGCATTTGTATTGGATCATAGATTTAATGCTAGAATACATCATTGGGAAGCATGTGGTCCTAGATTTGACCATTCCTTATGTTGATTGAAGATCTAAAGGAAAACTCATCTCAGTAGCTTCTTGTATAAATGTAGTTGTTTGGTTGTAGATTGGGAGTCAATTTTTGGATAGAAGATAGTAGACATTATATTGGAGATTAGTGACAAATCCTCACATGTTGGAGGAATTTTGTAATTCATTGTAATATTTGGCCCTAACCAAGAAGGTCTTAGAGCCTGACATGTATGATTCAATTGATAAAAATATATGAAAGATCTGGCATTCTCTCTCTCACTATTGTTGTTTGTTGCTTCCACATGTGTTGTGTAGGTTTGGATCATTAGGGTGCATGATTTCTGGCCCCTCTTTCTCCCTACCTTGCATCAGGACATGCCTCTACATGATACATGTCTCTTGATAATTGTTTTAATCATTCATTTGTTACCGATAATATATACCATTGAACTGATCGATAATGACCGATTTACAACTTAATAATGATGATGCAAGATAGTTGATATAATAATCAACTCACATATAATGTATGACAGCAACAGTCGATATGGGTATCAACTTTCATAACCATAGTTGATACCAACTATGATCATCACAGTCGATACCAATATTGATTCTCATAATATATATTGATACCAATTATGTGTATTGGATGATAGTGGTTATCGGTTGTGATAACCACAGTCCATGTTGATTGTGATCATCACAGTCGATATCGACTATGCCTTTATTGATTCTTTCATTTCTATTTATTGTTGGTTTCATTGATTATTAAGTTAATTCTCATAATCTAAATTATAGTTGATGTCACACATGAAATCTTATTTAGTGTATTATCATTATTATATATATATGACAATGATTTATTATTTATAAGTATATATGTATATGTATAATATATTTCTTATATATACACACACACATATATATATTATGTATATATAATATATATGTCATCTCAATAATTTTCATCAATATTAATAATGCTTCATGATGATAGAGGAGGATATATATATTTAAATGGTAGAATGCTCTCATTCTATTTGATATCTACTCTCAATACTTGTAGACACCTCGACCAAAACTATTCTGGGTCTAAAACAATTGAACACTCCATAATAGACAAGATAGAAAGGAATGTTAGTTATCTTAATCCACAAATATTTGGGTGTATTGAATAGATTTGTGATGCTAAAAGGTGTCCCCTTAGCTAAATGCAAGGTGAGTTGACATGTAGTAAATTCCACTGCATTTTTCTCTATAAATACAAGCCTCTTGGTGCAAGTAGATATTGAACTGATAAGAATAGATATTTTAACTCACCTTGGACACAATGTATCAATTATGAGTTGCAATCTTTAAATTTCTTTTTTACTATTAAAATTTATTTCTCTTTCCCATAGCAGGTGAGTGAGACACCTTTGCAATCAAGTTTAATGCTGAAAAAGTTTCCAACTGTAATGTTGTAGTGTAAGGTGTAGGCGGGAAGTAATAGTAGTTACAATGGTGGATTGGGTGGCCATGTGGTGGAATTTCACATAGCCACCCCATTATTGATTCCTATAGTTTTGTTGTCTATTAGGGTATTACACTTAGTCATTTTCTAGGCAATGTTGGTTAGTCATCACTACAACCGAGTCATCATGTATAGGCCGAGTCATGTATTGTACATTTACTGAGTAGTAGTCACTGCCGAGTAAATTAGTCGTCACTGAGTACTTTTGTATTAGCCGATTGATTTTTTGTCATGTTATGTAAAGAAGGCTATGTTGAGCACTAGAGTACAGAGAATAGTAAATGCTGAGTGCCAGAGACATCCAATGCTGAGAAAGCCAGAATTGATAGATGTGTTTGTTATGGCACAAATACTTAGGTAAACCATTTTGGCCGACATCTAAATTTTGTTTACTATTTATTGAGGGAATCACAGAGGTGATTATGCTTATATTTTGTAATCATTAATCCCTATGCATTGTATGGAACCAATCAGAATTAGGGAAAGGTTAAGCGGCAAAATGAGACAATCTAGATCATAGATCTTAAATCTTGGAGGAAGTCAATTGTCTATATAAGATGAGATATGGACCCTAAAACATAATATGTATGAGAGGAGTATGAATGAAAGGATATAGAACTGAGAGAATATCTTCAAACCAGTGAAGTATTCAAATAGAGTTCAATGACTGAGCAAAACATAGTCAAGTAGTGAAAAGAAGAATAGAGATATACTTGATAGATAAGATCAAATCAATACTAGAAGGAGAAGATCTGTAATCAAAAAATACAGTGCATACCGAAGGATTAGGTACTTGAACAAGGCACCAAAATGTCACAACAGAGACAACTTGGACCAATTGGACCCAAACACATGGAAAATAATTTCCAAATAGGATAAAATTTTGATTGGGGTTTCCAACTCAGTGAACTAGGGTGGTGAGAAAAAAAATTGGGTTTGGGGTCCACGTGGAAACCCATGCAAAACCCCAAATTTAATATTCACATAATCTAGCTCCTCTACCCTATATATGTCAATTAAAAACCCAATCCTTCATAATTATGAAAACTAGTCTTGTTTCATTGAAATTTACTTAATATTTTTGTTCACATCTTGGCTTAATCATCCTATTACATGTGGATTGCATTGACATATGATTCATACAAAAAGGACATACTTGGAAAAAAAATGCATTAAAAATTACTAAATCTTGTTCTTCACATCTTGGCTCAATTATCCTATTACATGGTTCAAGTTGTATTGACATATAATTTATACAAAAAGGACATACTTGGAAGAAAAATTTATGTCAAATCCATATATTCCTAACACAATTTCCCACTTCTTTTTTGCCACTATAAATCAAAAACCAAAACCATCTAAAATTTAGGTAGAATAAGTAGGAAAAGTAGTTTTTGGTGAGGTGGGTGATTCCCTTGAGGCTACAATGGGATCCATTTTCACATCCCCTACTATTCCTTGACTTCTACTCACTCTATCTTGTATTGGGCTACAATATCTAGTTTCGCGATTATATATTGGGACCCCTCCACTATAGCTATGAGTAGCATCAAACATAAGAGATGGTGAAGCATGTGCATAATTATAAGGCATAAAAAAAAATGATGTTTATATGGATCATGTCCCACAATATTCCATGTCCTTCAGGTAGAGGAATATATGGAGTGTATGGATTATCTAACAACTTCTTTCTTTCTAAATATATGCACTGATCCTAGATACCTCATTCTCTTTTTTTTCCTTTTCTCTCTTTTGTATCTCCTCCTTTTTCTTCTTCTCTTCATCTTTCATCCTTTCATTTTTCTTTCTCAAAATATCCTTTTATTTTCTCTCCTTCTTATTCTTTTCCTTTTCCAATTTGTGTGAAGCCTCATTTTCTATGTTTTTTTCTTTCTTCCTCTCTTTTGTGTCATCTAGTTATTTATTCCTTAGCTCCTTCTCCATCATAAATTCCATGTAATCATCATATGTTAACAACTAGGATTATTGACTCAAGAAGATCCCTTTATCAACCCCATTTCCCTATTTTTGATTGACAATGTGAATGGGAAACTTTAAGAATTTGATCAACAATGTTTCTTGTTGAGAACCCAATGTCGCTCTTACTTGTGATAATAATATATCATTTTACTCATTCCCACCTTCACATTATTATTGTTTCATATCTACATCTATATCACCATCTGGTAGCACACATTCGACATAGTAGTGCACAACTTCCAACATGATAGTGGTGGGTGGTAAAGGGAAAGTGAAAGATCCATCTTCTTCTTGGCCTTACAAGTCCACATCTAGATTCATAGCCTCTTATGCCAACCATGAGGGTGGTATTTTCTCTGATGGCATTCCAAGGGATTCTATTTCATTCTTTATTGTCTAATCACACGCTACTTGTGAATTGCAATAAGAATGATGGATTTGAGCTATTTTCTGCTATATCTTCACTTAACATATCAACTCTAGATAGGCTTAGCATGTTCTACATTGCACAAGCATCTTCACGACCATTAATTTCAAATATGTTTTTATTATACACATCCTCCATGAGATCATGATTATTGAGGGTTCATATCCCCATCCTTTTGAATCATGCTCCAATGTTAGACATAGTCAATTCTCTTGTCAAATATTTACTACCAATCTCTTCTAGTTCTTCCCTTCTGATTTCAACATTCAAGAATATTTCTGACCATGAAACTTGTTTTGATTTAAAGTATGATTTGAACAAGGAAAAGACACTCACATAGACAGGTTGTATTTTGTGTGATGTTTTTTTCAAAAATGTGAGTAGGTCAATACCTAGCATCTATGTCTCTTGGATGGTTGTGACTGCAATATTGCTTCCATGGCCATCAAATATCAGCAAGTTCATGTTGGTGGGTAAAACACCCCCTAGAATAGAGTGTGCAAAGTGGTACAACAACTTAAGGAAGAGTTACTTTATCATATACACATGTTTTTTGGCTTTCATGCAAGCACCTAGTTTGCATTTTGAAATTTAATTATGTAACTTTTTCTTTCCTTTCAACAAGTAGAAGCCTAGAATGGTTTTCCTAGAAGCAACATAATAAATATGGTAATCTATTTACGGCTGTTGGGAATTATATAGGAGATTTTATGACTTCCTCTTCTAGAAAGTCCCCTCATACCCCTATGTCTACCCACCTACATGCCAGTTTCATCATAATTCCATATGAAATAATGTCCATAAGGATTTGCACCATATGCTTTGGAAAAATTCTCATAGAAATAAGATACAACAATTAGTCTAAGATTCACTTCTCTTACTTTTTCAAGGCCTTATGTTGTCCATAGTGTCAATTTAGGCTGGTGGGCCTTAAACCATAACCACCATGACTTACCAATAATTCCATCCTTGAAAGGGGTGGGTCTTCTCTCACATATCTTAGACACAATTTCCCTCAAGTTTACAATCTCTATCCCATGAACCACCACAACCATCTCTTGGCACCACTAGATGATCTTCTATCTTCTTCAGGGACAAGGATGATTTGGGGACCTTTCTTGGAGGTTTTTTTGAGACCACCCAACCATTTAGAGTAGGTGGATATATAATACCCTATTTCTTTGATGTTTTCCTTATCGACATCTCATTGTCCATAATATATTTGAGTGTCCCTTCCATATCAATTGTAGACCAATTATTTTGTTGCATCATGACTTTAGGTGTTGTCACTCTTGTAGTATCCTACTCTGTCAGTGTAATAGGCTCTGAATTTATTTCAAGAGGTTGTGGATTTCTCATAGTGGGAGTGGGGTTTCAGGGTATAGATGGAAGCAGACACCTCTTTTATGGGTAGGTAATCTTTTTGTTTCTATTTTCAATGGAGCAGGCTCATTCCACTTCAAATGACCTGATTTCCTCATCTACCATACAATAAAAACAATATGTGCACTATAAACAAAAACATTGCTAATTCATAGAAATATTTTTAAGACAATGTTGATGAAGATTGTTAATTTGTAATGTGATACTGAAATTGCAATAGATTGTACAATGTGTAGCTATGAAATGAAACCAACTAACCATGGTGTTTTATAGAGTGATAATTGGAAAAAAATATTAAAAGTGATGTTTGAATGAGAAAATTTTGTGCATTTTCAAATTGAGTGCAAATATAGTGTAATGTGACTATGATTCTTGAACATAGGAAGTTTGATTCCCTTCTTTGGTTTTATTATTATTTGACAGATGCATGAATATGTTGTTCTTTTATTTTCCTAGATAGTTATGTAGTGCTATGGTGTAGATATGACATTAGGGTGGAGAACCAATAAAAAATGTACAAACCTAACAATTACATTAGTAGTGATTCATGGTCAAAACCTTCTGGGTCAACTAGTTGAGGTGGTGTAGCTAGTCTAGGTTCTTTCCACATAATATTTTGAGTGTAGACATGACAAGGAAATGTGTGAAAGAAATAAGTTTAAGTTTTAATGTATACCTTGTTAAAAAACAAAGATGGGATTTGGTATGTAACTACACTTAGAAGGATTTTTTTCCATGAAAGATCTTTGGATAACTCTCTGATTTGTGTACAATAGTATTCTAAGAAATATCTATTCAAATAGTTGGTCTTCCATGATTCTAGAATGACCTTGAATAGATTAGAATAGAAACATGATGTGGTCAGTAGTAGAAGATCATCACAAGGATATGGAGTAACACATAAATGCTCAATAAAATGAGAAAATCTCACAAAACATTCTTTTTATCCTAGAATTTGTGGATATGTGATCTCCACTAGGTATTCTATGTGGAAAATTGGTTTGTGGGGTAAAGGGGAAGTTTCACAGATATATGCTAGGATATATTTGTTTGCATCATTTGGAGACTAGGTTGATATAAGACCTAGACTTTTTAGTTTCTTATAGGCCTTCAAGTATTTATCCCTATCATATTTATAATTTTAGACTATCTAATAGTGTTGTTCTTGGTTACTAATATCAACACTGAGTTGCTTCCATGTATGTTGTCTAGATTGGATCATGGTCATTTGTGCCATGTCATTTTCATAATGACTAACATTATAAGTCTAAGTTGTGAGAGATACCATGAGGATGTGAAATAGGAAATGAATGATAGGAAAATTGGAAATTAAATGAAAAGGAAGGAAACAATACAAGAAATAGTAGGTCAAGATTGTAAATATGCAAGTATGTGATATATAAATGAAGAAGAAGGAAACAATAGAAAGGATAGATAAGTAGAAATGAATTGAAAAAAAATGACAAAATAGAAATAATAGAAAAGCGAAAGTGAATTTAATGTCAAGGAATCTAATTAAACCATGAGGATGTGAAATAGAAAGGGTATAAAAAATTGAAAAAATGAAATGAACAAGAATGAAATAATACAAAAAAGTAGTAGGTGAATTTTGTAAATATGCAAGTATCTGAAATAGAAATGAACAAGAAGGAAACAGTAGAAAGCATAGAGGTGGAATGAAAAAATAGGGTGGTCACATCTATGTAGGCAGTAAAGGTCTTAGTACTTGCATTGTAGTGGCAACTATTAACATGTTCGAGGTCGATAGACTTACCTGTTAGAATTTTTTAATTCTACTATGCTTTATGTTTGAGGTGGTGAGCCTCATTTAAGGGTTAAATGATGATATGTATTTGATTGGACATGATTTATGTTTTATTCAAAAGAATTAACATTTTTGTACTGAGCGGCCCACTTTAACGCATGTCACAACTTGTTATTGAGATGGAAAATTTGATTGTTTGATGGGAAAGAAATCTAATATTTTATTTCATTTATATATAAAAAAAATTATACTTTTTAACTGATGCATATTAATCTATATTATTAAATGAGTCATTTTTGTTTTACTTTTCAACTATTTTGTGGCATGTATTGGGGTCCAAGTGGTAACATTTGGTCCCCTAATAAGGTCCACTAACATCACACATTCTAGACCCTACACATGTATTATCTCCTCTCCCTTATCCCCCAAAAAACTAACAAAGAAATCCACTAATTTGACCACTAAGTAACTTTTCTGATAGAAAAGACCCTAAGGAACCTTCACAAATGGAAATCCACATAAGATGTCATTGGATCATTGGAGTGATGGAAAGGTTCATTTGAAACAAAATATTTTAATAATGAAGTAAGGAAAATAGAGATGTGTGTCATATAACTCATCATTCAATCGACATAAATTAAAATGGGCTTCATTGATGAGGATACTCTAGCTAATAGTCCTAGTTGGAAAACTAGGGACCTATAACTTAAAAATACTATTAAGTACATGCAACTTATTAAGGGTATCATGAAGGGGGTTGTATTAGGAATTTTCCATGGTAGAAAAATATTTAAAAATAACCTAAGAGGTTTTGGCTAAATAAAACATGTCTCAATCAATATTTAATGAAAAATAAAAAACACCCGCCAACATTTGGATTTTAGGGAAAAATAAAATATTTACTTAGAAGAAAAGGGGCCTAATCAATAGGGCCAATTTCAACACAATGATGATCCCTTTACTAATGTAACTTGGAAAAAATTTAATATGTTGAAAAAGTCAACTACAAAATAGAATACATGGAAATTTGTAGGCAGGGACTTAGCAAATATATAAAATTAGCTAGAAGTGTTTCTATTTGAAAAAACCCTAGTCCTACAAAAAAACCTAACATGGGCTCTTGTCAAGGATGTTTGAATGCATATTAAACATGAGAATCCAAAAAAAATTGAGAGAGTAGACCAAGAACCTAAACACACAAAAGCTACAAGACATAAGGAAACTAAAACATAATTACAAATGTACATACCTATCATCCTTGGAAATAAGATTTACAATAAAAATAGTTTCAAGAATTATCCATGCACAAGTAGTTCATGATTCTCACCACTCAAATGATGAAATAAATAATGTTCTTCTCCATGAATATCCGTGATAAAAAATGGGCCAAGTCGTAGCTATTCCAACTCTCCATGCTTACCTTTGTATTGTAACTCTTGCATTCCACATTAAGACCAAGTCATCAATTTTGAATTTCCTTTATATGGTTCTCTTATCAAATAGATAATTTGCCTATTGTTACAATTAATAATTATTCCTTTAGACCTCTAATATAATTTTTTCCAACTTTATAAACTGGACCATTTTACTTCCCATTGGCTTAGGGATATCTATCTCCTCTTCTTGAGTTAATTTGTATACATGCATTAAATTTTTTAGAGGCAATCTTATCTTGGTTCCATATGCCATTTCAAATGGGTATTCGTTAGTGGCATTTTTATTTGTCACCCTATTATCCCATATGTCTAGTATAATCTTTTAATCACATGCCTTCTTGTTCTTTTCTAGTTCTATTCTTATGATATTCAACAAGCTCTTATTTTTGGACTCTTTCTGACCCTTTCCTTGTGAGTTATATGGAGATTAATATATAATTTTAATCCCATATGAATCAAAAAATTTAGTAAACTCTTCTGGAAATCACGTAGAATTATTCATTCTAATATTAACCAAAACACCAAACCTAATTATAATACTATCCATGAGAAAATGCATGACCAATTTGCTTGTTTCTTTCCTAGTTGAGATTTCTTGTACCCATTTTGTATCAGATACATAGGAAAATTCAGATGCCTCAAGTAATAAACAATGGTTTTATACCATGGGGTTCTTTGTATACTATAAACAATATTATTTTTATCCGTAACACCATTAACTTGACTTTCTTCTAGGTTGCTTTCAACCATCAATTTGGCTAATCCCTATTCTATAACTAACTTAGTGATTTGGATACCCACATTAGACTCTTGAATATTTTTTATCCATCTACATCTTCTCCCAATAGCCACTATTTGAACAAACAAGTCTTCTACTGTAGTATTAGCTACATAAGTTGTAACTCTTGCCCCTATTTAGTAAGGTCTAAAGTTATTTATTTATTTTACTAAGGCATAAGCTTATTTTTATCCAATGTCATACTTAAGCTCTATTTCTTGAATGGATTTTCTAAATAAAGAAATAGGTTTCTCATAATCATCATCCTTTGTTTGTAGCATGATTATACCTACAGTATGAAAGGATGCAAATAATAAAAGTTGGAAAAGCTTACCAAAAGTAGGGGATTTAAGGACATAAGATTATTTAATATCTTTTTTATAGTTTAAATGGTGGCAATTGCACCATTAGTCTAGTCAACCTTTTCTCCTTCCTTTAACATTCTAAAAATGGGTTTTTACTATTTTGTAAAATTTGTCATTAATATTCTTACAAAATTAATATATCTAAAGAATGATTGTAGTGCCTTAACTATTTTATAAATTGGTATGATATCAATAGAAACCACTCTTTCTGTATTAATACTTACTCTATCTTTGGAAATAATGTTCTCCAAAAAATTACTCTTAGTAATTGTAAAATTGCAATTCTTGGGGTTCAAATAAATTTCATACTGAAGAGCTCTAACAAATATTTTCTCTAAGTGCATGTAATTGTCCTCAACTTTCTTTTAAAAATAGGTCAAATCATCCTAATAAACAACCATGATGATCCAAAAATTATAAAATAATATATCCATGGCTCATTGGAAGGTAGCCCTAGTATTGGTCAAACCAAATGACATTTAAACATAAACATAAGCTCCACAAGGTATTGTAAATGTTGTTTTATATTATTTAGATTCCTTAACCTTGAATTAGTTATATCTTTAAAATGCATCCATCATTCAAAGTAGCTCAGATCCTGCAACCCTTAGTAATATGGCTTCCATGTTAGTAGTGGATAGTTGTCCTCTAATGAAGATACATTCAAATTTATAAAATCTGGACACAATCTAATATCTCTATTCTTCTTTTTTACTAGAACTAGGTTTAATACCTTTGAAGAATGCCTTATTAGTTTTATTATCCCTCCATCCCTTAGTTTTGATAACTCTTCTTGCATCATTGGTGCAAGAGTAGGATTAACTAGTCTCTATTTATTTTTTTTATGGCTTAGTTTTTATTCCTAAGTTTTCTTCCTCTAAATCCTCTTTTTGGACAAGTGTCAAAATCTTAACTTGGTTGTCATTATTGTCAAATATTCTCTCTAGTGCCACTAAATATTTAATAATCTTGTTGGATTTTAGTTGGACAAATTCATTTCTGAAGAGTGTATCTTTACTATAAATGACTTTAACAAAAGTGTTGAAATCAATTTCCTAAGAGTTTTATTAAATTTTATTAAATCATCATCTTATTCAAAGGTATGCTAGCTACTAATATTATCTAGAGTTGGTGGTGTTACCTTCACTTCAATTTTTTAAATTCCAATCAAAGTTATGTCATCACCTTCTAATGCAATAGTAGCAAGTAAATACATCATGCTATCATAAGATCTCTCTCCCTCATTAATAGAGAATGCATCAAAAAACACTAGTAGATCCAAATCAACAAACTAGTACTACTTCAACCTTTCATTTTTTATAGAAATTATTGACTTAACTTGTGAAACAATTAGCTCATAGCCATAATATGTTAGATTTCTTAGGCACTGGTAGGGGGGGTGAATTAGTTCAAACAAATTTGAAACTAATTCAACCACCGGTCTAATTAATCTTACTAGTACCTTCCAAATAGTAAAGCATATAACTAAAGTAAACAAATAAAAGATAGCAATATCAGACATCCACACAATCATTACACATGACAAAATGATTTTTTTGTGGAAATCCTTGGTTAGAGGGAAGAACCATGGTGGGGATGACACCCACAATCCCACTAGTGTAGTAAATGAGTTTTCCTTGTTAGGAGCTTACAATTACCCTTTTATGAGGGTTCACCCTGTTAGGAGTGATTAGTACCTTATGAGAAGTACAATTAGATCTATTAAGATCTACCTTGTTAGAGGGTTTCAAAACTCTATTACGAGATTACCTAGTTAAGGGATTTACAATAGGAACCTATTAAAATTCACCCAGTTAAGGGGTTTTCTTGCTATAACTACTAGGGAACAACAATTTGAGTGATCTAGATGTAGCACTCACTACTTGGAAGATCCAATCTATTTCTTTCTCTATGTAACTTCTCACCAATTTGGCTCTATAAAATCTCTGATCACAACCCTAATTGATTTCATAATCAACCATCACTTCCTTCACAAAAATATCATAACAACATAACATCACCTTCAATGAGCAGTACCACATATATACATTTCTAACATCGACTTCATCAAAATTAGGTATTTTCTCTCCAAAGTGATAATCTCAATGTAAAACACAATTTCCTATGCTCGTGTCGGCTTACAATAAGATTTTCATTGCATTTCTCCAAAATAGTCAAACATGTTTTGACTTTATCATGGACCGCCATAAATATTCTCAAAATAATATCCTCAAAACTATGATTAAATCCTAATAAAATCTATCACCATTATTATACTTCATCATAACACTAAGTAGCATCACAATCACAATACTGAATACTGATCTAACATCTTTCAACTTACACTCAAGAACAATAGTGTTCTTACCTGTCTGAATGACTATGCCACCAAAATATCTATCAGCGATAAAAAAGATAAGTTGTGGTCAAAACCACACTTTACTATAACCATGTTGATATTGTATATGTGACCGCACCTCATAATTCCTTGAATTTCATAACCTCTACCATATTTTTGACTTCTTTATCTATAGATCTTCTAAACTTAACCATTTTCCTGCATAAATGATTACATATCCTTCACACTGATTGTAGCTTGTACTTCACTGATTATTATGTATGACTAAACTGACTTAGTTTTCATCAATGACAATGAAACCAATTTCTTCCAATTACTGTAACCTTACCAACTCAACACTATGCCAACATCATATGCCTTTAGCAATTTAATTCCATGCTTCAAATCCAAGTTGAACCCAAAAAGAGAGCCTCATATTATACAACATTATTTTTACATTTGGATGATAAAATGGAAGAGTACTTATATCTCTTACCATTGGATGCAATAAATATTACAATAGCACCATATCCCTCTTTGGAACATACACTAGATAAAAGTACATATGCCACAAATCTTCTTGATTTTTATGGGAAATATCTTCCATTGGATTAGACTATTGAATTTATTTGAGGTTTAGCAAGCTCTACTTTGAAATTTTCCATGTCCATGTGAACAAAATTTATCCCTTGATTTGGGTTAATGAGTTCAATAATAGTAAATGACCTAGGTTTCCTTAGCAACTTGAACTTCTTACCATTCAATGGAATGGTGGCATATGAAAAATCTAGTTGAACATTTATTCCCACTAATGCAACCCATTTCCTTGAGAGAAACATCCCTTAATTAGGTGGGACATTCACCATTATAATATCCATTTTATAAGTGGCTTCTAGGAAATTTGCAAGTTTGAGCTCTACATCTTTCATGACTCCTATCATAGGATCTGTTATATTGTCCATTACATATAATTTCCATGTGAACTATCTACCCACATCCCTATCTCTTTCATGATACCAAAAGGCATAACATTAATTATTTTTTTAGTAATGTAAAAATAGGTTTTAGGGACCCAAAACCCAATACATCAGGATTACAATACGATAAGCATTAACAATTATTGTTGTTCCCAATTCAATCATATAATTCTTTACAAGCCTATTATTTATGAATAAAGATATATAAAAAGTATAAACTTGGGATGGGCATTTAGTTAAAGTAGTTCCTGACGCAGGACAGGTAAGGAGGATCCAATTAAGGATAGTCCAAACAAGCAGCCAAACACCAAAATGCGGAATAACACAACAAGACAATGTTTTCAACTAAATTTTCATTAACATGCCTAGCTATAAGGCCTTCCGAGTTAGGTCCAAATACAATCAAAAGTATTTCTACAATCTCTCAACTAGTCCAACTCTAAAACAAATCAGTAATTGATAGAAACCCTGAGGAAGATCTAAACTTGAACTCACAAGCCTCCAAGAAATCTCCTTGTCTCCAAGCATGCAAACCACTAGCTCTAGTATTACAAACTATCAGATAACAATGTGATCTTCAAGATCTCATAGGATCAAGATCTAATCTTCTATCTCCTTCACTGAATGACTCCAAATCTACTACCTAAAAAACTACCCAAACACTCCTTAAATATTAATCTTCAACCACAAGTCAGCTGGGAGAAACAATTAACTCCTAAGCCAAGTCAGATCCTATTACAAAAAAATATTAAATGCAACAAAAATTGGCTTACAAATAGCCTTACAAACATTTAATTCTCCATGTCAACCTCAAGATCTACATAGGAGAATACAACAAAATCTACCAACAATAAATGCACCAAGTCAGCCAACCAAATCACCAAGAACTCTAGTCGGTAAACTAGAACTACCAAGCACTAGAGAAACAATCGAGCACTAGTGAAACAACCAACCATGCCAAGCATCACTAAGAAACATAGGCATTTTTGAGCAAGCACATCGACTGAGCGCAAGAGGTTTCATCGAGTTCCTTCAGTGACTGATCTTCCTTCAATAACCGAGACCATTAGTTAAAACTACAACCGAGTAACATAGAACCAAAAAAACACACTACCATGAAAATCCGCCAAGCACCCTAGAATTCCCCCACATCAGACACCCTAGGTTAGAAAAAATGTTCTCACAGGCTGGAAGAACATCTTCCAGGATTCAGCACATAAACCCCTAATTGGTTCTTCACATACAAGCCCTTCAACTCGTCACCTTGCATACTCTTCCACTTTTGTTTCCTCTATCTTTTCAAATATTTCCTGGATAACACATAGGATTTTTCTCCATACCGATCCATCCTTTTAGAATTTCTCAACTCATCTCAGCTACCAAAGCTCAGGTTTCTCCTACTGAGTGTTGTATCTAGCAAAGGCATTAGGGAAAGCTTCATGTTATTCTTCTCAACAATAAATACATTCTTGACACAATCATACATAGCTCTACAATCATGTTTCCAAGGTCTACTGAGCAATATATGACAACCATTCATCTCCACAATATCACACAACACTAGATCCTTATACTGGCCAATCTAAAAATCAACAAAGCACTGCTCCCTTACTTCCAAAGCATGAACATCTTGTAACCAGCCAATCCTATAATGATGAGGATGCTTCATTCTCTTCAAACCAAGTTTCTAAACCATGTCCTCAACAAAAAGGTTATCAATACTACCACCATCAACAATTCCATCACAAATTTTACCTCTAGACTTGCACCGAGTTCTGAACAAGTTACTCCTTTGACAAGGTTCCTCCTTTGCACCAAGCAATGTTCTCTGAACCAGCAAGTTCTCAGATTTGGGTTCATTCTAAATGTTCTCATTTACCACAGTAGTCCTTAAGTCACCAAACTTCTTATGTGTACACTCAAAAGATCAGTGCTCTTCTTCACCACAATTATAACAAGTACCCTTAAAGATAACTTTACATGTCTTCTTTTTCAATTCCACAGGTTTTGGTTCACCTTCAATAGTCAGTTTCTCCTTCGCTGAGTGATCAATTTTCTCCTTCCCTTGGGGATTACTATGTTGTCTCCTCTTCAACTTATCTTCTACCTTCAGAGCATACTGATAAGCATCTTCAACCAAATCAATCTTCAACATACCAAGCTCATCCTGAATATTAAATCTCAAACCATTCACATACTGAGCTACATTTTCTTTACCAAGTTCTCTGTGTCCAGACCAAATAGTTAACTTATAAAACTCATGGGTATAGTCCTCCATAGTCAAATCTTTTTTCTTCAGATTCTACAACTTCTTAAACAAGTAAAGCTCATAGTTAGTAGGTATGAACTTAGCTTTCAATTTAGTCACCATTAACCTCCACTGATTGATCTTAATTTCACCTTCATCCTCTCTATCTCTTTGTAATTCTTTCCATCGAAGAGTAGCATGTCCTTTCAACTTAGTTTGTGCCAATCTTGCTCTAAGAGGATCTTCAATTTCTTCTAGCTCAAAGAAGTCTTCTAATTCACCAATCCAATCAATCAAGTCCTTGAGTCTCAAAGTACCAGAGAAAGTAGAAACTTCCATTTAGTAACTAGTACTTAACCGAGCTCCAGATCTATGCAACTGGCCAATTATGTCTTCACTAGATCTATCTCTCTGTCACCTCCACTAGATACAGCAGCTTCAAAGTCTTCAGCAACTTCCTCATAACCATCATCAATACCAAGATTCCTTGGCATACCAGCAATGGCTCTCATGACCTCAGCGATCATGTCATTCTTCATCAATTCCATCTTAGATTTAAAATCAACTTTAACCTTCTCTGTAATCTTTGATTCCATAGCATCACAAAGATCAACACTCACTCTAGGGTCCAATCTTCTTGGAGGCATCCTTCAAGATTTTCTAAAACCCAAAGCAATAAGTCACCAACAAGGTCCTAGTGCAAATAGCCTCAACTCAAAGATTAGTTTACACACTCAAGATATTTAAGCTCTGATATCACCTGACACAGGACAGGTAAGGAGGATCTAATTAAGGACATTCCAAACAAGCAGCCAAACACCACAATGTAGAATAACACAACAAGATAATGTTTTCAATTGAATTTTCATTAACATGCCCGACTATAAGGCCTTCTGAGTTAGGGCCAAATACAATCAAAATTATTTCTACAATCTCTCAGCTAGTCCAGCTCTAAAAAAAATCAGCAACTGATGGAAAACCTAAGGCAGATCTGAACTTGAGCTCGCAAGCCTCCAAGAAATCTCCTTGTCTCCAACCATGCAAACCACTAGCTTTGCTATTACAAACTATCATATAGCAATCTGATCTTCAAGATCTCATAGGATCCAGATCCAATCTTCCATCTCCTTCACTGAATGACTCCAAATCTATTGCCTAAATAACTACCCAAACACTCCTTAAATACTAATCTTCAACCACAAGTCCGCTGGGAGAAACAATTAACTCCTAAGTCAAGTCAGCTCCTATTACAAACAAATATGAAATGCAAAAATAGTCAGCTCACAAGTAGCCTTACAAACATTTAATTCTCCATGTCAGCCTCAAGATCTACACTGGAGAATAGAACAAAAGATACCAACAATAAATGCACTAAGTCAGCCAATCAAATCACCAAGAACTCTAGTTAGTAAACTAGAAATACCAAGCACCAGAGAAATAACCAAGCACCAGTGAAACAACTGACCATGCCAAGAATCACTGAGAAATATAGGCATCATCGAGCAAGTACATTGACTGAGTGCAAGAGGTTTCACTGAGTTCCTTCAGTGATCAAGCTTCCTTCAATAATCAAGACCATCGGTTAAAGCTGTAATCGAGTAACACAGAACCAAAACAACACACCACCATGTAGATTCATTGAGTACCCTAGAATGGCCCTGCATTAGTTCCTAAGTAGACTTCAATTATTTTTTACTTCTTCCACGTTGACTTTTTTTATTTTTTATTTTCATTTTTAGACTAACTCTCCCTCTTCACATCTATGGGTTGCAATTTTCCAACGTTTGATATAATGTTCATGACATTATTTTGATGTTCTTCTATCTTCAATGTCTCAAGATGGTACTGCCATTTGTGTTAAATTTTTCATTATGTCAAAGGGTTGACAACTCAAAGAAATTGGTGTAACATTTCTACTTGAATATCCCTTCAACATTATTTCCTTTTCAATAAGAATTGGAAGCTTAGAACTAGTTGACATAGTAGTTTCCTTGTCTATTTTATTTGTTTTTTGCACAGTCTTTGTATTTAAATCATGTACATTAAATTAGACCTTTTGGTATTTTTTCATCTCTCCCTTCTCTTGCATTCTTTGAGGTGCTCCAAGTTGCACTATATTTTAAGTACATCTTATTTCATGAACAAACTACTAGGATTACTGTAATTTCTACTAGATTGAGCAACTATTGCAATTGTGAGAGACCTAATTTATTCCAATGTCAATCTCCTTAAATTCAATTTTTTTCCCTCATTATGCAATGTATTGACAATGGAATTATAACTTTCCACACTTTTCATCATTAGAAAAAACTTGATATTTTTTTCCCTTTTCACAATTTGATAATTAACATATAATTCAATGCCTTCTTCATATGATGAGGTATAACATTGAATTTTGTAGGTGAAGTGAAAGATAATATATTTACCACATTCTCATTAGGATAGTCTTGTTATTATCACTCAAACCTTTTATCATCCTCCTAGACCAACTAAGCTACAACATAACCATTTGGGGAATGAGGCATGATATAATAGACACCATGGAAAGTCATTCACTATATTTATGCTTGATATTTTGAAAGGATTAGAATTCCCTTTTCTATTATAACCTATATGATTGTCCCTTATCAATTTTTCAATCTTATAATTAGTCTTGTATAGCATGTCCCTAAGGTTGGGTCTCTCATTCTTGTGATAATTAGGCTAATCATGGGATAACATTTTTTTGCATTTCTAATTTTTAGTTTATATCTTTGAGCTAACTCATGACCTTTTCTTTCTAATTCTCTTCCTTATGAAATTTTATTTTATGACCCCTAGAGTTTTGCAATAACTTGACATCATCTCTCTTCCCAATAATCCTTGAAGCCCTTCTATTATTTCTCATATTTAATGCATATTTATAAGAATATCTTAACATTTGAGCACCCTATTTCTTAGCTCATACCTCATTTTAGGGTCAAAATCATTGATATAAAAAACTAAACACATTGAACCAATGAGATTCAGGTGGTTTGGGATTTTTTTGGAAATTTTTGATAAATTTAGTATTAAAATATACCACACTTTCATTTGATCCCTTTTTAATATTGGTTAATTTATTCAAAGAAAGTTTTAGATCAGAATGATTTCCATAAGTTACTTCTTGAACTTAAATCTGAACTCAGACCAAGACCTAACTGTTCCAATTAGAAAATCCCTATATAAATCCCCAGCATCATCAATCAAGGATTACATTAGAAACTTCATTATTAAATCTTTAGCATCAACCTCACAGTTGTGAATTACATTTTGAAAATCTCTAAGGTGATTTTCATTACAAAAGGCATTATTTATAAACAATGAATGAAAGGTTTTCTAATTTCATTACAATAGGGTTCAGATACTCAGGTATGCCTATGAAATCAATTTGACTAAACTTATTTATAGGTAAGGTTTTCCTCATAAATTGATACATCCCAAATATTGAGGTCCTTGGTCTTGTTCTTGTAAGTTCAATTGTTGGAGTTGGTTTTACAGTTCTTTTAATTGTTGCATTTATTGTAGATACAATTATTTTTGTTGCATTCATTAATTAGGCAATGGTTAATATTAATATTATGGTTGGAGTAGGGGATTGGTATTCATTTGTGTCTATTGGATTAAAAATAGTTGATGTTGATTCTGTAATTAATGCAATTTTTGTTGTGGTTGTTTCAATTGAGGATTTTGTTATTAAGTCTTCCCTATAGAAGGATTATAGAAAAATGGTTGATATGTTGACTTGTCTTGGCCTACAAGTGGTTGAGCATCAATAAGATGTTTTAATGTGGATACAAGAATAGTAGGTGGACTAACTAAAACAAGAACAACATGAATTGAAACTTGAACTCTATGAGATGGTTGATTGGAATTTGAGGCTACTTGGCTAAATTGAATTTCAAAATCATTTACCATTACTAGTTGAGATACATATGAGGAATGGACGTTTGACACATTGAGATAACTAGACCTTATGATACTATAAGATACATTAGATGTTCTTTATATGTAAATACCTAAAAAAATATAATCACTAATGGTTAAACCATAACTTGATGTTGAGAATGTTCTTGCACTAAAAAGGTATGCAAAAAAGGTCAGTTAAACAATAGGTTATTATGAAGGGGTTGAGACAAATTCTATGTCTATTGACATCCTAGGAAAAATGAGTATGTAGATTGGGTTTTCTAGATGGATTCTTTTAAGTGGGATATTTTTTCCTCATAATCCTATATTTCTTGAGCCAATCTTATTGCTTCATTCATAATTTCATCAAATTGTCTAGTCTATAAAGGATCATCTTGAAATGGAAACATCCTTCTGAGATTAATCCTTTTAGGGAAATTTTTTGGTTCTTGCTTCAAGTATTGGGATTGGGATTCTTTAATACTAGAGTTTGAATCACTAAATAAGGGATTTCTATCTGATGCAATAAAATTTATATCTAAATCATTTTCCCCTTCTCTAGTTGAGGTAAAATAGGTTCCCAAGATACAATAGGTTGAGATATGATTTCTACTCTATTTATAGATAAATTTACAAAAAATAGGGGAATTACAGGTACCTTTGTTTTTTGTAGTCCACCTTTTTCTATTTTTTAATGAATCTCCCTAGAAGGAGGCCACTACATAGACCTTATATGATGCATATCACCAAGTTGGAGTAGTAATGGGATGGGTGACCTCCCGGGAAGTCCCGATGCTTCACCTCTATGAGCATCACCTAGATCCAATAAGTGCTAAGTGTTCCATTCATTCTCATGAGAGATGGGTTTGTGTGAACCACTACTCATGAATCATGGGTCAATGAGTTTGACTCAAAAAACTACACAGTTGAATCCTGATAACAATATCACAATTTGACTTGCTATGGAAAAATATCTCCTACTTATCAATAGATATTTTGGGTCATTCTCTTACAATTCATGCAACAACTAAGGATATGATAAAACTATATTATCCCTTTCAATTTATTCAAAGTCACCACCCTTTAAAAAGAATTGAAAATGACATATATTACAAAATAAAAAACTTATGACTCAAATGCTATGGTAACCAGTCACCGGGCTGATAATTTCCACTAGATACAAGATCAATTTACTCTAGGAACTAGATTTCTTGTTGCAAATATTGCTCTTTGGATATTTTCATTTTTAACTTCCATTTTCATCTCTTCCTTTTCTAAAATAAGATTCACTCGCATATACTCTACAATACTTCTCTTTATCCATGCAATTGTGTTCAATTGGGAAATGATGTCTTCTTGTTCACCTTGGATCCAATCCAAACCAAGTTGTATTATAGAAAATATATTCTCATGAGGAAGAACCATAGTAACTCATAGAAATAAAATCACTCAAAGTATTATTTATTTTTAATATTGATTCCCTAGAATTTTTGCCAATTTGTCAAATAATACAATGGATTTCCTAAGAGCACCTAAAAATTAGCTAGATCTTATCAACATGTTCTTTGATCAGTGGAAAATGAGCAAGTACATCACAACCACCTAATATTTTGGCTATATCAAACCAAGAGGGGTGACCCTTTACATTATTTCTAGAATTAACATAATTTATAGTAGGTATTACAAATAGGTGATGTTCTCGATAGATATAGACCAAAATATTTATAATTTCATCCAAGATTGGTTGCATCCTTGGTTATTCATTAATATATTAGAATTGAGAATTTAAATCACTCTCAATTATAGTCCTAGACCAAAAATTAAAAAGATGTTGACGGGTTTTAGCTCTAAAAATGGTAATGGATGCTCTTTAAAGGCTAGTGCCTAATCCATAGGATACAAAGTCTAATAGAAAATACAAACACCTTACATTAATATAACCAAATAGATCAATGAACTCTCTCAATGTTAATGCCTAATATTAACACATTCGAGCAAAACATTAAAACATGATGCCTTAAACATCTTGATCATTAACTCAAACCCACTGGTGATCATTTAAAACATTTCAATTCTTTCCTAAAAAAAGTAAGAAATAATCAATACACATTAAAGAAATAATAAACACAAATTTAGAAAAGATGAAAGAGATGAATTCAAACATCCTTTATTTTTGCATTTCATGTGAAGCTTTAGTACAAATCTAGGAGACAATACTATAATATCTTCATAGTTTCTATAAACCATCTAATTATGTACCTTTGAAAGAAAACTAAAATTCTATTCTATCACTCTTAGACTAAAGACTAAATAAATATGTCTACCCACCCAATATAACAAGTTTCAAAATAAGGAAATGTGGTCTTGGAAATCCCTTAATAGAAAATAAGGAATGAAACAATCTTCAAACCAATTTCTACGAAAATCATTATTAGAACAAAATGAAAAGAGAAAAGAGAAAAATATATGTAATTCTTTTGATTGAACCATTTACTCGGAGATGAAATTGGATCATGATTTGAGAAAGCATGGGTGGGTAGTTAATGTGTCAACTCCTTAACCAATCAAATATTCTTGAAACAAACTTCTAACAATAAAATAAAATGTGAAGAGTGAAATGACCAAGGCACTTAAATTTATTCAACATTTCCAACTTCATTCAGTTTCATTAATATTAAAAAATTTACTTTTGATTTTGATTTTTTTGGAAAGGCCTATATGTAATTATAACTAAATGATAGGTTAGAGAATGTATGTGTCCTTATAATAAACATACTTGCACTAGTACATTTTGCACCATTTTTCTACGCACTATTGGTCGAAGTTTCTACCCAACACAGTCGAATGGTCGACCAATTGGCTCGTCGCTATTATTTGCATCAAATTATCAACCCATTTCTACAACAGTTGAATGATTGATGCACATATTGGTCGAAAATGAGGGCAATCTAGGCCGAAAATAACATTGGCAAGTGTTGGTGTATTGGTCAATCTTTCGACCAATATAAATTTATATTGGTCAAAAACTTTGGTCGCTCCAACCACAATGCCAAACTTGTGATGGTGATATTTCGACCACGTTTGGTTGAAATATTTAGTGGCTCTGACCAGGATGCCAAACCCGTGATGCCACATTTTGACATAGAATGGTTGATTTTAGACCAGACTTTTGATGAATGTGGGTCAAAATTTTGATGAAATGTAGAGTGTTTAAAAAAAATTGAAGATAAATATCCAAACTAATCACCAATGGCATCCTGATCAGTCATTAGTCTAGATATTTATCTTTAGGTGTCCACACTCAATCTACTTCTTGTTGCTAGTAGGTCCCTACTCATTCTATTTTCTAGACTGCTTTGGGCTCTAGTAATCCATCTTCTTTGATCTGCATGAAACTGTGGGTTTTTTCATTTTGTTTGAACTATTTGAGAGATAGGCTCTGATTGGTGATCTGTGAATTGGTAGAGCTTCCTCTTAGATGCTCAAAAATCTTCAAATCTATTGGTTTGAAGCCCCCAAAGGGTATTTTTCTCTATGGGCCTCCTGGTTCTAGGAAAACCTTAATTGCTAGGGTAGTGGCAAATGAAACCGGTGCCTTCTTTTTCTATATCAATGGACCTGAGATCATGTCAAAGTTGGCTAGAGAAAGTGAAAGCAATCTCTGGAAGGCTTTTGAGGAGGCTGAGAAGAATGCCTTGTCCATTATATTTATTGATGAAATTGATTCTATAGCTCCCAAGAGGGAAAAAACCCATGGTGAAGTTGAGAGGAGAATTTTTTCTCAACTTCTTATGCTTATGGATGGAATTAAATCATGTGCCCATGTTATTGTTATGGGAGCAACTAACTGACCAAATAGTATTGATCCAACACTCAGAAGGTTTGGAAGGTTTGACAAGAAGATTGACTTTGGGGCTCTGGATGAAGTGGGCAAGTTGGAAGTGCTTCACATCCATACAAAGAATATGAATCTCTCTAATGATGTATGTATATTGGGGCCTTATTTTTTGTACTTCTATATCTAATGTTAAACAGTTCTTGGATTTTGAAAGAATTTATTAATCTTTAAGTTTCTTGATGGAGTATCTATTTATCTTTAGTTTTCTTGTTACAGGTTGATCTTTAAAAGATTGCTAAGGATACCCATGGATATTTTGGAGTGTATTGAGGCTACACTTTAGTGCATTAGGGAAAAGATGGATGTTATAGAATTAGAAGATGAGACAATAGATGCTGAGATTCTAAACTCCATGGCCGTTAGTAATGAGAACTTCCAGTTTTCTTTGGGCTCTAGAAATCCATCTGCTAAAGCCATTTCTAACAAATGTCAGACCAATTTCATTAGTGTGAAGGGCCCTGAATTGTTAACAATGTGGTTTGGAGAGAGCGAGGCTAATGGAAGGGAAATTTTTGATAAAGCTAGAGGATCAGCTCCTTGCGTCCTATTTTTTGACAAGCTTGATTATATTGCTACATAGGTGTGTTGATTTTTTATGAGTGAAGTTCAAGTTGATGACGGTGAATATATTTGAGTAGGAATTTTGTTTGAACTATTTGAGATAGGCTCTTTGACTGGTGATGCATAACTAGTTTGCACGTTTGCAGTGTAGAAGCAGTGTTGGGGATGTTGGCAGTGCCCCAGATAGAGTCCTTAACTAGTTGTTGATGGAGATGGATGGTATGACAGCCAAGAAAACAATTTTCATTATTAGTGCTACAAATAGAACTGATATCATCGATCCTGCATTACTAAGGGTTGGTTGACTCAATGCAAATTCACAAATAGATGCAAATTCACAAATAAACTATCTAGATTCAACATTTCATCATATAAGAAGAACTACCAATATCAATATATTATCTCCCAATGTATATTACATACAACTTTTAAAATTATAAATATACAAATCTATAAAATATACATATATAACATAAAAGGAAGTGTTGATGCATACTGACAAATAAAATAAGGAAAGCTTTTTCTCTCTTGATTTGTAAAATTTTCTTTGTCTCTACTTTTTCTTGTGTTGCCACCCTCATTCTTGCAGCTGATATAAAACAATGAAATGAATGATGGTGAAATTGAGAGAAATTTTGGGTAAATAAACTAAACAAAAATAGAACAAAAATATGAACAAAGTTGAGGATAATGAGTTGGGTTTTCTTAAATAAATGAATACCATCAACCCATTTACAAAATGCAAAAGTATATGCTAGCAATCTCCAACAATATCAAGGTAAAAAGGAGATTTAGTATTGGATGTAAAAGTCTTGCATGCATTTATTTCATTCATTATTTTCTTGACATGCACATCAACCTCTATATCCACAATAAGTGTTTGAACTATCTCATATCCATAGTTTGACATAGCATGTAAGAATAGAAATGAACGATTGAATCATACTGCATTCAAATTTCATCTTGTTTGATATTTAAGAGATATTTTACAGTAATCAATTGACAATACACATCAATAAATAAATGAAACTGATATGAATATATCAACCTTTTCAAGTTCTTCAACAGCTTTAGAAACCTCATTCTTTTGCTCAAAGATATCGTCCAGATTCATCTTTGGAACACTGGAATGAATAACAGTAAATCATACATGGAAACAAGGTAGTTTATAAGAGCAAAGATATTATATGATAATACAAATCACATTAATCTAAAAGACTACTACACCATTTTGAAGATCATATCAATCAAATTAATTTGAATCCTCACAAGGCAAACATAACATTCATGCATCCAAAAATAATGGATACAAATTCACAAACTAATTTTCTAAAATCAGCATTTCATCATATAAGAGGAACTGCCAATATTAATATATTATCTCACAAAGAGATGCAAATTCACAAATTAATTTTCTAGATTCAACATTTCATCATATAAGAAGAACTACCACAGACCTTTTGTGAGGGTATCAAGCACGCCACTTGACTTCAAATATTTCTTGAAAGCTTCCTTCTTGGAATCATTTGCCTGCCATATAAGGATGAAAAGCATTATCATAGAGCTTAAATGTTCATTTCTTGTCATTGAATTCATGCATACAATCATCTACAATTGCAGCACTAAAAAAACTAGTTTTTAAGCACATAAGGATTGTTTGCTTAAGTAAATCCTAAGGGGAAAGCAAGTAAATTTATTCACATGGGTGTATTAGGCTATTAGCTATAGAATATCTATGCTACTTATAGATCCAACTGATATCTGATTTAACACTTCACCTACTAAAAAACACAAACCAATGAAATAATCCACATTAGGCCAAGAGAGGTTGACACATTCAATATGAGAATACGTACACAAAATGAAGCTGAATCATGCCAGAAAATGACAATGAGAAGTTGACTATTGGCCCTTCTAGTTTTTTATTTGATAGTTGCTTGAAAATGACACATTTAAAATGCACTTATGAGCAAAGACCTAGAATGAATGAAATTGATTAAATAATGAAGGTGTGTTAGTTTGAGCTTCTATAATGCCAAAAAATTTGGACAAAAACACAACAACAAATTTATTTTTTTGAAACACTAACACGAACACATTACAAAACTTGGTTACTCAAGAAGCCAATGATGTGAAGCTTAGGGTGTGTATGATCACGAGGCAAAGTCACCCATCATCATATAAGGGAACAAGAGGCATGCGCTGGCATTCCTTCATCCCCTACTCGATGAAAGACATTAGGCAAGAAGGGAAAGATAAGTCAAGGAGATTTCAACTCCCTGATAATTTCAAGATGGTTCCAAGGATAAAAAGGGAATGACACTATAAATCTAGAGGAATGGTTTTAATCTAATAAAGAAATTGTTTAGAATAACACAACTATATATTTATCCTAATTCGATACTCAACATTCTAAGAATCTTCTGATAAAATAATCTTAAAGATTACCCATTTCAATAAATCTAAGGTTAATTATATCATTAAATCTATGGTTAATTATAACATTAATTATTAAATTATTCTTACAATATATATATATTTAAATACTAATTAAAAATAAAGTTCCTTATCACCCTCCCAGACAAATACCCTTTTTCTTTTTACAACTTAGTAATCTATCAAATTATAAAAAAATAAAAAAACCATAATCAAATATTATTGTCAACCATTTAAAACATTCAAAAGGAAAGTTAATCCAGATTATAAAAATCTTATTGTACTAACATATTAAAATTTATTCCGACTATCAAATGTTAATATATCTCAAAATTAATATTCCACCAACTTTATAATCAACCAAGGAAGTAATAGTTATACTTTGATAATATCTCATCCTATACATTATATAAAACAAAATAAAAATACTAAAACTACCTTATTAACAACATTAATAAACAAGATATACACAACAATAAAAGGAGCATAACTAAGAGGGTCTACCAAAATTATTTTCCCCTTGCAAAATAAAAATAAAGAAGAGCAAATCTATTCCATTATTTTAGTTCATAAGAGGAACAAAATAATTTATTAAAGAAATGGGCCCTCCAAACCCTAATTTTAAATTAGGGTTTGGGGCCTTAATAAAAACTCCTAGAAACCCTAAAAGATCTTATTGTTTCATTGTCTTGTACAGGGTTGAAGATGCAAAGAGGGAATGCTACATTTTATGAGACCATGAATGCTCTCAAGAGATCTTGAGGGATTGGAACAACAAGAGGTCTCTTCACTCATGAGAGATTCTCTTTTGCCCAAACCCGAAAATGTATCCATTTGTTCTGCAAATCTGGGTAACACTTGCTAATAGGTTTCCCTTTTTATAAGCATTTCATTAGTTTTACAATGATCTCTTTTATTTTCTTTTACCAGATCTGTTTATAGTTCAGATGTAAATGTTTATTTCTTTCTTTACAAGGTGTCGTATTATATTGCTGCAGAGATAGATATATTCATTTTGTTTTGTTCTTATTATATTACCCATTTATTTTGCAAAGATCTTGCATGTGTTTCTCTGTTACCAAGTCTGTATCAGAGATCGGTTGTTACACATAAATCTTCTAAGCATTTCGTAACAGTACAGTGAAATGAGAAATTCCTTTATTATTTTATTGAAAAATTTATTTGGGTTTGTACAAAAAACCCCTATTTAATCTTCACCTATTATATTTTATAATATTGCTATGCATTTTTTAAAAAAAAATTAATATATTATAATTTTTTGGGGGTTATTGAAACCCTACCTGCATTTTTCTTGTGGCTAAGCCACGACAGATCTCAGTCACTGCCATGACTATTGTCATGACAGAGACCTCAGTCTCTGCCATGATAGCAGTCACAACAGAGACTGTTGTGGCTCTAAGCCATGATAGTGCTCTAGCACTACCGTGACTTAGGGTCACGGCAGCACTGCAGCTGCTTGCATGGGTAGAAAATAAAGGGCTTCGGCCCTAGATTCATTTGCTCTATTTAAAAAAAATAAAATTTAACATGTTTAATATATTATTAAATAATATATATTATACATTATTTAATGTATAATACATAATATGTATTATTATAAAATATAATATTACAAATTATAAACTGCAAGCTGGCATTGTAGATTATATCATTATATCCCTTTTTTTTTTAAAATGAAATGCACTTAATGTATGGTTATTTATTATATATCATACATAATATTTATGTATAATATATTACATATACAATAATTAGATGTATGCATACAAATGATATATTACCAGTTTATTTCATGAGTAAGGAATAATAAACACATGGCATTATTAAAAGAAAATATAACTTCTATGATAGCTAAAAGACATAGGTAGATTGTATAGACTAATCCACAATTCTAGGTTTTCTACTTAGCACATAATATCAGTTTCAGGCATGTCTTATGCTCATACATATTTTAAAACCTATATCTATCAACTGAGAATCATTCTCTAATCTAAAGGAAATTCTGTACACAACTTTTAATTCAGCATTTATTCAAACAAAAGATTGGTTATCAAACTCTATAGTCAATGTGGCTTATACACATTAAACTGCTAGGTGAGCAATTTTACAATTTTGGTAGGGGAAATAAACATACATTCATTTAAGTAATCCATTTAACCCAACTGTATGAACATACTAATCTTTTGTAAAATAAATTCATAACTAATCTTATTGTTAAGTTCAATGCATATTTCTTATATACTCAAATTACTAACATCATGATAGATTTTTGCATACACATGAAGCATATCCTAATGTAAAACTAAGATATAATAGCAACTGTAACAATCATTTAACAGCGTTAAAATACACTCCTTAGATATAGAAACATTTAACTATTTAAGAACTTAAATAAAATCCATCTAACCTTCCTGTACATGACTATTTCATTTTACATTTATGCAAAGATTTGATTTTAAACTCATTTAATAATTGCAGAAAACTAGAACTTTTAAGACAACAAATATACACTCAAAAGCTAGTTCTAAAATTCTTCTAGTATATCTAGTCATAGTTCCAGCTCTTATATCATTTACAATTACATTTCCTTATTATGCCAAATGGATAGAACAAGATCTTTCAAGCTGTTACACCTACAAACAGTCCTTTGAATATTTCAGCTCTAACTTTTTCTTCAAACATGCAACCAACCTGCAACACAAAAGACTTATTCCACATGGCCATGGAGGCTCACCTCCCAGCCTAGGCCATTACATGGCCACCCCCGACCTTGGGGAAATAATGAATGGATGGGATACAGTCATACTCTACATACATAAACATTTAGCCAAAAACTAAAATCAAGATAAAACAAAACTTACTCCCTCCCAAGCTTGCACAAGGATTCCATAGATTGAATCCATAGATGGGTGAAGGTGGAATCTTCTCTTATGGAGACTCCTATCTTATAAAAAAACATTATTTCCACATATATTACAAGCCTTCACAAGGAACTTCCAACCAAACAGCTCAAATCCATGAGTATCAACAATTCCCTTATGGCCCCCAAACAACATAAGAAGGCTCTCATGGCTGCCCATACAACCATGTTCTCATATATAGAGAGATCCCAACTAGGCCCTTCACCCCAAGTCCTCCTCAAATCCTCCCAAGGATGAGGAGTGAACTTGCACACCCAAAACAGGAAGCAATCAAGAAGACAAACAAAGTTGAAAACAAGATCTCACAATGGAACCAAACAAAATCTCACAATGAAACCAAACAACATAAGATTCATTACAAGGTACTACAATTTACAAATTTTCACACCAGTAAATTTCTTTCAATGAATAAACAAAATTATTACATGTTAGAAGCCACCAACCTTCTCCTATACAAAGGAAGAATTTGAAAGGTTGAAGAAGAGCTCCAAGCTTACTATCCTTCTCCAATCTACTAGTCCAAATCCTCTAGTCCTCCTCTCACTCCCCCCAAATCTAGCATAAAAACAAAAATGAACAAAAAAAGTGTGTCTTTCCCAAGCCTCTCTCCCCTAAAACATTCCCCACATTCTTCTCTCATCCCAAAGCCTAATAGGTTTCTAGATCCTAGACAAAAAATGACACTTGCCCTTACTAAAGGACTGGAGTGAAAACCAACACATGGGAAAGTGAGGCAGCCTAAAGAACATCTCCATTTTCGTGTATATCAAAAATTGCCCATTTGGAGAGACAAAATGGTGGCCTAGGAAGGTGGCAATAGAATAAATAATCCCCCTAACCCATGTGCTAGCCTCGGGGTACTAAAACCCAACCTAAACTACACCCTGGGTCTCCACATAACCCCTCAAAAACCCCAATTAGACTTGCATCCGAAAATGGGTTATTGAAAACATAAATCTTGGTTCTTTAACCCATCAACCTAGCTTAGGAATACTCAAGACCAACTAAGGAGAGGGTGGGGTCCAAAATCCACTCAAGCATGCCACATTGTCACAATGGTGTCAAGTGACACCTCACTTAATTGCACATCACAAACACACTTGGTATGCTTAGTGGGATGATTAAATTACTATTTTGACAAAGAGAATTAAACATACATTTACAATATTATCAACCACATACACACATGCATCACTTTGATGAATCAAAACACGTTACAACAAGGCCGTGCTCTTCTTAGAGCCGACCTTGGTTTCAAATTGATTGCACTTAGAGCCATTCTTATTTCCCTAATTTAAAACCATGGCCATATACCTGCACACTCACTCAAATTATCAGTATCTCATGAATATATACAAAATAACAGCATATATAAATAAAGCAGTGCAGGATCCATGATAACATACAAACACGTACGTACTAGCAAACTGTATTACATGATTTCATCATAATTTTGAAACAAGATAAATAATCCATTTCCATATACATCATATGTAACTTTAAGTTAATTTCTACTTTCTCAATTAACCCTAATTCATTTGCATACTCAATTTGTAAAACAATCAGTATCCCACTCATTTCAATTTCTATTTCATAAGTCAATATACATCAAAATGTAGGATTTGAAATTCAATGAACCTTCTATATCATATAATTAGGATCCACATATAAGGATATGTCTAACATCATAATCTGCATAATCATATAAAAATCATCACATAAAGCCAAAGATATGAAATCACTATAAGAGTAAGTCTAATGTATATGAATGATGGAACATCGAGACCTGACAATTCAACTTACAACAAGTTCACATCTCAACCTGATATAAACTTAAATGTTAGTTTATGTGAGCATACATATCCAATTGTGACATCTCACATTCTAAAGTGTGCATTTCTACCTACACAATTCATGACTCTGCACACCCTTCCTACTGCACTTGTGTTCAAGAAATTACATACATAAGGAAACAACATTTAACTTCTTTAAAATCTACATTTCACCTTATTATTATATATTGTGCCTTGTTCCAATTCAATTTCCTCAAAACACGCACTCCATTGTGCTAACTTATAAATCAAATGAATACAATTAACCCTATTGGAAACATAGTGCTTCTAGAATCATAGATACATGCACAGAGGCAACACGACAAAGAGTACATCACAAGATTGACTCATTCTAATCACTATGGAACATCCTAGGATAATTCAATAACACATCTAATGATCCCAAGTCACTCAAGGCATCATAAATATGTCCTAAAATCATATCCTCCTAGTGGTTCATCCTTACATGGGACCGATATGATCTTACTCAATGAGTGTGAAGGTCAAAAAAACACTATCAGGATGCTTGTTATAAGAGTCAAATGAGGGAGGCACTACATCATCCCCCCGAAGGACTAGGCTTACTTGTGGAAGCAGAAAAGTCATGCTAGAGGGGAGTGCTACTTGCGTGTGGTCTCATTGTCCTAAGAAAAGGATACTTACTAGACCCCTCAACATCACAATTTTGTTTAACCATTTTGACGGCTACAAGAGGGATCCATCCTACAAAATAAATGTTTGATAAATCTCATGACTCCCTTCCTTAACAGGCTAGACTCCAAAAGGAGATCACATATACACGTTCCCTTAACCATAAATGGTGTAACTCTTTCTCTAAAATTACACATGAGGCACTGATTACCTCCCAAGATATTCTAGGGCTGAGACTCCAAGAGCTTCAAGTTATCATCTTGGTAACATGGGACCAATTTCCATTTATCCAATATTGTGCTCCTTAAAGGAATGCTACAACTTACTTGAATGAACCAAGGTCATATCTCAAGGGATTTTCTCTCAAAAGAAATGACTTTCAAAATAGAGGCTCATTGATGCACCCTTTCCATCTATAGGAATACATAGAGTACCTTAAGATAATCCCCAAGAGTAGGATTAGTATGTTTCCACGATGACAAGTGGTCACATAACCTTGGGGTAAAGGGTCTCTTAAGCCATAGTATCATAGTACTACCACATGGTGATCAACAAGTCCAAAAAGGGATGACCTCAAGCACTCATCCATAATTTCCAAACTTTAAAAGAAATATGAGCTTAAGAATCCATTATCTTCTATCTCAGCCTAGGGATGCCTCAAATAAAAAAATCCTCTAGAAGCCCCTATAATTAACAAGAAGAGTCCCCAAGAGGGATCAACTTGATAGACACAATAGCATGACTGAAACATACTCATAAAGGGGTGTAAAACTCCACCAAAATATTGGAACCATAAAGGCCCACCATATGGATTGCATCTCCAGAGTGGTCTAAGTCACACCTAAGTATCCATCATAATCATGATAAGAAGAGGAATGTTTCCTAGTTTTCCAAGACACATCATGGAATCAAGGAGGATTCCCATCAAGCATACATTCTTGTCTCCCAAGTGAAAAGGAAAGGTTCATACATCATCATGTAAGCCATGAAATTAGGACTTAAAAAAAATAAAAAAGTGACATATCTCCACTGATTCACATTATCTCCAAATGAGGTATGCCCATCCTCCAATCATTTGTTTAATGTTACAAACCAACCTTAGCCCTCACTTTCATGATATGATCTAACTAATAATGGTTTCAATGCAGGTAGTAGCTCCCACACAAGGGAAACTTTTGAACTATACTCTTAATCAACAACTAATATCAGCATGCATCTACTATGTTACTATCATGCACCACATCTTTACCATAACAAGGGTACAATAAAGTGTGTCCTTCCTGTTGTTTCCTCTTTTTACATATTTTCAATGATTCCATAAAGAACTAGGTAGAGTCACAACACAAGATCTGGCCAACAAGTCAAAAACATTTGGTATAGTCATCGAGAACCTAAGAAAGGTAAACCCTAATGAGATACCCATTAATTTCAACAGTAAATTCAAAAAAATGAGCTCATTTCAACAATAGATGAAATGTGTTACAAGTCAAAGAAAGATATATTTGGTGACCATTTCCAAGAATAAAATAATCAAAATGTGCTAGCCCACACAACATGAGGAAAGTTCCTCTGAAATAGATAATTAAAAAAAATTAAAATTAAAATTAAATCAAGAGTCATTCACAAAGCATTGTGACTTAAATCAATCATGTAAGAGGGATGAATCACCACAAGACAATGAGGGAACCACTTCACATCTATTTAGAGAACACATCCACCACATATGGTTCACATATATGAGCATTACTAAAATACTGGCAGTTGCAACCATACCCTTACCCTATAAAATATTCTCTTCCTTGTTGTAGTAATCCTTATAATGAAGTAAATTTAGTTAGTTGAAAGCCTTCTACCACCCCACAACATATACAAAGAGATCCACTCCATTTCATAATATGGACCTTGAACTCTCGAGGAGGGTTTCTTTGCATTCTTGGAATATATTTGAATCCATCATGAGGTTCTTCCCCATAGCTAGGATACACACATCTCGTGCTACGTACCTAGAAAAGGGTTTATGAAATAAGACATAACTTCAAGGTGTGGTAGGAATCTCCACACAACAATAATGATAATAAAAATTTAACTCACAAGAGGCATAGAAGGACAAGAGGCAAGGCATAAGTATGGTCTAAAGGTCATAATACTAGGTACCCATGGTTACACAACAAGAAACAACCCACATAAGATATCACACTCTCACAAAAATGGCACACTCTTCTACTAGAGATCACAATATCCATGAGCAACCTAGGATCCTGAGCCATTATCCCAAGGCCTAACACAAAAATTTTCATCATAGTCTCATGATGCCATAACAATATAAACCTAAGGTGCATTATCATCCACAAGGTGAAAGTTAACAGGTACCCTTAAGAAGCATAGACACCAAACTTACATTATGTCCACACAAGGTCATGCTAGCAAGAGAACCGCTACCTGGCTACCAAGAGCATTAGGAAAATCAACATACATATGCAACCCACCCTTTCACACCTAGTGACATCACTACCTTGGTTTCTAAGCTAACCACACTATGGATCGCAAATGGGTTTCTAGGCACTCAAAACTAAGGACAATGTAAAACATCCTAGGAGGCACTCCTTGCTAATCCACAAATCACTTGGGTTAGTTTTCTCAATAATTCCCCAAGATACTATACGAGTGCACCCAAGCTACAAGTCATCTACAAGCTTCCAAAGCTATAAACATGAGGCCACATAACATGAGATCCAGGTGGTTGAGCATGGGCTCGGTCTAGCACCTTCCTCTGAGGAAGTTACTATACTCCAGTTTTGGGTCATGAGTTGTTCAAAAAATGGGATCATGATTTCCTTTATATATCTTTGACTCCCTGCTCCACTTCCCATGTGCTAAGAAACACAACTAAGACATTTCCAATTGCACGTGCTTGTCATACTTAAAGTAGGCATCTTACAATTCTTAAAATTATAACGAGAAATGCAATGGTTTAAGGTTCCAAGTGTTGAAGCTGTGCTCTGATACCAGAATGTAATGCCCAAAAATTTGGGAAAAAACACAACAAATTTATTTTTTTGAAACACTAACACGGACACATTACAAAACTAGGTTACTCAAGAAGCCGACGATGCGAAGCTTAGGGTGCGTATGATCGCATGGCAAAGTCACCCATTGTCATATAAGGGAACAAGAGGCATGCGCTGGCATGCCTTTGTCCCCTACTTGACAAAAGACATTATGCGACAAGGGAAAGATAAGTCAAGGAGATTTCAACTCCCTAATAATTTCAAGATGGTTCCAAGGATAAAAATGGAACGACTATATAAATCTAGAGGAATGGTTTTAATCTAATAAAGAAATTGTTTAGAATAACACAACCAAATATTTATCCTAATTCGATACTCAAAATTCTAAGAATCTTCTCCTGATAAAATAATCTTAAAGATTACCCATTTCAATAAATCTAAGGTTAATTATATCATTAAATCTATGGTTAATTATAACATTAATTATTAAATTATTCTTACAATATATATATTTTTAAATACTAATTAAAAATAAAGTTCCTTATCACCCTCCCAAACAAATACCCTTTTTCTTTTTACAACTTAGTAATCTATCAAATTAAAAAAAAAAACAAAAAAAACTATAATCTAATATTATTGTCAACCATTTAAAACATTCAAAAGGAAAGTTAATCTAGATTATAAAAATCTTATTGTACTAACATATTAAAATTTATTCCGACTATCAAATGTTAATATATCTCAAAATTAATATTCCACCAACTTTATAATCAACCAAGGAAGTAATAGTTATACTTTGATAATATCTCATCCTATACATTATATAAAACAAAATAAAAATACTAAAACTACCTTATTAACAACATTAATAAACAAGATATACACAACAATAAAAGGAGCATAACTAAGAGGGTCTACCAAAATTATTTTCCCCTTGCAAAATAAAAATAAAGAAGAGAAAATCTATTCCATTATTTTAGTTCATAAGAGGAACAAAATAATTTATTAAAGAAATGGGCCCTCCAAACCCTAATTTTAAATTAGGGTTTGGGGCCTTAATAAAAACTCCCAGAAACCCTAAAAGCTCTTATTGTTTCATTTTCTTGTACGGGGTTGAAGATGCAAAGAGAGAATGCTACATTTTATGAGACCATGAATGCTCTCAAGAGATCTTGAGGGATTGGAATAGCAAGAGGTCTCTTCACTCATGAGAGATTCTCTTTTGCCCAAACCCAAAAGTGTACCCATTTGCTCTGCAAATCTGGGTAACACTGCTGATAGGTTTCCCTTTTTATAAGCATTTCATTAGTTTTACAATGATCTCTTTTGTTTTCTTTTACCGAATTTGTTTACAGATCAGATGTAAATGTTTATTTCTTTCTTTACAAGGTGTCATATTGTATTACTATAGAGATATATATATTCATTTTGTTTTGTTCTTATTATATTACCCATTTATTTTGCAAAGATCTTGCATGTGTTTCTCTGTTACCAAGTTTGTATCAGAGATCGGTTGTTACACATAAATCTTCTAAGCATTTCATAACAGTACAGTGAAATGAGAAATTTCTTTATTATTTTATTAAAAATTTATTTGGGTTTGTAGAAAAACCCCTGTTTAATCTTCACGTATTATATTTTATAATATTGCTAGGCATTTTTTTATTAAAAATTAATATATTATAATTTTTTGGGGGTTATTGAAACCCTACCCATGATTTTCTTGTGGCTAAGCCACCAAAAATCACAGTCACTACCGTGACTTAGGGTCACAGCAGCGTTGCAGCTGCTTGCATGGGCAAAAAATAAAGGGCTTCGGCCCTAGATTCATTTGCTCTATTTTTAAAAAAATATTTTTTAACATGTTTAATATATTATTAAATAATATATATTATACATTGTTTAATGTATAATATATATTATGTAATATTATATTATATAGTATATCCAAGTACATATGGTATAATATTATATACTATATATTATACATTATCTAATGTATAATATATAATATGTAATACTATATTATATAATATTTCCAAATACGTATTTTATAATAATTTATACTATATATTATACATTATTTAATGTATAATATATAATATGTATTATTATAATATATAATATTACAAATTATAAACATCAAGCTAGCGTTGTAGATTATATCATTATATCCTTTTTTTTAAAAATGAAATGCAATTAATGTATGGTTATTTATTATATATCATACATAATATTTATGTATAATATATTACATATACAATAATTAGATGTATGCATACAAATGATATATTACCAGTTTAATTCATGAGTAAGGAATAATAAACACATGACATTGTTAAAAGAAAATATAACTTCTATGATAGTTATTCATCCATTAAGACATAGGTAGATTGTATAGACTAATCCACAATTCCAAATTTTCTACTTCGCACATAATATCAGTTTCAGGCATGTCTTATACTCATACATATTTTAAAACCTATATCTATCAATTGAGAATCATTCTCTAATCTGAAGGAAATTATGTACACAACTTTTAATTCAGCATTTATTCAAACAAAATACTGGTTATCAAACTCTGTAGTCAATGTGGCTTATACACATTAAACTGCTAGGTGAGCAATTTTACAATTTTGGTAGGGGAAATAAACATACATTCAGTTATTTAATCCATTTAATCCAACTGTATGAACATACTAATCTTTTGTAAAATACATTCATAACTAATCTTATTGTTAAGTTCAATGCATATTTCTTATGTACTCAAATTACTGACATCATGATAGATTTCTACATACACATGAAGCATATCCTAATGTAAAACTGAGATATAATAGCAACTGTAACAATCATTTAACAACATTAAAATACACTCCTTAGGCATAGAAACATTTAACTATTTAAGAACTTAAATAAAATCCATCTAACCTTCCTGTACATGACTATTTCATTTTATATTTATGCAGAGATCTAATTTTAAACTCATTTAATAATTGCAGAAAACTCGAACTTTTAAGAGAGAAAATATACACTCAAAAGCTAGTTCTAAAATTCTTCTAGTATATCTAGTCATAGTTCCAGCTCTTATATCATTTACAATTATATTTCCTTAGTATGCAAAATGGATAGAAAAAGATCTTTCAAGATGTTACACCTACAAAGAGTCCTTTGAATATTCCAGCTCTAACTTTTTCTTCAAACTTGAACTTTTTCTTCAAACATGCAACCAACTTGCAACACAAAAGACTTCTTCCACATGGCCATGGAGGCTCACCTCCCAACCTAGGCCATTACATGGCCACCCCCGAGCTTAGGGAAACAAGGAATGGATGAGATACAATCATACTCCACATACATAAACATTTAGCCAAAAACTAAAATCAAGATAAAACAAAACTTACTCCCTCCCAAGCTTGCACAAGGATTCCATAGACTGAATCCATAGATGGGTGAAGGTAGAATCTTCTCTTATGGAGACTCCTATCTTATAACAAAACATTATTTCCACATATATTACAAGCCTTCACAAGGAACTTCCAACCAAATAGCTCAAATCCATGAGCATCAACAATTCCTTTATGTCCCCCAAACAAACATAAGAAGTATCCCTTATGGCCCCCAAACAACATAAGAAAGCTCTCATGGTTGCCCATACAACCATGTTCTCATATATAGAGAGATCCCAACTAGGCCCTTCACCCCAAGTCCTCCTCAAATCCTCCCAAGGATGAGGAGTGAACTTGCACACCCAAAACATGAAGCAATCAAGAAGACAAACAAAGTTGAAAACAAGATCTCACAATGGAGCCAAACAAAATCTCACAATGAAACCAAACAACATAAGATTCATTACAAGGTACTACAATTTACAAATTTTCACACCAGTAAATTTCTTTCAATGCATAAACAAAATTATTACATGTTAGAAGCCACCAACCTTCTCCTATACAAAGGCATAATTTGAAAGGTTGAAGAAGAGCTCCAAGCTTACTATCCTTCTCCAATCTACCAATCCAAATCCTCTAGTCCTCCTCTCACTCCCCCCAAATCTAGCATAAAACCAAAAATGAAAAAAAAGTGTGTCTTTCCCAAGTCTCTCTCCATTAAAACATTCCCCACATTCTTCTCTCATCCCAAAGCCTAATAGGTTACTAGATCCTAGACAAAAAATGACACTTTCCCTTACTAAAGGAATGGAGTGAAAACCAACACATGGGAAAGTGAGGTAGCCTAGAGAACATCTCCATTTTCGTGTATATCAAAAGTGGCCCATTTGGAGAGACAAAATGGTGGCCTAGGAAGGTGGAAATATAATAAATAAGCCCCCTAAACCATGTGCTAGCCTTGGGGTACTAAAACCCAACCTAAACTACACCCCGGGTCTCCACATAACCCCTCAAAAACCGCAGTTAGACTTGCATCCGAAAATGAGTTATTGAAAATATAAATCTTGGTTCTTTAACCCACCAACCTAGCTTAGGAATACTCAAGACCAACTAAGGAGAGGGTGGGGTCCAAAATCCACTCAAGCATGCCACATTGTCACAATGGTGTCAAGTGACACCTCACTTAATTACGCATCACAAACACACTTGGCATGCTTAGTGGGATGATTAAATTAATATTTTCACAAAGAGAATTAAACATACATTTACAATATTATCAACCACATACACACATGCATCACTTTGATGAATCAAAACACATTACAATGAGGTAGTACTCTTTTTAGAGCTGACCTTGGTTTCAAACTGATTGCACTTAGATCCATTCTTGTTTCCCCAATTTACAACCATGGTCATATACCTACATACTCACTCAAATTATCAAAATCTCATGAATATATACAAAATAATAGCATATATAAATAAAGGAGTGCAGGATCCATGATAACATACAAACACGTACATACTAGCAAACTATATTGGACGATTTCATCATAATTTTGAAACAACATAAATAATCCATTTCCATATACATCATATGTAACTTTAAGTTAATTTCTACTTTCTCAATTAACCCTAATTCATTTGCATACTCAATTTGTAAAACAATCAATATCCCACTCATTTCAATTTCTATTTCATAAGTCAATTTACATCAAAATGTAGGATTCAAAATTCAATGAACCTTCTATATCATATAATCAGGATCCACATATAAGGATATGTCTAACATCATCATCTGCATAATCATATAAAAATCATCACATAAAGCCTAAGATATGAAATCACTATAAGAGTAAGTCTAATGTATATGAATGATGGAATATCGAGACCTGACAATTCAACTTACAACAAGTTCACATCTCAACCTAATATAAACTTAAATGGTTGTTTATGCGAGCATACATATCCAATTGTGACATCTCACATTCTAAAGTGTGCATTTCTACCTACACAATTCATGACTCTGCACACCCTTCCTACTGCACTTGTGTTCAAGAAATTACATACATAAGGAAACAACATTTAACTTCTTTAAAATATAAATTTCACCTTATTATTATATATTGTGCCTTGTTCCAATTCAATTTGTTCAAAACATGTGCTCCATTGTGCTAACATATAAATCAGATGAATATAATTAACCCTATTGGAAACATAGTGCTTCCAAAATCATAGATACATGCACAAAGGCAACACGACAAAGAGTACATCACAAGATTGACTCATTCTAATCACTATGGAACATCCTAGGACAATTAAATAACACATCTAATGACCCCAAGTCACTCAAGGCATCATAAATATGTCCTAAAATCATATCCTCCTAGTGTTTCATCCTTACAGGGGACTGATATGATCTTACTCAATGAGTGTGAAGGTCAAAACAACACTATCAGGATGCTTGTGATAAGAGTCAAATGAGGGAGGCACTACAACTTCACTTGGTTTCGAGAATACTTTAATATTCTCTACTTAACAAGGCCAACCATGTGAAGGTGGAAGATCATCTATCCTCACCCCCCCTCCCCCTAACATCAATCTAAATTCCCCATTAATATCTAATTACACACTTCATTCATCCATTTATGAACTATAACATTCAATAAATACAATCACATAACATTCATTAATATGATATAACATTTATTAATACACAGCACTAATCAAGAATTCATTAACACATAACAATATTCATTAACATGACATATAATTAAATATTAATACACAACATTCATAGATAATTACTTAAAAAAACATTCTTTCATTGTCCAACAAAGTTAATCAAACAAGTTTTATCAAAGAGCATTTTTAAGAAATCATTTCTTTTTTGGGTTTTTCTTAGATTTCTTATTTAGGTAAAGGCTGATAGGACCATCAATATTATCATCCTCCTCTTGTGGTTTTGATCTCAATTTATGGTGCTTCCTCATATCTCGAAGAGGATGACACTGCTGCACTAAAGGGGGGTCTACTGCAATAACAAGTAAATGGGTTAAATTCCCATACTTTTTTTTATTGTTACATGTATTTCATTAACCAATAGAACATAACATGCATTTTTCTTTACCTAAAAATGCCACATCATCATGTACAATAAAATTTTGATCTTCCACCTCCTCAACATGCTCAACATGCTCTAAAATATTCAAAAAAAGGTTACATAGCCTGTTGGTAGTATTTCTGGTCTCAGTGTTTTCCTGATCAAAATTTTGAGTTCTTGTCTAGTCTCTCTTGTCAAATTTTCAGTCCTAGGTGAATAACCTTAGGTTTCAGACCCTTTTCCCTAAAAAATCCAAAAAAGCCCTAATTTAACCTTTCCACCTTCTATTTTTCTGTTACTTTATCTGGTCACTTAAAACTTCTTAAAGGCATGTGCACTTTATATTTCTTCGGTTAGTTGCGGAGTCTCCAAACTAATCTAGAATATTCCTTTCTTATTAATGACTACCCGAAACCTCATGTCACACAATCTCCCTAAGAAGAAGGAATATTCCCTCTTCTCAAACAAACTGGGGGTTGCCTTTAGTCTCCAAGTCTCTATATGTTTTTCTGAGATCTAGTGATTGCTTTGATAAATTTTGTGAGAACAACTATAGTCGTGCCATCTCCAAGTTTAAAATTACCTCTGGTCAGGTTGTCTTTGAATAATTTTGTAAAGTGATGTATTCTGCAATGATTATGAGTTTCTCTTTGGTTGCTGAATCTCTAAATGAATGCGTGATCTTATTCTATGATAGTCTCCAAGTCTCCAGATCTTCATGTGGTTAGTTCCTTTATTCAACGAATTGGCATTTTAACGGTTGCGTCTTCTCTGATTCTTGGTGGTTATCTCCTAGGCGGTCAATGACCTAGCAACGTAGTTATCTCCAAATCTCCTGATGCGGTGGTTAAGTTATAAATGATCAGAGAACTCAGTGTGGGCCATTGGATGAAGATTTGATTGATGGATGGCATTTAATCTCATAACTAAACTATGGTTCAGAAAATGATTCAGTGACTCAGAGAGTAGAGGTGTTCGCCAAGTCTCTAGTTTTAACCAAGGTTAGAGAAAAGGTTTCAGGACTGGGAGATGCATATAGTCACATGATCTCTAGATTTTGTTGAGTTAAAGAAAATGTTAGTAAGTTGCATTTTCTTAGCCATTGATATGATTTTGATCTTATGGTGGTCGCGAAGTCTCAATACAAAACTCAGGATAAGAAAGGCTTTCAGCGATTAATAGTTTGCTTGTTGTCGCCAGATCTCCAAGTAAGATAAATTAAAGTATCCTCTCCTCAGTCACTAGATCTCCAGATCATCAGGTTGGGGGATCTCAAGAAGAGGTTTGAATAGTCAACCAGATTAAACAACTAGGAGATGTCTTGAGGTCATGAAGTCTCGTGATGGCCCTTTGTCACCTAATCTCGAGATAGTTTCAAAGAATAAATATTTTGCAGTGACCAAAACTATAGCCATTTGTTGCCAAATCGTAGTATAAAGTTTTATTTTGATTTTTTGTTGTCAGATCGCCAGATAATTTCAAAAGGTTTCAAATGTTTCAGCGACTATGATTTCTCATTATCGCTAGGTCTCCAGATAAAATGTGAGTTGTTATATGACTAAATTTGTTGTCACCAGATCACTATAACTTTTAAAAGGGCATTAGATCCTCCAGTGACTACAAGGATTGTGTTGTCACTAGATCATCAAAAGTTCAAATTTGAATACCTATCATTTTCTCGGCCATAGCTAGTGAATTAAAGTACAGAGCATGCCAAGTAATGGTGAAGTGACATGGTTTTTTCTCTTCGATCTCTAACGGATTTTTGCATTCAATGCAGTTGAATAAGTATAGCTGTTCTCTATTCATTTCAATCAACCAAGCATTTAGAGGGCTAGAGCAACAAGATTTCTCAAAGAATTTGTGAAGTTCCAAACATCCAAAATTTGTGGAGAATATGAATTTGAAAACAAGATGAGTCGACAAATAGGAGGTGAAACTTCAACCAATAAGGGTGCTAGGGAGAAGGCTAAGGAGAGCTTCTCAGACGAGTTCCTCACTTTGTTGTCAGGCTCATCATAGAATAATAAGGTTAGTGATGAATGTTTTTCTGATGAATTTTCTTTGTGTGGAGATGCTAAGACACTAGAGGTCTCAGGGATGTGTTTGTTTAAGTATTTTCACAAAAATGCTGAGAGTCCAGTCCCTGTCTCAAACCCTTGGATGACAAGACTGGTAAAGTTGATAGTTCCTGAGGTTTTTATCGATGTAGATCTCCTAATTGTCTTGTCTCACAATTTTGACCCTCCATCCAAAATAATTAGGAAGAGTGATGGTTCTCCTCTGGTTACCCTAGAAAGAAATTCATTTATTAGGGCTTTTGGTATCTAGGTCCCTATGGTAACAGAGATAAAATTGCAGGATTTGGCTAGTAGATATATCAAAGAATCTACTGTAGTGGTGAAGGAAATTTAGACTCATGCCACGAGAAAACTAGAATTATATTGCACCAGTTTTTGGGTCAACATTCTCATATAGTTATAAGGATTTCAAATTTTATGTAAAGTATATTGGTTATGGTTTGTACAGAGTACTGGGAATTGATGGGGGAAAGAAGATCCCTTCTAGAATCTTGATGCTGATATTGGACTCTCAAAGTATCCATGCAACAAAGGGATATGATTATATTGGTTTCATAATAGAGAGAATGCATGAGGGGTTGGTTTCTCTGAAGAAGCATGTGGATGGATTTGGTGACATGCCTAGGTTTTTGCATTACTCTTTGCTTATGCATCTTATTTTGTTTTTTAATTATGATATCATAAACATGGAAAAGCTTGAGCTACAGATGACATTTAGGGGATGGCCAAATCCAGTTCAGTTTTGGTTGAGAGCTTGGAGTCCTTCATCTACAAGGAGTGATTTTTGTATTTTTGAAAATTGGATTGTTAGGCCTATTCTCCTCAGCTTGGGGATTAACATTTCAAGGTTCCCTACCAAAGTTTTTCAAGTTGTGAGGCCTCAACAATTTGTTGACAAATGGAATAAGGGTCACAATTGGGGTGACATATATTATGAAAAGGGATATACAATGATTAGAGTGTATGGCTTCCCCCAGCCCCCTCACTTATTACATTATTTTGTTCCACCAAGGGTGGCATTTCTAGAATTTATTTAGTAGCTAATGCTCACTGAGAAGGAGCATTTAGCCTCTCATAGGAAGGGTACTTTCACCCCAAGGCACTTCAGAGTGCATAATATTACCATAGGCAAGAATTCCTTTAGCAAAGTAAATGATTGGTTGGGACAATTTAGGATGCACATTGCTCCTTACTAGTATGTGGATACTGAGGGATTAATAGTTGCTATTAGGCAATATTACATGCCTACCTTTCCCTTCAATAAAAGACATGAGGAGTATCCAGAGGAAGATGCAATCAGGAACATCATAGAAGATGAGGAGGTGGTGAAGATTGCAGATCAAATAAATGAATTATATGCTATGGAGAAATGAGTCAAGCAAAAGGGATTCACATTTAGTGGTTTCTTCCCTGATCTGCCTTATCTTTGGAGACTTGAGCAAATGATGTCTCAATTCCACACCTTGATGAGAGGTTTTGAAGATAAAATTTATGAGACTGATAAGAAGAAGGTGCCCACTCTGAATGAGATTTTGATGAAGATGGTAGTAATGGCTACTCTATGCATAGCATCCCTCCCTTAGAAATAATAATGGTGGAAGGGCACCAACATGGTGAAAATGTAGTTGATGTAGCTAAGCTCGATAGCTCTCATGACACAAGTGAACCACCTACAAAGAAGCAGAGGCTGCTAATTGGCGAGTCTTCTTAGGTGAAGAAAATAGATAAATTTAGACCCTTCTTCCCTGGAACTGGTATACATCACCACCAAATTAGAAAAAAGGTGAGAGAGGAAAAGAGGAAGCAGAAATTTTAGCAACAAGATGTTGAATTTCCATTGGCCCTATGCCAAGATGAGAGGATGATAGAGAAAGATTCATTTTTGAAGGATGACAATTTCCTCAAATCAGATGAATTCAAAAGCTTCTTGTTTTGGCACAAGCAACAATAGGTTGCATCTAGTGTATAGATTACTGAGGAGGGTCAGGTACCAGAGGAGGTAGTCCAACAACTAAAGGAGTATGATCTTGAGGCTGAAAATTTTACTCCTGATGAAGCTAGACAGTTGGTGAAGAAGAGCAACATGCTGCTTGTGCCTGGTTGGAATTTGTATTTAGATTTTATAATTGATTAGATTAAAAGGCAAGAAGACATTACTTTGTCTTTAGAAACCCAAGTAGGAGACATTATTAGAGGATTTAGATATAGCCCAAAAAATCAAGCTTTAGCTCTATGGAGTTTATACCCTAAGGATAAAAAGCCTTCAATTTTAAATGTGAAGGAGCAAATGGAGGGAGACAAGATTGTGTGGTCTATCGACAATACATGGGATCTTGAGATTTCTCAATTATTAACCCATTTTGCAAAATTAAATGAAGATAAAATGAAGTAGTTGTCAAAGAGATATGGCTCTCTTTTGGAATATTATAGCACATTGTTGAGGGCTAGAGATCTCAGGATAATAAGGGAGAAAGCATTAGAAAAGTCTCTAGAAGACTTAGAGCTCCAAGTTATGAATACTCATGTAAAAGAACCTACACCTCCTAAAAAACCAACAACATAATGAATGACAGAAGAAGAGGTGGCTGCAGAATTGAAGAAGATAAATGAAGAGAAGAATGAGGCTATCTTGTAGGCCCTATTGAATGTTTTGCAACATAGAGTAAATAAGATTAAAGATAAATTTGATCTTTTTTTTAATGCTTATAACAAGTTGTCAGAGTTATAGATAGAAGTTGGTAATTATGTACAAATATTGAGCTGATATCATGCAACTTGGTTTGCCAGGGTGCCACTTTTTGAGAAGTTGGTTTTTGCTCAATCTTTTAGAAGTGATATCCCAAAGACAGTTGTGAGGGTTGGTGAGGAGATAGGTAGAATTAAAGCCATATTACCACTTTTTAAAGATAAGGTGAATTTGATTGAGGCTAAGATAGCCATGCTTACCTCCTGTTTCAATAAGTTTATCCCTTCTATAAAGAATGAAGATGGTGTCATAAAGAGTCTTGATCAGTGGAGGTCAGATGTTGATCTTTTATTTCCTAGAAAGGAGGCATTTTTAGGTGAGGAGAATAATGTTGATTTGGAGAGCTTCAATAAAACCCTGGATGAAGTTTTTAAGTTAGAGATAGATCTCACCAAGTTTATAACAGATGTCAAAGAAATTATAGATGCCAGGTGGGAAAGGCAAAAAGCACAATTGTAGCTCATCCAGGACTTTAATTGGTCTTCAGAGGAAGAAGTAACTATGTGGGATGAGCTAACAAAGCCCAAGAAAGTTAAATCCACTGCAGTTGACTTGGACATTCTGGATGATGAGTGAGAGGGACACCTGGAGCACTTGACACCTGAGCCTAAAATACAGGGATGATAAGCTATCATTTAAGAATGGTGTAAATTAGCCAGATGGTGGTCACCATATATTGTTATAACTATAGCAGCTATCATGAATACTTGCAGACAAAGTTTTCAGTTTTCAAGCAATCCAGGATGGAGAACATTCCAAGAAAATTTTGTCTTTCCACCGCCTGAGGGCTTGTTGTATTTTTTTTTTTTTATGATTTGTCTCTTATGCTCTTAGGGTTAGGGTTTTCAACCATCTGAAGCTTGTTGCATTCTCATTGATAAGAGAATTCCAAGATGGTTGAAGGGATATAAATAAGTTTGTAAAACTCATTGTAAAGGTGTGTGAAAGATAATAGAAAAAAAAAATTGAACAGAATTGATTTGAAGCAGACTTCTAAATTTTGTGTCTGACCTTTTGAGTAATCAAATTTTGAATGTAATTGGCAAGTTGATTTTAATACAAATACACTGCAACTTCTACCATATATTGTTGTTGTCTCTTAACCTTTATGTTATACTCTTGTATGTTTTATATGTTAGGCATTTAAAATATACCAGTTGTAAAGAAACTTATTTAATTGATTATGAGTTTCTTTCAAGGAAAGAATTAAACTTCTCATAATTCATTTCAAAGGGTAAACATATTTGTAAGGATTGTTGATGATAACCGTGTTTGGTTAATAGAGTAGTTTGTAAGAAAATCTACTTGAATTTGTAGATAGTATGTAAGGCATACTGATTGTATCTCCTTTAAAATTATCTTGTTGATTTGCATTTGAATTTCTTTTACCCAAAGGATAAGGCACTAGTTTAGTATTTGTTTCTTATAGTTTTATCTTTCATATTTCTCAAAAGGAAAAATTGAAACTTTCATATTATTTACCAGTACTTTTTTATTTCATGTTTACTGCACCAAATAGATCAAACCATTTCTAAGTTGTACAATTCTTATTTCTTGATTCCTTGAAGAGAGAATCATTTAGGTTGTCCCTCCTTAAAAGGAAGAAGGATGAAAATCTGTAAATCACTGATTCTCACTATATTTGCAATCATATTTTGTGTGGTTAAGTTCTGCATCAAGTTGATTTTGGTCATATGAAGAGTATTTTATAGATTGATTCATTAGAAGGATTAACAACAAATCAGTGTCCACTTATATAATACTATGTAATTAGTAATCATTGAAAGGTAATACCTGTCTGAGTATGTAGAGCTCAAAAATAAAGGAGGAGCCTATCCAATCCTCAACAATTAGGTCTTTCTCTTGTTTGAATTAGTTTCAAGAAGCATAGTTTAAAGTAATCTTTCAAACATTTGATTCACACAAGGAAAATCCCTAACAAATTGGTGACTCTGCTGGGGATTCCAATTGAGATCTTTTACAAAGTCACAAGTGACACAGGTTTCAAGTAGAGTTCAACTCCTCACCTGCTCATTTCTTACCAGTCGGTCATCGTTGAAGATCAGAGTTGTCCTTTCATCTTTCAATATCTTTCCTTTAGGAGCCCGATTGATAATCTCTCCCAAAGAATACTAGAATAATTTCTCTAAACCCCAAAATGAAATTGGGTGGTGAATCTTTACAAAATCTCTGTACCAATTTTCTAAATAAAGAATTCCCTATTTTATAATGACTCATAAAAATACAAGATCTTGGAGAAAAGAACATCCAGAAGAAAATCTAGAAGGAGAACTCCCAGCTACCTAAAGATGAAGTCAAATGAGGAAGGAGAAAAATAGTAATGACATGTCCTTTACATGGAAACAGAAAGGAAATGTGAGGACAACAGATCCTATTCAAACAAACCAAGAAGGAAATACTTCAGAGTATGAGGAAGCAGTTGATTTGGGTTTAAATTAGTATGAGGATTATTATTCACCCTCTGAAAAGGATGGAAGGAGAACACAACCTCATAGGAGAGGAATCCCTAGGAATAACAGAAGATCTAGAAGCCAAAGTAGGAATAGACAAGACTTTGTTCCTTCTTTTCCCCATGATTCCTCCTTATCGGGTCACCAAATACCAGATGACCACCAAGAAGAGGTCCCTACCCAAAAGTCCTCATCTAAAAAAACCCTTCCTTATTCTAAGGAAATTTTTGAAGAAGTGTTTGAATTGGAAAGAAAGATCCAAGAGAAAATTAAAATAAGGCAAAAAAGAGAGAGCGAAAAGGAGGAAAAGATTAGGCATGCTTTGATCAGAGCAGAACAATTGAAGAAGCAATTGTTGGATTTTGAAGCCATAAATCATGTTCCTATGACTAAACAAATAGAAGAGTAACCTTTTGTCCAGCAAACTTATGAAATAAGAAATCCTAGGGACAAATGTAAACAAAAGGTTGTAGGGATTTCAATAAATGAACCAAATCTTGCCAAGAAGTCTCTAGATCAAGCAGCAAGATTAGATGTTGACTTAGAAAAGGCCAAAAGGGAAGAAGAATTGTTGGTAAAAGAATTGGAAAAAGTAGAATTAGAAGCTACTGTAGTTGAGATAAAAAGAAAGATTGACTTCCTCAAACAATCTTCTAGACCCACCAATACACTTTCCACTTCTCTAGCACAAGGTGAAAATGTGTTGAATACTGCCAAAACTATAGGTATGCCCAAGACTTCTACTATTTCAAATATCCAAACATCCACATCTTTAGGTGTTGGCCCATCTCAGATAGGATCCATCCATGAGAGACACAAGCAATTAGTTTTTATTGGGATTCTTGGCTACCCAAATCCCATCCCTGATGAAATTAGGAAAAAGCTTCCAAAATTTACTAGAAGCAATGTAGTCACTTGTGAAGAACATTTGAAAAGTTTCATTGATGTAATATATGACTACAACATTGAACCTGGTGATGTGATCATGAATATTTTTGTTCAATCTCTGACTAAAGATGCTAGAGATTGGTTTAGGAATTTACCTCATGCTAGCATATGTTCATGGGATCAATTCAAACATTTTTTCAAAGAACAATATGGTGATAAAACCAATGAAGGTTTCCTGCTTAATGAATTCAACAACATCAAGAAAAACCTAAATGAGGGTGTTGTTGAGTTCAACGTTAGATTTCAAAAAGCTATGCATAAATTATTGCAAGTTATCAGGCTAGATGAAAAGATTTTTTTGGTCACGTACCTCAATGCTTTTGATTAAAAAATGGGATATCTTTTGAGAGACAAGAACCCTAGAAATCTTGCAGAAGCTTACAAATTGGCCATTAATATAGAAAGTAATAGAAGAATATCAGGGAAGTTGGGAAGAAGGGAGGATTATAAACCTCCAATCTTAAATAGAAAGGAACTAGGGAAATCTAACACAAAACCAAAAGATGATGATAGTTTGAAGAAAATCTTGAAAGCAATAAAAGATTTAAAGCCTAGTGAAGTAAGAAATAGTAGAATGGAGGGAAATGATAGACCATCCTTCAATAACTTTAACAAGCTACCAAGAATGTAGAACTATCCTTACAACACTCAGTGGAAAGATGGGAAGCTAGTGCTTCTTGAAAGAAAGGATAAACCAAATGATAAGACCCCGGAACCCTTGCACAAAAATACAGTAAATATGAATGATGATGTTCCCTAGTGCATTTCTTGCCAATCACCTCATGACCCCTATTACTATGCAATTGCTCAAAGTATCTCTACAGATGAAGAACAAGACAATAGCAATGAAGAGTCTTATGATGATCAAGGATGTGGCATGAATTCTTCATACATATATGATGAAATGGATTCCACTGAAGAAGATGAAGGCCAAGATGTTGGTAGCTCCCAAATTAGAAATGAGGTTTACCATTAGCAAGTGTTTTATGATGAAGAAGATAATCAGTTGGATATAGTCCAGTGCAACACTTTAAGAAATGATGAATTAGTGATGTTGAGAAGACCTTCTGATGAAGAAATTGCACAAATCATAATAGATATGGTCACCCAAGCCAAAAGTAACTACAACTTAAGAAATAGGGTAGTGGGTGACTCAAGTCAAAAGTCATCTAGTATATTTATCAAAAAGTCAAATAGAGGTGTGAAACAAACTCAAAACAAAAATAAGGTTGTAGATGTTGTTAGCAAGACTAAGATCAAGAAGAATGTCACATTTGCTCCTCCTAATGTGACTTACAGAGTAAAGCATAAACCTCTTTAGGAAACTATTGTTTCTACCCAAAAGGAGGTCAAAACCCTGAATAAGGATTAGCATGGCCTTATAGAACATGAAGAAAGTAAGGAGGCTACTATCATTAAGTAGGATATAGTGGACCCCAAGTATATTCCAATTGACATGGGAAAACTATTATAAAAAATTACTGTTAAAGTCCCCTTATTATAAATGATGAGAATAGAAGAGCATAAAGACAAGGCTTTGAGTTGGGTAAATGGAGTTCTTCCTTCTGATGCCCAAAATTCCACCAAGGTTGGTAAAATGGCTGCTGCAGCAAGTGATTCAATTGAAAACTAGTGTGGGAAAATTATTTCTGAGATCCCTCAAATTTATTTGGATACTAATGTTGTTAATACTGTGAGAGGAACTGTTGATCCTTTCTTTCTGTCTCTAATACTAAATGGAAAGTTGTTAAAAAATTGTATGATTGATTTAGGAGCCTCCAATACTGTTATGCCTACAAAAATAATGAAATCTTTAGGTTTGAAAGTGGATACACCTCATGGGAGGTGTCAGGCTATGGATTCAAGAGAAGTCCCTGTTATTGGTACTATAAAAGCATTTCCTTACAGGTTGGTGGCTTTCCCTGACAAGATGCTAACTATGATTGTTTTGGTGGTTGACATCCCACTCCATTATGGAATGTTGCTATCAAGGAAATGGAGTGCTTCAATGGGAGGTAGTATCCAGTGTGATTTATCTTTTGCAACCTTCAATATTGATGGAAACAATGTGAAAGTATCTAGAGAAAGCATAACCCCACACATGATTGAACTAACCAATATGGATGAGTTGAATTGTTGTGTGGATGTTGACATGGAAAACTTTAGAATAGAAAAGGTCAATCCATAAGAGGAAGATTCAAACCCACTAACTCAAGAGCTGAAAGAACAAAAAAATGTACTATGGCAGATGTATTTTGATGGAGCTTGCTTGAAAGAAGGCTCGGGAGCTTGGGTTCTACTCATATCTCCATTAGGTACTACTTTTAAGTATTCCTTGTCATTGACTTTTCAATGCACAAATAATACTACTGAGTATGAAGCACTGTCATTGGGATTGAATATTGCCATCAAAAATGGGATAAAATATTTAAAGGTTTTTGGTGATTCTAAACTTATGGTGGCACAAGTTCGATCTAAATATGTTGTTAAGAATGATAGATTAAAACTATATAAACATGTAATCTGGGATCAGATTGAAATGTTTGATGCTTTCAATATTTGTTGGGTAGAAAGATCCAAGAACATAATGGCTGATTTTTTGGCCAATGCTGCTTTAAAGAGAGATGATTCAACTTTTCTTGGAGTATCAATAGTTGAAATAAAAAGTAGGCCAGTTGTTCCAGACAATATTTACAATTGGTAGGTCTTTGAGGATGACCATGACATTTTAAAATTCATCCAGTGCCTTGACATATATGAAGGTCAACTTATAGACTGTAACACATTGGTTGAGGAAATTGATGGTAAGGATATGGTCCTGGGGAATGAGGTAATCCAATTGAGTTCAAATCACATCCCTAAGGGTTTAATTGAGTTGAAAGCATTATATAGTAGTCAAGATGATTACATGTTAAAAACAAGCGATGCTAAGGTAGAGGATCTAGAGGAAGTAAATTTGGGATCACATAATGCACCTCAAATGGTTTATATTGGGAAGGGATTAGCCCCTCAGCTAAGATATAATCTGATAAATTTGTTAAGAAAACACAAGCATGTGTTTGCATGGTCCTATGATGACCTAAAAGCTTATAGAGAGAATATTTTCCAACATGAAATCCCATTAAAGCAAGACGTCAAACCATTTAGGCAAAAGCAAAGATCCATTAAGCCACTATTGGCTCCTAAAATGCAGCAGAAGCTAGTCAAGTTAAGTGATGCAGGAATAATCCAACCTATAAGGAATTCAACTTGGGTGTCTAATTTAGTCCCAGTAAGAAAGAAGAATGGGGATATTAGGTTGTGTGTGGACTTTAGAAACTTAAATGTTGCATCATTGAAAGACAACTATTCTCTGCCCAACATGGAAGCAATGTTGCATAAAGTCACTAGATGTGAATTACTATCCATGATGGATGGTTTCTCTGGGTATAACCAAGTGTTGGTGAAGGAATTTGAGCAATTTAAAATAGCATTTACAACACCTTGGGGAACTTATGTCTATGTCAGAATGCCATTTGGCCTCAGAAATGCTGGAGCAACTTTTCAAAGAGCCATGGATGTTGCTTTTAAGGGATATATAGATTTTTTTATGGTTGTGTACCAGGATGACCTAACTACTTACTCCAGATGGGCTGATGATCATTGTTCACACCTAGAAAATATTTTTAACAAAGCTCTAGAATATGGTGTGTCACTAAATCCAAAGAAATGTAACTTTGTAGTCAAAGAAGGAAAATTGTTGGGGTACATTGTATCTAAGGAAGGAATAAGAATTGATCCAGAGAGAGTAGAAGCCATCAAGAAGGTCTCTGCACCCAAGAATCTCAAGGGTGTGCAATCCTTTTTAGGAAAAATCAATTTTTTTAGGAAGTTCATTGCCAATTTTGTTGAAATTGTCAAGCCAATAGTGAAGTTGCTCAAGAAAGATGTCAAGTTTCAATGGAATACTGAAGCTCAAGGTGCATTTGATAAGATTAAAAAAGTGGTTCAAGAGGCACCTGTACTAAAATCTCCTGATTATACCAAGCCTTTTTCACTTTTCTCTTTTGCATCATTTCACACTATTGCTGTTGTACTATTGCAAAAGGATGAAGAAGGTTTTGAACATCCAATTGCATTTTTTAGTAAGTCTCTACAGGCTACTGAATTAAACTATGAGATGATGGAGAAGCAAGCATATGCACTGGTAAAGGCAGTAAAATCCTTCAGACCTTATCTGGTTTGTGCATAGGTCATTGCATATGTTCCCCATGTAGTAGTAAAGGATGTCCTTACTTAGTTTGAAGTTACTGGTAAGAGATGCAAGTGGATCACCAAGATTCAAGAATTCAATTTAGAAATCCATATCACCAAGTTGGTAAGAGGACAAGGCCTAGCAAGATTAATGACTAAAGAGAACATGGATTTAGTCCAGGTTAACAATGAAGGAATTTCAGATATGACAATAACAAGTATTGAGTTGCAACCATACTATGCTGACATTGTATATTTCATTAAGAATGCCAAATGCCCAGAATATATGATAGATAACCAAAAGAGATCTTTAAAATTGCAAGCTCAAAAATATACATTGATACAAGGGGACTTGTATTGGAAAAATAGAGATGGGGTCTTTCTATTTTGCCTTGATAAGTGTCAAGCAGAAAAGGTCTTGAGTGAAATGCATGCTGGTGTTTGTGGGGGGCATTATTTAGCGAAGACTACTACCCATAAGATCTTGAGAGTAGGTTATTTCTAGCCTACATTGTTTAAGGATTCATTTTAGTTTGTTAAGAAATGTGAAGCCTATAAAAAATTTGCCTCTAAATTAAAATATTTAGGAGTGCTATTGTTAAATCCAATAACTACTGAGGTGCCATTTTCCATGTGGGGAATGGATTTCATAGGGGAATTTGCTGAGAAATCTAGTGGAGGACACAGTTGGGTACTTGTTGCGACTGACTATTTCACAAAATGGATAGAGGCCATTCCCACAAAGAAGGAAACAAGTAAAATAGTGATTGATTTATTATTAGACAACATTTTGACTAGGTTTGGTGTCCCCATGAAATTGATCACAGATAATGCAATGTGTTTCAAATCAGATGAATTTAAGGAATTTTGTAAAGATAGTGTAATCATGACATCTTATTCATCTCCTTATCACCCTCAAGCAAATGGACAGGCTGAGTCCAACAACAAAATCATTCTGACAATCCTAAAGAAAACACTTGAGAAAAATAAGAGAGCTTGGCATTTGAAGTTGAAGCTAGCCCTATGGGTAGATAGGATTACAGTGAAGAGAGCTACTAGAAAGTCTCCCTTTGAGCTTGTATATGGTTTTCAGTCAAGGTTACCCATAAATAATTTAATTCCAGTTTATCAGTTTATTCAAGATGAGGAATTGGATGTCTTAGAGCCAATGCCGGATAGGATCATGCAATTGACTGAGTTAGATGACCTAAGAAAGGAAAGTCAAAAGAGTAATATCAAGTTGCAATAGAAAATGAAGTACCTTTTTGACAAAAGAGCAACTATCAAAAAATTCAAAACAGATGACCTAGTGCTTCAATGGAATGTGAGAGAAGAAGATAAAGGGAAACATAAAAGGTTTGAATCATTATGGCTTGGTCTCTATGTAATTCATGAGGGTTTTGGGAAAGATTCCTACTTGTTGAAGAATATGGATCATGAAATTTTTGAATTGCTAGTGCATGAACAATTCTTGAAGCCCTTCTTCAACTAAGTTTTTTTATTTTCATGCATGTGTAAATCTCTTGTAATTTTTGTATAAGTTTGTTTCCTTCTAGGTCATGTGTTTCTGTTCCTTTTTTAGGTTAGTCCAATTTTCATCTACTATCCCAGAGATCTATGGTCCTTGCTTAAACTTTCATTTAAACATCCTTAGATAGAGCCACTGTTGGTAGTATTTCTAGTCTCAGTGTTTTCCTGATCAAAATTTTGAGTTCTTGTCTGGTCTCTCTTGTCAAATTTTCAATCCTAGATGAATAACCTTAGGTTTCAGACCCTTTGCCCTAAAAAATCCAAAAAAGCCCTAATTTAACCTTTCGGCCTTCTATTTTTCTGTTACTTTATCAGGTCACTTAAAACTTCTTAAAGGCATGTATGCTTTATATTTCTTTGGTTAGTCACACAATCTCCAAACTAATCTAGAATATTCCTTTCTTATTAACGCCTACCTAAAACCTCATGTCACACAATCTCCCTAAGAAGAAGGAATATCCCCTCTTCTCAAATGACCTGGTGGTTGCCTTTAGTCTCCAAGTCTCTATATGTTTTTCTGAGATCTAGCGACTACTTTGATAAATTTTGTGAGAACAACTATAGTCGTGCCATCTCTAAGTTTAAAATTACCTTTGGTCAGGTTGTCTTTGAATGATTTTGTAAAGTGATGTATTCTGTAGCGATTATGAGTTTCTCTTTGGTTGTTGAATCTCTAAATGAATGCACGGTCTTATTCTATGATAGTCACCAAGTCTCTAGATCTTCATGGGGTTAGTTACTTCATTCAATGACTTGGCATTTTAACGGTCGCGTCTTATCTAGTTCCTAGTGGTTATCTCCTAGGTGGTCAGCAACCTAGTGACGCAGTTATCTCCAGATCTCCTGATGCACTGGTTAAGTTATAAAGGATCAGAGAACTCAGTGTGGGCCATTGGATGAAGATTTGATCAGTGGATGGTGTTTAATCTCATAACTGAACTATAGTTTAGAAAATGATTTAGCGACTCAAAGAGTAGAGGTGTTCACCAAGTCTCTAGTTTTAACCAAGGTTAGAGAAAAGGTTTCACGACTGGAAGATGCATATAGTCACATGATCTCTAGATTTTGCTGAGTTAAAAGAAAAGTTAGTAATTTGCATCTTCTTAGCCATTGATATGATTTTGATCTTATGGTGGTCAAGAAGTCTCAATACCAAACTAAGGATAAGAAAGGCTTTCGACAATTAAGAGTTTTCTTGTTGTCACCAGATCTCCAAGTAAGATAAATTGAAGTATCCTCTCCTCAGTCACTAGATCTTTAGATGGTCAGGTCAGGGGATCTCAAGAAGAGGTTTGAATAGTCAACTAGATTCAATGACTAGGAGATGTCTTGTGGTCACGAAGTCTTGTGATGGCCCTTTGTCTCCTAATCTTGAGATAGTTTCAAAGAATAAATATTTTGCAGCGACCAAAACTATAGCCCTTTGTCGCTATATCATAGTATAAAGTTTTATTATGATTTTTTGTCTTCAGATCACCAAATAATTTCAAAAGGTTTCAAATGTTTCAGCGACTATGATTTCTCATTATCGCTAGGTATCCAGATAAAATGTGAGCTGTTATATGACTAAATTTGTTGTCGCCAAATCTTTATAACTTTCAAAAGGACACTAGATCCTCCAGTGACTACAAGGATTGTGTTGTCGCTAGATCACCAGAAGGTCAAATTTGAATACCTATCATCTTCTTGGCCACAGCTAGTGAATTGAAGTACGGAGCATGCCAAGTAATGGCAAAGTGACATGGTTTCTGCTCTTCGATCTCTAATGGATTTTTGCATTCAATGAGGTTGAATAAGTATAGATGTTCTCTATTCATTTCAATCAACCAAGCATTCAGAGAGCTAGAGCAACAAGATTTCTTAGAGCATTTGTGAAGTTCTAGACGTCCAAAATTTGTGGAGAATTTGAATTTGAAAAAAAGTTGAGTCAAAAAATAGGAGGCGAAACTTCAACTAGTAAGGCTGCTAGGGAGAAGGCTAAGGAGAGATTCTTAGATGATTTTCTCACTTTGTTGTCGGGCTCATCACAGAACAAGAAGGTTGGTGATGAATGTTTTGCCGATGAATTTACTTTGTGTAGACATGCTAAGACACCAGAGGTCTCAGTGATGTGTTTGTTTAAGTATTTTCACAAAAATGTCGAGAGTCCAGTCCCTGTCTCAAACCCTTGGATGACAGGACTGGCAAAGTTGATAGTTCCTAAGGTTTTTATCGATGTAGATCTCCTAATTGTCTTGTCTCACAATTATGACCCTCTGTCCAAAATAATTAGGAAGAGTGATGGTTCTCCTCTAGTTACCCTAAAAAGAAATTCATTTATTAGGGCTTTTGGTATCCAAGTCCCTATGGCAACAGAGATAAAATTGTAGGATTTGGCTAGTAGATATATCAAAGAATCTACTGTAGTGGCGAAGGAAATTTAGAGTCATGTGCCATGAGAAAACCAGAATTATATTGCACCAGTTGTCGGGTCAACATTCCCATACAGTTATAAGGATTTCAAATTTTATGTAAAGTATATTGGTTATGGTTTGTGCAGAGTACTAGGAATTGATGGGGGAGAGAAAATCCCTTCTAGTATCTTGATGTTGATATTGGACTCTCAAAGTATCCATGCAACAAAGGGATATGATTATATTGGTTTCATAATAGAGAGAATGCATGAGGGGTTGGTTGCTCTGAAGAAGCATGTGGATGGATCTGGTGACATGCCTAGGTTTTTGCATTACTCTTTGCTTATGCATCTTATTTTGTTTTTTAATTATGATATTATAAACATGGACAAGCTTGAGCTACATATGACATTTAGGGGGTGGCCAAATCTAGTTTAATTTTGGTTGAGAGCTTGGAGTCCATCTACAAGGAGTGATTTTTGTATTTTTGAAAATTGGATTGTTAGGCCTATTCTCCTCAGCTTGGGGATTAACATTTCAAGGCTCCCTACCAAAGTTTTTCAAGTTGTGAGGCCTCAAAAATTTGTTGACAAATGGAATAAGGGTCACAATTGGGGTGACATATATTATGAAAAGGGATATACAATGATTTGAGTGTATGGCTGCCCCCAACCCCCTCACTTGTTACCTTATTTTGTTCCGCAAACGGTGGCATTTCTAGAATTTATTTGGTAGCTAATTCTCACTAAGAAGGAGCATTTAGCCTCTCACAGGAAGGGTACTTACACCACAAGGCACTTCAGAGTGCATAATATTACCATAAGAAAGAATGCCTTTAGCAAAGTAAATGATTGGTTGGGACAATTTAGGATGCATGTTGCTCCTTACCGGTATGTGGATACTGAGGGATTCATAGTTGCTGCTAGGCAATATTACATGCCTACCTTTCCCTTCAATAAAAGACATGAGGAGTATCTAGAGGAAGATGCAATTAGGAACATCATAGAAGATGAGGAGGTGGTGAAGATTGTAGATCAAATAAATGAATTATATGCTATGGAGAAACAATTCAAGCAAAAGGGATGGGCATTCAGTGGTTTCTTCCCTGATCTACCTTATCTTTGGAGACTTGAGCAAATGATGTCTCAATCCCACACCCTGATGAGAGGTTTTGAAGATAAAATTTATGAGACTGATAAGAAGAAGGGTGCCCACTCTGAATCAAATTGTGATGAAGATGGTAGTGATGGCTACTCTATGCATAGCATCCCTCCCTTAGAAATAATAATGGTGGAAGGGTACCAACATGGTGAAAATGTAGTTGATTTAGCTGAGCTCGATAGCTCTCATGACACAAGTGAACCACCTAAAAAGAAGCAGAAGCTACCAATTGGTGAGTCTTCTTAGGTGTAGAAAATAAATAAAGTTAGAGCCCTCTTCCCTGGAACTGGTATACATCACCACCAAATTAGAAAAAAGGTGAGAGAGGAAAAGAGGAAGCAGAAACTTGAGCAACCAGATGTTGAATTGCCCTTGGCCCTATCCCAAGATGAGAGGATGATAAAGCAAGATGCCTTTTTGAAGGATGATGATTTCATCAAGTCAGATGAATTCAAAAGCTTCTTGATTTGGCACAAGAAACAACATGCATCTAGTGTATAGATTACTAAGGAGGGTCAGGTACCAGAGGAGGCAGTCCAACAACTGAAGGAGTATGATCTTGAGGCTGAAAATTTTACTCTTGATTTAGCTAGACAGTTGGTGAAGAAGAGAAACATGTTGCTTGTGCCTGGTTGGAATTTGTATTCATATTTTATAATTGACTAGATTAAAAGGCAGGAAGATATTATCAGAGGATTTGGGTATAGCCCAAAAAATCAAGCTTTAGCTCTATGGAGTTTATACCCTAAGGATAAAAAGCCTTCAATTTTAAATGTGAAGGAGAAAATGGAGGGAGACAAGATTGTGTGGTCTATCCACAATACATGGGATCTTGAGATTTCTCAAGTATTAACCCATTTTGCAAAATTAAATGAACATAAAATGAAGCAGCTATCAGAGAGATATGGCTCTCTTTTGGAGGATTATAGCACATTGTTGAGGGATAGAGATCTCAAGATAATAAGGGAGAAATAGAAAAGTCTCTAGAAGACTTAGAGCTCCAAGTTATTAATACTCCTGTGAAAGCCCCTACACCTCCTGAACAACCAACATCAAAAGGAATGATAGAAGAAGAGGTGGCTACAGAATTGAAGAAGATAAATGAAGAGAAGAATGAGGCTATCTTGCAAGCCCTATTGAATGTTCTACAACATAGAGTAAATATGATTAAAGATAAATTTGATCTTATTTTTAATGCTTATAACAAGTTGTCAGAGTTACAGATAGAAGTTGGTAATTATGTACAAATATTGAGCGGATATCATGCAACTTGGTCTATCAGGGTGCCACTTTTTGAGAAGTTGGTTTTTGTTGAATCTTTGAGAATTGATATCCCAGAGATAGTTGTGAGGGTTGGTGAGGAGATAGGTAGAGTTAAAGTCATATTACCACTTTTTAAAGGTAAGGCAAATTTGATTGAGGCTAAGATAGCCATTCTTACCTCTTGTTCCAATAATTTTATCCCTTCTATAAAGAATGAAGATGGTGTCATTAAGAGTCTTAATCAGTGGAGGTCAGATGTTGATCTTTTATTTCCTAGAAAGGAGGCATTTTTAGGTGAGGAGAATAATGTTGATTTGGAGAGCTTCAATAAAACCCTAGATGAAGCTTTTAAGGCAGAGACAGATCTCACCAAGTTTATAATAGATGTCAAAGCAATTACATATGCTAGGTGGGAAAGGCAAACAACACAATTGTAGCTCATCCAAGACTTTAATTGGCCATTAGAGGAAGAAGTAACTGTGTGGGATGAGCTAGCAAAGCCCAAGAAAGTTAAATCCACTATAGTTGACTAGGACATTCTGGATGATGAGTGAGAAGGACACCTAGAGCACCTAACACCTGAGCCTAAAATACAAGGATGATAAGCTATCATTTAAGAATGGTTTAAATTAGCTAGATGGCAGTCACCATATCTTGTTATAACTATAGCAGCTATCATGAATATTGCAGACAAAGGTGTCAGTTTTCAAGCAATCCAGGATGTAGAATAGTCCAAGAAAATTTTGTCATTCCACCGCCTGAGGGGTTGTTGTATTTTTTTTTTTAATGATTTATCTCTTATTCTCTTAGGGTTAGGGTTTTCAACCATCTAAAGCTTGTTGCATTCTTGTTGATAAGAGAATTCCAAGATGGTTGAAGGGATATAAATAGGTTTGTAAAACTCATTGTAAAGGTGTGTGAAAGATAATAGAAAAAAAAAATTGAACAGAATTGCTTTGAAGCAGACTTCTAAATTTTGTGTCTGACCTTTTGAGTAATCAAATTTTGAATGTAATTGGCAAGTTGATTTTAATACAAATACACTACAACTTCTACCATATATTATTGTTGTCTCTTTACCTTTATGTTATACTCTTGTATGTTTTATATGTTAGGCATTTAAAATATACCAGTTGTAAAGAAACTTGTTTAATTGATTATGAGTTTCTTTCAAGGAAAGAATTAAACTTCTCATAATTCATTTCAAAGGGTAAACATATCTGTAAGGATTTTTGATGATAACATTGTTTGGTTAACAGAGTAATTTGTAAGGCAATCTACTTGAATTTGCAGATAGTATGTAAGGCATACTGATTGTATCTCCTTTAAAATTATCTTGTTGATTTGCATTTGAATTTCATTTTCCCAATGGATAAGGCACTAGTTTAGTATTTGTTTCTTATAGTTTTATCTTTCATATTTCTCAAAAGGAAAAATTGAAACTTTCATATCATTTACCAGTACTTTTTTATTTCATGTTTATTGCACCAAATAGATTGACCTGTTTCTAAGTAGTACAGTTCGTATTTCTTGATTCCTTGAAGAGAGAATCATTTAGGTTGCCCCTCCTTAAAAGGAAGAAGGATGAAAATCCTTAAATCACTGATTCTTGCTATATTTGCAATCATATTTTTCTTGGTTAAGTTCTGCATCAAGTTTATTTTGGTCATATGCAGATTATTTTATAGATTGTTTCATTAGAAGGATTAACAACAAATTAGTGTCCACTTATATAATACTGTGTAATCAGTAATCATTGAAAGTTAATACCTGCCTGAGTATGTGGAGCTCAAAAACAAAGGAGGATCCTATCCAATCCTCAGCAGTTAGGTCTTTCTCTTGTTTGAATTAGTTTCAAGAAGCATAGTTTCAAGTAATCTTTCAAACATTTGATTCACATAAGGAAAATCCCTAACACGGCCAATTGCAATTAATTATGTTAAAACTATTAATAATTACGTAATTTATTTCCAATAGAAAATTAACACCTCCAACATTGTGATGCACATCATGGCCTTCATCATGCCCAAGTTCTGTGGTAGGATTTGAAGGCTCTAGTGAAATGTCATGCACATTGTTATCATGAAATAGTCAATTTATGTTCAAAATTAACTATTTAATTTGATTTACTTTTCATTTAACCGATTTACCTATGTCTCATCTGGTGCAATAGATTCTTTGTTATGGATTTCAGATTCTTGGTGTAGGCGTGCAACCATGACCACATAGCCTTCCTTCAAGGCTTTTCTCTTATCTTCATCCATGGGCTCTACATTGAATCTCGTGCCCTATATTTTTGTTTAATATCATCACTTTTAGATGTATGATTTGATTAAATAGATTTTTTTGCAACCTTATATATAGAAATTTGATATGAAATTCCAATGCTGCTACTTACAAGTCAAGAGTGAAATTTCATATAGCCACCGGAGCCAAGTTTGTGTTGGCCAACCTTTGTTAATCTCACTTGTGTGGCTTTTGATGTGTCTTGCAATCTATGAAAAGTTTGAAACATGTTAGATTATATATTTACAAAGATCACTAATTAGTGCATGATTACATTCTACTTAATACTATCATGACATACCTTCTTTTGTCATCTTCTGGTTGAATTCCACTACCCTTTAGCCTTTTTTCTTTTGCATCTTCCATTATTTCATTCCACTCCATCGGTGGAATCATAGGAGGATGCTTGTACTTTGGGTTATCCTTTAGAGCCCTTCTATATTGGTCCCTCATAGTCTTTATGTGTTTGGCTACTCTTTTAAGAATCATGGTTGTGTCAAAAGTTTTAATTCCAAAGAGGTCCTCTAAAGATTTAACGAGCTGATTTTTTAAGTCAGCATCCTGATCATTCCACCTTTTTTGAAAAACAAAATTGTTAGATATCATAACTTTAATATAGTATAATAAATGGAAGATAAGAAAAATATTGTACCAGTATTATGAAGCTATGTACCTTTTACATATGGTGGGCCCAAATATCTTCAATGTCATTTCAAAAAGATGATCATAAAAAACATCATTTCCTACAAAAATACCATGGGATTATCAGTCCAAAATGAGTTATGTATAAGTAAACTACAATTACACTATAAATAATAATAATTTTAAATCACCTGGAAGCTTTGGTACTTTTAACGAAACCATATTGTTCTTGATCATCGACAATGTCCCCGCAAATGAACCTGTACTAGTAACACGGGTTGATCCAGGAAATGGTTGATCTTCACTAGTAATAGTATGATCTGAAGATGTACCAGCTGTAGGTGTATCTATTAGTGCATAAAATAGGTCCATAAAGTGTATAAAATTCACACAAGAAAAATAATCAATGCATGATTAGCACATAACAAAATATAGAAAAATAAGGTTTTACCAGTTGTAGATGGTACAGAGGAAGATGTTTGCAAGCACCTTGTTGTGGAAAATGCAGCTATTGAATTTGGAATGTTAACCGAAGGAGGCATCTGCACTTCATCATGATCTCAAGAATACATTGTTAGCAAAGACATTTGCAATGGATAAAGATTAAATGGGATACTAGAAGCATCCAAAACATAAGTTGAGTCAATAATGCATACAAAGGTTAAATCAATGGTTAAAGGTTTAAGGATTATTTACATGAAGGCTGTGTGGCACTACAACCCTCACCATGTTGATGAAATTTCACACGTGTCAAAAAATTTTGTAATTAGAACACATCATATTTTAGATCATGATCCATAAGATAGTATAAAATATAAACATCTATTGAGCTTTAATTATTGCTTAAGATTAATTACTGCTTACATTAATAGAATTGAATCTACGTGTCAATTCTTCTTCGAGTTCCTTTGAATCCTCAATTTCATTTTCTTCCATTAGAAGGTTAAGAATTTCATTACCATATTTATTTTTTATTTGAGTATCCATGAATACATGGTTAGAGTTAGATTCTACGTCATCTTTGAATGCCGCCTCAACTTTAGATTGCAATAGATCTGCTACCTCTTTTTCTTTTCTCCATCAATAAGTATCAAGTTGTGACATCAATATCAGTAAAATTCTATCAAAATAACTCCAAAGCCATAAAGAAAATAACATAATAATATGACATTTGTTTCTATATAATTTGTAGAATTACACTAATTAAGGTTTACCTTTGCTGAAGAAGGTGTATTGTGAGGAACATCCCCACCTGTATCTTGAGGTGGAATATCCATGTCGCCTTGTGACAAAGATTAGTAATTCTTAGCAATTAGAAGCAATTGGAGTTAATATTAATTGGAGGCAATTGGTTTAAATGTTATACTTACCAGTCCCATGATAGGGAATTTTTTGGTATCTACACGATTCAAATTGTAATCTATTAGAAGCTCTTCCCCTACACTTGTTGATTTTATCACACATACAAATACATGATTTCTCTTGCGTGCCTTGAATATACAATTCAGCCACTTATTAGTTGACACAGGTATAGAACTATTTATAAAATCTACAATATTCCCTATTTCTTTTGGCTTTCCATCAATATACATAGTGAGGCTTTTAGTTTGATCATTTTATTTGCATTGTATATAATATTTTGACAATGCATACTTACACATACTTTTTTTATATTGCAAAATCCGCATCCAATTATTGTAATTGTAACAAGGTCCTACATACTCCATCAATTCAACAACTTGATTATAACTGACCTTTATGCCATCCATGGAAAATAAGCCCAAACCATGTAATGAAGATGGAGCTATGTGATATATCCTTTCATTAATAGGAAAATCAGTATTAACTGGAGGTAGTTCCTTGGATACCCATTCTTTCTCAAGATGTGTGTACCTTAAGGGAACCTTCATGTTGCCTTTGGTCTCATTATCATAAGAACATGACCCCCCCTTAGCAAGGAAAAATTGCATTCGTTTATCAAATTTTCTTCTAATCTTTTGACCTCTAGTTGATCTCCCTATTTTAGACCTACTAGATGTCTCACTTTTGTCTTCTATTCCCACATTTTCCTCACTTGAGGAAGACAGATTAGAAAAATACCTATTTGGTGATACCTACAATCCATCAAATGAGAGACATAGTAGGATCTATATATTTTACTGACTAAAGAGAAGGAAACCAAATAATACATTATACCCGTCGATCCATGTCAAAGGCATTAAATTTCCTGCATATGTAAATCATTTATCTTAAGTTAGCCAAAAATTACATGATATGTAAGCTACAAATTACATAGAAGACAAAATTTACATGATGAAAAATATACTCCATGACTATAGAGTTCAACACATAATAACTTAATTCAAATTTCTATGAATAAATCAATACCTCATACATTGGATTTGATCATACCTTGACATACATTTCATTGATCATGTTATTTATCATCCTCCTCATCCATTTCATCATCATGACTATCATCATCATCATGAATACTATCATCATCATCATCATCACCATCATCATGACTATCATCATCATGACCATCATCAGCATCACCAGAATCATCATCATTTTCTTCTTCTTCTTCTTCATTGTGTAACAGTTGTTCGTGATCATCATTTACTTTATCTTCTAATTCTTCAGTATCTTCTTCTTCCATCACATTATACTGTATCGGCCTTCCTCTTGAATCATGTCTAACAACAAATGACCAACTCAGTTTATGTGGAACAACAAAGTAAAACACTTGCTCACATTGCCTTGGAAGAACATAGGGCTCATCTCCAACTGGCTCAAATGACCTTGTATTAATCATTGTAAATCCACTATCATGTTCAATAATATTCCTATCGGGATCATTTTGATTCAGCTATAGCCTGTACCATTTGATGAAAAATGGAACTAATTTGAATGAATTAAAGTCACACTCAAGTATATCATTCAAAATGCCATAGTATCAATTTTCAGATTGTTGAGGATGTATGTCATTTCTAGATGAAATAGTAGTGACCTTGAAGGCTACACTTATCCTAGAATCACAAGTTTTCTTCATATCGTCTAACTTTTTTATGCAAAATTTACGGCCATGGTAGTACATAGCTTTGTGGTGTTTGATCTACAATTATTCAAACATGTCAAGATTATTTTCATTGATCTATGAGTTGATATTAAACTTATGGGTCATGGTTAGTAAACGTATACATACTTTTCTACGTCTTAAACCATATGCTAGATCAAGTACCATTGGTGTAACATTGGGATCTCCATTAAAATGAGCTTCTTTAACCAATGATGCAACACCATCCCATGTTAATGAGTGACCATTTTCTTGAGATTGTTGAATTCATACCATCATCCAATCAAGATTGTTTGCACTATACAAATGTAGTGCATCCCACTCATGACCAACTGTAAAGAAAACAAATAGACCTCTTAGAAACAACTTGTATTGAAGATCTATAAGAATTAATAAACTACAATAACATCATATAATTAACTCTCACTTTCCTCAATCTACCTTTCCCCATCAAGTACTCCCCTTCAAATTTGTTAATAGAGTTGGGATCCCAAATGTGATCTACATGGATATTTGTTGCAAACTTGGGAAGATATTCACAAATATACACCATGGTCTGGTATACCATATATCCCTCCACCATAGAAACCTTAGGATGTGCTCTTTTTCAAACCAAGCCCTTCATAAATTTCAAGTGCCTCTCAACCATCCACATTGACCTAGTTTGTACAGGTCCACACAATTCAATCTCCTCAACTAGATGTATGAGGTAGTGTTCTTGAGCATTGAAAAAAGTTGGAGGTAGACACTTTTGCATTTCACACATAAGGTGGGGAATTTTTCTCTTCCAATATTTTATATTTTTTTAATCAATTTTTTTAGATGATAACCACCTAAAAGAGATTCAACTCGCAAGAACATATAAACAAGATTTTAGATAAAAATATACAATAAATTACATAAAAAGTAAAGCAAGTCATAAATATAATAACACTTCTAACATCATGAATTCTCCAAGATCGTATATAACTTGTTTAACACTATTGTCAAACTGGTCTGGGAGGGATAGAGGTAGGACATACTACAATGATTAAAAAATGATCTTTTCAATATATTGCAAAATAATACAATAAAAAGTACATGCAATTTAACAAATATATTGTAAATAGAGAACATGACTTACCTTGACGAAGGTATGCCAATCATGTGTTTTCAACCCTAGCCCAAAATCACCTTTCTTTGATACAAGACTGCTTATATTTGCAGCAAATCCTTTTGGAAATTTTGTTTTTTTATGACTTCTTTTAATGCATCACTTTGCTACTTAGTTAATAACCAAGGAAGGGCACTCGTATTTATGCGGTCTCCATTGCTATTTGATTCAATGAAATTTTTCAGTGCATGATTGGATTCATGAATTTCATTAAAAATTTTGGCCATTTTTTGTTTGCCACGCCTTCCATCCAATATTTTCCATAGTGTCTCTATTACATTCTTTCCAATATGCATAGCATCAAACAAATGCATGATTGGGAGATCCTTGTAGTACGACAACCTACTAAATTGACTAGGATAACTTTTTATTCCTCTAGGAAGTTGGTCATTGATGCCTTGACGACCTTCACGAGCATCAATAACATCATTAGTAAATAAAAGACAATATCAAAATCTAAATTTCAAACAAAAATCATCAGATGGAATGACATTACCTTGGTGATTTAGTCTATTGTATTCCAACTTCCATAGATGAGGTGTCATTCTTCATGGCCTTGATGTCGTCTCTTCTTTCCCATTAAAAAGATGTTTTTTTGATAGTTTGATACTTATGATTATTGTGGATAAATTGCCTAAACTCATCGAACAACTGCTTTCCTAAACTTCTTGAATGACAAGATTTCATCTGTGGACCACAAATTGGACATGTGAATTTACCCTTTATCTGAAGACCTAAAAGATGTTATACAATTGGATCATGTAAAATTATCATGTGCAACTTAAACATACAACAATAATGTGTAAGAACTATAACATACCAAAAATATGTGACCTTAACATGAATATATAACATATCACAAAAATGAGTTAGCCTAGGGGCATCATGTATTGTCCATACAAGCATTGCATGGAGTTGAAATTTTATTTATCCTATTGGTCTAGAGATGTCATACATAGTGATCCCATTCCATTAAATCAACAACTCATCAATAAGGAGATCAATATACACGTTCATATCTTTAACTTGGTACTTACCTAGTTGAATGAACAAAAAAATTACATAATTATTATGACCATCTTGATGCAGTGTTTATAAATTAATTTACATAACTATTAAATGAAAAAATACCTAGTACAATCATTGACAACATTATGTGCTCCCTCTTTATGGACATCCAAGGAGGAATGTTATTGTTAATAACAAAAATAGGCCATACTGAGTAAGTAGATCTCATATCTCTAAATGGATTGACACTGTCCGCTGCCATTGAAATATTGAGATTATGAGGTTCTTCTTTAAAGTGTGGCCATGTTGTTTCTATGTCTTTAAATGCAGAACCATCCATAGGCATTTGCACAATGTCATCTTGAATTATATTGCATGCATGGTAATCCATAAATTGTGCCAGGCTAGTGCACCTAAATAATTGTTGAAGACATGGAATAAGGGGAATGTACCGAAGACTCTTGTGAGGCACCATTTTTTATATTTGATCTAACTAATATCTAATAGTATGATAAATAGGGCATTCTATTGTAAATTCATGTTGTTTATGATATAGAATGTGATCATTGGGACATGCATGTATTTTTTGATACTACATTCCAATTTGATTCATAATGGTAGATAATTCTCGGTACGAACGAGGCAAAATATTTGATGGTGGTAAGAAAAAATCACCTATCAACCTACAACAACAAATATGAATTGTTAATATAATGAATCGTAATGGTATGCTAAAATTGAAGATGACAAAAATGGCATACCTTAGCATACGTGACATTGCTACATTGGATAAACCATTCGTAACCTTGAAGTTCACCAACAACACTATAATGGAGAGAAGAGTTGTTTGGGAGCCTTGGTATAGGGGCTCATATGCCTTCTCAGTTATAGTTATATCAAGACCATCTTCATCATCATTATCAGATGTGTTAGTACCATCATCATGATCATCTTGATCAGCTACACCAATACCATCATCTTCAATTGTGTTCTCTGCCATAGGATCATCTTCTTCCATGGGAGCATTATCATCAGCTTGGATATTCACACCTCCATGTTCCTCCAATTGGAAATCCACATTCACCAATCGACGAAAATTGTGCCCCCCTTCAATGTGACCATATTACCTACAATGACTCTGGGTTGTTTTGATTAGAATTCTTTGATTTTTTAAGCCCTTGCACTTTTTTCAAGGACAATTACATTTTTCAACATCTTTTTTGTGGAACTGAGACCACAATCTAGCAAGTGTCTTGTTATTTTGTTCTAGGTTCATATTGTCAGGTGTGGACTTTCTTCACAAGCTATAAATATACAAAATGTAAACATACAAACATTAGTAGTATCATTGGAGATATGTTAAAGGTTAAGTACAATAGTAGAGCACAACCATGATACAATTAATGAAAGTTCCATAAAACACCATGATAGTTATAATCAATCATATAGAAAAGAGACAGTGTAGCAAATGTTTACATATTCCACTTAGTTTGTTCAAGATTATAGTTTGTTTACATATTCATTAACTAAGTTAATGAATGTAATGGTGAATAACAATGAATAGTTTTGTGCACATTTGGAAGGTGTTTTGGGTCTTCAAAATGTGACTATCCCTATATAGGCAGGGCATGTAACAGTCATGATAAATTGATGCAATGATTGGATTTAAGATTGTTTCTTTTTCATGCATAGTGAGTATGTTGGAATATCTTCATGAGTAACATGATAGTACACATAGTAATAATATTATACTATTTAGGTAATAAAAATTATCACACTAACTTTTAAAATTTTATTTTTGATAAGGTAAATATATATTACGTTAGAGTTTTGTATATATGTAATAGGTGTGACCTCTAATAATATCATGCACTAATAATCTTCAATACACTTAAAAATATACAATATTATGATCATTTAAGGAACCGTATGCACATGAAAATCATACCTCATTCATTTCATAAGGAATTCTATTCTCCAAATGTTGTGGTTGCAACTGCCCTAGTGGACATGTACGCCAAAAGTGGAAGCATAGACAAGTCATGTGAACTCTTTCACAAAATGCCTCAAATAAATGAGGTCTCATGGAATGCCATGATTGCAGGATATATTCAAACTAGATTTGTTGAAAAGGCTTTTAAAACTTTTAAGAAAATGAAATTGGTAGATGTAAAGCCAAATTCCATAATCATTACAGTCAATGAAACCACAAAATAATGGGTGAACCCACAATACTGGGTTACAATTTTTTGGAGGAAGGAATCCGTCCCAAAAAACATTTTTGGAAAAATATTATTTACCAACTTTCAATAGAAACTAGCTTGCACTTTCGATCATAAGTACTAAACTTACAATCGAAAGTCCTTAGACATAGGACTTTCAATCGTAAGTCACTTTCGATCGAAAGTTCCTTAGTAACTTTCTATCGAAAGTTACTAAGGAACTTTCGATCGAAAGTCCCTTAGTAATGACTTTTGATCAAAATTCATTTGTTAGGGTTTTTTTTTGGCGGAAGTATATCCGCTGAAAGTGAGTTTCATTGTCACTTTCGGTGACAGTGAAATAGTGAAACCCGTTGGGATGGCTTCCAAATTTTCAAACATGGTTTTGAGGTATTTTCATTTTTCATTTTTACTATTTCCAATTTTTGATAGATGCATAAATAGTATATATGCATATATATGTATATATACATGTATACATGTGTGTGAATATATATATATATATATATGTATGTATGTATGTATGTATGTATGTATGTATGTATACATGTGTATATATACATATATATATACATGTATACATGTATATATATGTATATATGCATATATATACATGTATACATGTGTATAGATACATATATATATACACATGTATACATGTGTGTGTATATATATATATATATGTGTGTATATATGCATATATATATACATGTATATATATATATACATGTATATATATATATATATATGTATGTATGTATGTATGTATGTATATATGCATATATATATACATGTATACATATGTATATATATGCATATATATATATATATATAAATGTATATGTATATGTATGTATGTATATATATATACATATATATACATACATACACATATATATATATATATACATACATATATATATATGTGTGTGTGTGTGTGTGTATATGTATATATATATACATGTATACATGTGTATATATGCATATATATATATACACATGTATACATGTATATATATATATGCATATACATATATATATATATATATATATATATATATGTATGTATGTATGTATGTATGTATGTATGTATGTATGTATGTATGTATATATACACATGTATACATGTATATATATATGCATATATACATATATACATATATATGTGTGTGTGTGTGTGTGTGTGTGTGTGTGTGCATGTGTGCATGTATGCATGTGCATGTATATATGTATGTATACATACATGTACATGTGTATAGATAGATTTTTATGTATACATTGTGTATGTACATAAGACCTAGATAAGACTAATTAGACCTAATACTTGACTAAGAAGACATAATTATATACCTAAAATTAGACCCCTCGAGTAAATTGTGACCCATTAAAACCTAATTTTTAACCTATTACCTAACCTAATATGAGTAATAAGACCCAAATTAGGACCTAATATCATTAATAAGATGGGCCTTAAAGACGTAATTAGACTTAATACTTGACCAATTAACACCTAATAAGACATGTGTAACTAGTCTCAAGTATACCTAATATGAGTTTGAGGACCCCTTAAGACCTAATTAGACCTAATTAGACCTTTAATTAAGACTAATTAACACCTAATATCATGATTAATAGGATCTACTAGTACACCTAATATGAGCAATATGATCCCTTAGGCATAATTAGACTAATTAACCCATAACAAGACCTTTAAATTATACCTAATTTTATACTATTTAATTTACTTTTAAATACATGTGAGTAATACATACCTAATATAAGTAATAGGAACTAATATTGAATAGTAATAATGCCTACTTAGGGACATATTTATGAACTTAATAGGACCCCTTAGATCAAATTAGTCATAATAGCTTGCCCTAATTATCTAAGTAATATGAGTAATATGACCCCTTCTAACCTTGTAATTAGATTGAATTTAAAGACTAATTAACACCTAATATATACTCGAGTACTACATGACCCTTTAAGACCTAATTAGACTCAATACATGCTTAATATGAGCTCTTAAGACCAAAGTAGACCTATTAGTTCACCTAGTTAGACCTACTTAGATGCAATTAGACCTATTAGGACATCATAATTCCTAGTTATCTAGGTCTGTTTTAAGAGGTCTGTGATAGGTTATATGACCCCTTAAAACCTTTTAGGACCTAATTAGACCCAATTAGATGTATTACAACCTAATTAGACCTAGATAAGACCTATTACAATGGAATTAGACCTAATTAGCACCTAAATAGACCCAATTAGACCTATTAGGACCTAATTCGACCGAATTAGAACTATTAGGACCTAATTCAACCGAATTAGACCTATTAGGACCTAATTTAATACCCTTTATTAAACCAATTATGTCCTAATTAAACCTATTAGGACCTATGACAGGTTATATGACCCCATAAGACCCCATTAGACCCACTATGAGTAACATGACCCCTTAAGACCTATATTAAAGCACCTAATTAGACCTATTAGTACCTAATTAGACCCAATTAGTTGTTATGACCTAATTAGACCTATTAGGACCTATAATACCTGTTATATGACCCCTTTAATGCTAAATTAAAGACCCACTATGAGTAATATGACCCCTTAAGACTTATTAGTGCCTCACCTAATTAGACCCAATTAGATCAATTGGGACCTAATCACACCCAATTAGACCTAATTATACCTAATTTAACCTATTACATACCTAATTGGACCTATGATAGGTTATATGACCTTTTAAGACCCCATTAGACCTATTAAAATGTAATTTACATTTAAACATGTAATTTATGTACAATTGATTTTACTTTCAAATAATGTAGTGAAATGCACTTCGTATTTAATTTTATTTTTATTTAAATTAGGAAAACATACATGTATATGTAGACTTTATTTGATAGTAAATAAAATCTTTCAGGTACATGCATATATTCTAGATCTATTAGACATATTATTACACATTACACATGGCAGATGCACCGATTCCCCCTGCAAAACTATTTTCACGCTCTAATAGAGAGATTCAACGGCTGCAAGAATCTATAAATAATCCATCTAGCTCTACTGTCTATAAGAGCATGTGTCAGTCCATCCTTAATAGCTTGATTAGCATTAGGGATGACATTCATGGTACCACTCCCTATGCCCCAGATATTATAGAGGCCATACTTGAGAGAAAGAGACAAGAGGTTGGCTCTGGTCTTTCTCTTAAGGAGGTATAGGCTTTAGTGCCTAAAGAGACCCTAAAAGGGGAAGTTTTCCCATCTTATGCAAATAAAAATTATGTGAAGGGGTATCAGGTTACCAAGTGTGAGGATCCTGCTATATCAGTATTGATATACCCTAGATTTCTAGCTACTCATGGTCGTTATCTGAATAATGACCAGATTCCACTATACTTTGCACAACAAATTTTTGCTAAGGTTCATTTAGGTCATGCTATTAATTACACTAATTTTATAGCACATCTAGGATAGGGGCATGGCTGGCTTATTGATAGAGATGCTTATCGTCGAGCTAATCAACAAAGAAAAGTACAAAAGACCATTATTACTCAGAGGACACCTGCTATAGCTCCTTCATTGGGCCATGTTGCAGATGATGTTATTCATAGCACCTAGCTTCAAGCTATGATTAATAGTGTGGGGGACATTGTAGCAGCTACCACATCCATATCTAGTGATTAGGTTGGTCAGTACCTGATGTCTCAATGACACTCCAGATCATTAGGGGGAGCATCCACTAGCAGGATTGTAGATGACATGTACACTACATCAAGAATCCCTTCACTTTCTAGCTTGGATGGACTTACAAGAGAGATGACATGTGTGACACTGACTAGCTTGGCTAAGGATCTATTGGATGCATATGCATTTATAGCAGCAGAGCGTGATAGCCCCATATCAGAGGTTAGATCTTGTGTGGGTATTGTCAGATACACTCAGCAAGATCCTTCTCACCTAGACCATGGCCATAGTGGTAGTGCTCATGAGGATCCACCTACTGACCACTCTATTGCTGCATAGGGAGAGGCACAACGTACAGACCCTTCAGTCAGTGCAGGGCATCAATTCTCTAATGTTGGCCTTGATGATGTTGATTTTAGCATGACCACTACAGGTTATTTAGATTTTTTGACACATGATGATATGACTTCCATGCCATCTCATCTAGTTAGTCCATTGCATTCATCATTAGAGAGGCGTGTGTAGTCTACTCATGTTGCAGATGCAGATTTGAGCTTGGACCAGACACAACAAAATCTTGATACCTTGGTTGATAGGATTGAGGCCAAGGAATCCAAGTACTATCAGTTTCCACCACCTACACAGGTATAAATCAGATTATATACATGTATTTTTAATGTTACAATTAAACTTAAATTTATTTTCAAAATTTCAATCAATTGAAATTTACATGCACATGCACATATATATATGTGATATATTTTTTGTCTACTAGGATATGCCTCTTGTTACTCCTTCTTTGGGTACTGATCGTGTACGTCATTGGGACTCACTCAATGATGACATCAGTAGTGGACAGGTGATTTTTTTATTTATTATCTTTGTTCCACACAATTTATAACATGTTTTCTTGTACAATGTTTATATATTTTAATTTATATATATATCTCTTTCTTTGTAGGGATCTGCACATCCTTCAGAGAATGATAGTCACTCTGGGTGTGATCGCTTAGTGAGGAGTCAACATGATGAGTCATAGGCACATTCATATTTGATTAGAGACATATTTCATATTATATATATATATATATATATATATATATATATATATATATATATATATATATATCTGTGTGTGTGTGTGTGTGTGTGTGTGTGTGTGTGTGTGTGTGTGTATTCACATGTGTTTGATGAACTATATTTCATTTCTAGATGGGCTTTTGATAGAATATTTGACACATGATTGATGTTTCATGCATGTTGTATATATACTTTCACTCTAGATACGTGTGCATGTGTGATGAACTTGTAAATTTTCAATACTTTCAATAGATTACATACGCATACATGTACATGTTTAATTTAAATTTGATGAACTTGATTTCAATAGATTACATACATGAATGATGTTTGATTGTACACATGTTTATTTAATGAAAGTTATGAATGATGCAAATTTGACACATGTGACAGCTATATAATTGAGGTCCCTAGATGTTTCATTGAAACTTACTTATATATTTAAATGTACATTCGATAATAGTTGTGCACGTACTTTTAATTTAATGTTGTTTTACTTCAAGTAGATTTTATATTTAAAACATGCACGTCCTAATGTAACAACCGATAAAATTGTTCCAACTGGAAAAGATTATTTTTGTATTTGGAATTATTCTGCTTTCTATTTAGCAAAAAAAACATGTCGTATGTATGGTTGAATCAATTTACAAAAATTCTCCATAAATGTTGCAACAGGTATCTCGTCTTCTACATATTCCAACCTTGTTGATTCTTTCCTGACTTTTGTTTTAGACTTTATGTACTTGTATCTCTTACATTTTATCATCCTCACCATGTCAGTATCTTCAAGTCTCAAAATAAATTTAGCCAAATCCCCACATGTTTGACAAGTTCCTCTTATGCAATCTATTTCAGGTATTTCATGATCAATTGATTTGTTACATAAGATTGATGTTATGAATTGACTTGGACATTTAGGAAAATTGTTTTGAGAACCACCACTTTCTTCTATCATCTTTCTAAACCCTTGGTAGTAGAGATCAAATTCAATGTGATATCGACAACAAAAAGTTTCAAAAGATTTATTTATCTTTACAAAAAATGGCTTTAATCTTTCAAACATTGTTTGTCCAATCTTAATGTCAGGATTTGACTTACAAAATGAGAGATACGATTCATGTTGTGTGGTGTCCAACCAATGTTTTGTGTGCTGGAAATATTCCTTAGGCCTAGTCCTCTTCTTCATAACATCTCTTGTATTTGGTGAAGGACAAGTATGATCAATCCAAAATGACGTAACTAAGTTCCTAATTGTTTCATTAATTCTATCAGACCGAGGAGCTCTACACATTAGTGCCCAATTACCTTCCAATGTAGTATCATCCAAATTGATTCTTCTTTTCAAATAGTGTGTCATTGTCTTCCTACTGTACCTGATCTACGATGAAAGTGAATAAATTTGTCTTCTTTGGGACATGTTTTTATTTAAAATAGATGTCAGTATCACTCTTCTTGAAATGGACCTATCTGTAGATCTAGTTGTTTTCCCAATGGAATGCAAACCTTCCTTAACACTGTCAAAAATATTTTTTTGTACGTTACTTGATTTTAACTTTTTCAAACTTGCATCTACACCCAATAATTTTAATGGCTCTTTTAACTCATCTTTAAGAAGTGTAATTGATAACAGTTGAGTTTTTTCAAGTGTACCAAGATTCTCAAATTGTTTCATTATTTTCTTAGACTTTTTATTCAATGCCCTCTTCATAATATTTATAGGTTGTTTAGCATAATCTCTCAATTTTTCCACATCCATTTCAATTAAATGATCTATGCTTTTACAATTAATTTTTCTCTTCAACTATTGGAGTAGACTATCATTCACATATGTTTCTTGCACTTCCACTGCAAATAAAATAAAATAAAAAATCTTAATATCTCATCTTAAGGGGACCTTCATGAAATATGTATTTACAAGCTCTTGAACATGTTCTACCTATAATAATTTATACATTAATGAGAGAAACACATACTTGTTTGACCTTGGGTTGAATCAACTTGGGATGCCCTTTGTCCAACATTTTCATCATCAAAGGCTACATGTACACAACAAAAACAATAACTTATTCTTAGGGGAAAGACCCAAAATGTATATTCACTAATAAGAGACTAAATTGAGACAGTAACTAAAATGAGAGAGTCAGAGAGAGAAAGAGAGAGATGTGTACTTATTTGATATTCTGAGACTTGTGCTTGTTGAGCTTGTGATAACCCTGTTAGTGCTCAAATCTGTAGATTATCAAATACTCATAAACTCATATAATCCCAATAGACATAATCTAGCAAAATGCAAGCACTAAGGTATTAAGGTTTGAAACCTTCTTCACTTCAAGTATGAATACTCAGGTGGGTAGACCTATATCAATTCACTATTTGATATGAGCTTTGAATCGAGAATTAGCTCCTTCACTATTATATTGTCCTTCTTAGAATTGACTCAATAAGACATTGCAACTCTTAGTATGGCCCAAACCATCCTGATACACAACACTATGATAGAAATTATGAAAGCAACAATATTGAATAGTGGCTTAAGGATATTCATCCTTCTTCTTTTTAGAGTTGAACTCAAGGAAGGTTAACCTCATGCAATGCTTCTAAAAAGCATTAAAATATACATCTATGAAATTATCATAGAATAATTCAGATTAAGATTGTATAGATAAAGTAAAATGAATCAGTTGTTTATATCTTGGGTGGTGAATAAGTGTAAATAGATCCAAAACTAGTGCCTTATCCACTTGGGCGTCAGAGTCAAACCCTACCTACACATATATCTATCAAAACAAGTATACTAAAACTCAAATGACATGCCTAACATCCCATCCCTTTAATTCCTACAACTGTCATCAAATTCATACATGGATATTTAGTTCACAGAGATCTCCCTTAAGATTTTATTCTTTCCTTGAAAGAAACTTAAGGTTAACCCCTATATTCACCTTGTAAATAATGCATTAAAAAGCCTTACAATTTAAATACATATGAAAAACTAAAACATTCCATACATAAAGATAAAAAAATAGTAGTAACAGAGCTCCAATATTTTGTATTAATGGTCAAAATGTTTTGGTACAATATCCTCTCACTTCTTTAGAAAATAAGTTTTGTATTCAGAACCCTTTTTTACAGAGTATTTTCAACCACCTCTAAATGAGAAAAAAACTTGCTATATATAATCTCAGCCATCTTGGAATCCTCAAAAGGATGCAACAAGCTTGGGATGGCTAGAAAAGATCTTACACAAGAGACAAGATTACAAACTGACAAAATTTGATTGTAACAATAGATTACAAATATCTATTTCTCAACAATTTTGCAGGTGGCAACTTTGTCTAAGGATATTTCAGAGCAGTTGCTAAATTTGTTGCATGAATGATGACCACCATTATAAGCTAACTTACATCATCCTCTATTTGAAACATGCTCTCCCTCAATTTATGGATCAGGTGCAATCTACAGCTCTATTCTTCTTCTTCCTCTATAAGCTAGACAACTGGCTTCTTCTTCTTCTTTATTCTTAACTTCTCCCACGCTGCTACATCATCATCAGATGGCCAATTGTAAGTCTGTAATTCCTGTAGTAATTTGATTTTCTTATCCCACATGGAGTCAGTTATATTTTTGGCCTCTGCCACAAAGCGTATACAATCATTCTCAATTTTAAAAAGACTATCAATTATGTTGTTACATCTCTCAAAATCCAAAGTATAGTTGCCACTAAGGAAAACATCTTGTGAAATCACCAACTGATCCATTGATAGTTTCCATTCTTCCAACTTAATCAAATTTCCATTGTCATCACATATTGGAGGTAAATACCTCCTATAATGTTTATCAAACATAGACAACTTAGCCTTTACTTAGTTAGACTTACCCTTAAAAAACTTTGAAACAACACTAACTAAGCCAATCTTCTCAAAAACTTCAGTCACCACCCTAGGTATCTCAGGCTTATGCTCTTGTAGGCTATCAAGTTTATCAAATAATAAGCTCCTCCCAGACCAAATGCTATGAAGTGGCTCTAGAGCAGCCAATGATTCACTCACCTTTCCATTGGCCTGGTGCAATTCACTAACTGATTGGTAAACTGTTTCCATCCTTTCTATTATTTTATCCCCTCTGTATTGCACAATCTTTGACATACTATCCAAAGATGCCTCTATCCTTATCTTTTCCAAGTCCTCAGTAGGTCTCTTAGGCACTTCCACATGTGTCTGAACAAGGGACTCAATTTGGAAAGGAGGAGGAACTACCTTTGAGGCTTCTTCAAGTCTGACTCTTACTTCTACCAACTCATCCTCTAATTGTTTGATCTTCATCATTTTCAAGTCTCTATCCTTGGCCACCATGTTTGAGCTTTCAAACAATTTTGAATACCTCTCAGACAATTGAATTGTCTTTGCTTCATTTAGGTTAGCCCAATGAGTTACTACCTTGGAAACTTCAAGGTCAGTTGTATTTTGCATAGTCCATATGATCTTATTCCCTTCCATCTTATCCTCTATACTTAATAGAGATGGATTTTGGGTCCTAGGGGCCATAGACCACATTGCAACAGCTTGAGATTTAGGGTCATAGCCACTTCCTCTTATCATGTCACCAATGTGAACCTCATATGATAGGCTACCCTGTGGTTGCTTCCTTATTTGATCTATGATGAATGTAGAAGTTAGATCCCATCCTGGAGTCAATAGCATTCCACTTGACTTAACCATTTGTCTAGCTTCATCTCTAGTTATAGGATCCAGGCTAGGATCATAAGAAGCTAAAGCTCTCAATGTTTCTTCACTTGGCTCCATACCTTTAGGTAGAGCTTTCTTCACCTCTTGTTGCTTGTTCCAAATAAGAAAACTCTTGAATTCATTAGTTTTAATAAATTGGTCATCACTAAAAAATTCCTCCTGATAAACCTCTCTGATATCCTTTTCTAACCATAGGGACTATTCTTTATCTGTTTCATTAGCGGCCACCTTCTTGCCTGCTCTTATTGTTTTTCTCAATTGGTGATGGTAAGCCCTATCACCTAGTACTAGAGTAGATGCTCTATCAATTATTCTCTTTTGTTTTCCTTGCCTTGAAGGCTCTCCTTCCTCAAGCCTCTATTTCTTCAAGGGTGGCTATGGAGGATTCTCTATTTCTGGTTGATCTTGAGGAGGCTTAGCAATCTGTACATCCCCAACTTGTGGTTGGTTGTTCCCTTTTGGGGACTCATCAGAAGACTCCTCTTGATCAGAAGATGAATAATCCTTCCTTTTCTTTGGCTACTTTTGGTCAATCAATTTCTCCAACTGATTTCATAGAGTGTCATGCATCTCTATCATCTTGTCAATTCTTTTCAAATAAGGAAGGTCGGGGAAGAAACCCTCAAAAGGAAGCTGAGCTTCCATCACTTGTTTTGATGGATCTATCAAATCAAAGAACCTATTTGACCTCCTTTTAACTTCATCCATATCCACAACATTTGTAATTATGTCCTCTTCATCAAGGCCTTCATTTTCCTTAATCACACCAATTTTTGGAATATAGGCCATCCTGGTAGTTTTGATAAAGTCCTGAAGATCTACATGTCTACAAGCACTAGCAACCATCTTGAATTGATTTAACCATGCAGTGATTTGAGGAAATTCCCTCTTTCCTACCAGGAAGTCACCTATCTTGAATTGACTAGGTGTGAATGTACCGTTCTTGTGAGGGGCTAGAAGTTCTCTATCTGTGCATATCAACTGCCAAACAAATTCCAAATAGGAAACTCTTGGAGGTGCAAATTTTGGTAATAGATGTGGGGGTTGGGGGCAACTGTAGACTCTCAAAATTGTAGAATTTTCCCCCAAGTAAAAATCACCCCAATTAGGGTCTCCCTCCCACTTGTCCACAAACTACAATGGTCTTAGGAGCATAAGGACCCTTGGGGATATCCTTGTGATATTGATGCCTAACATCCTTATAATTGGAAAGATAATAAAATTCTGAAAAACACAAAAATCCCCTTCATTGGAAGTAGAATTCCATAACCTCACCCATAATTGTACTAGATTATACTGGCCTTCGAAGGTAAACCTTGGTTTCAACATGTTCAAGTTAAAGCTATTGATGTTGAAGAACAAAATTAAGTGCATTAACAATGAATAATGCATAAACTTAATTGGAATCTTACTTTCTTTAATAGAAATCAAAACCTGATGCACTCTATCAATTATATACTAAATGTAATCATAGTCAGTATTTTCCAAGGAATTCTAGATGTCTAGGATAATCATCAAAAGATCAGCTGGTAAAAATTCTGCATCCCCATCAATTTCTAAAACCCTACATAACCCATAACAAGTCTACCTCATATAATGTTGGAGGGATTTAAATTGGTAAGGGACATTCATGTGAGTAGGGAGGGGAGCTATATATTTATCCTATTTTGGGATGTGCTTCATGATTTGGTCCTTTACTGTCCCTATGTTATTTTTGTACCTCTCTCTTTCTTTGCTCAGGTCAATTTCGGTGGAGGAAGTTGTATAGAAATTAAAGGCTTTCATGAAAGAACCCCTATCAAGAGTAACCAAAGGTGACTTATCCTCTTTTCTAATTGTTTTGGAAATAGGGTCATAATGCCTAGCTAGTGTAACAATTAAATCCACATCTAAGAATACATCAGGGACAACTAATTTCCCCTGACCCAAAACCCAACCATTACACACAGGAACATGCCTATCTCTATTTCCATAAAATAAATTGAAGATAGTATAACCTGAAAAATTCAGAGTGATAGGATCTTTGCATTGACCTAGATAATATTCAAAAACATCATCAAGAGCCCTCTTGTTCTGACTGGATCCCGACAGCAATTTCATGAATTCGTCTAAATAATTTAGTTTTCTCTTATCTTCACCATTTTTAGACTTGGCTTCACTACTAGAAGATGCTACACTCCTCTTAGCTTGAATCATCTTTGCTACAGAATTACCTTCAATCTCTGTAAACTGGATTTACTTGGCACTCAAAAATTGCTTCAGAAAGACACAATTCTCTTCAACTGATTTTAGACATAGGAAACAATGAGCTTAGCTTATTTATCGATACGGACCAAGTGTGTACAACTACCACAATCATTGAAAATCAATCCTTAATTTCTCCTGCATTCAATTTCACATATCACTAGTTTCAAATCAGAGTTAGTCGATACACGAATGTTGACAGATAGATTTAAAAACTTGAAAACAAGGCCAAGAAGCAATGATTTCAGCTTTGTACTTTTGAACCCTATTTATATCATGAAATCCTTCTTTTACAACTGATTGGATGACTTATTGGTTTACTCTCCAGCTTGACAATGTACTTTATTCCACCTAGCAACGGTCTTTTTCTTTTCCTTTATTACCTTTTCCAACTGAGCTCATTCAATGAATCAATGACTAAAAGCTTCTCTTGATCACTTAATACAATGTTAACCCTAGCTCATATTTAGAGACCTAGAAACCAAAGCCTTCATGGGTTCTTGCAATGCAATTCTTAACTCTTCATCCACTTAGCAAATCAGCGAACAAAGTGATCACCTTCGAGCACTTGACTGCAGTTATCATTTGGAGAACTAGTCAATAAGGTCATCTCCCTTTCTCTTAATGTCTTGGCTAACTATCAACTTTCTTGGAGATTTAGTGAACAAAGGGTTCATGCATTCACTTAATGAAACACTTAACCACTTGATTATTTAGAGAACTAGTGAAGCCTTTACTCTCTAAATCGCTAAATCTTTCCTTAATCATCATCTTCATTCTGAGATTCTAAATTAACCATTGATCTTGACAATGATCCATGGCTATCACCAATTTTTTGAAACATATGATCTTTAGTCATTTGATTACGAGACTCAGCGAACAAAGGGTTCGTTGAATCTCCCAATACTTCAAACATTGAGTATTTCATTATGCAATTAAGCAACTGAAGACTTAATACTTTTCTAATCCTTTGATTTTCCCATTCTCCAAATACTTCTAGCCTTTACCTTTCTTTTAAGAGAACTTGTGACCACATGATTCACTGAATCGCTAGATCATTTAGCATTTCACTAACTTATTCCAAGAATAAGCGAACATAAAAAGCCTTACCTCTGCCAAACTCATTACATCAAATTGTCAGAACTGCTAGACTTAGAGGATAATAATACAAGTACTCAGTCACTCATTCACCAAGTCAAACATGTAGGACCCAAAAGATACTTGAGATTAAAACATAACCTTTGATCTTGACATCGATCAATGGTATTCACCAGGTTGCTAGTTGATATAACCCTTAACCATGCAATTCAGAGAATGAGCGAGAACTCTTGTCGCTAGGTCAATGAGTGTTAACAGAAAACCACCAAGGAATATGTGAATAAGATATAATGCATTCGCCAAGTCGTGCAAATTTTTCTGATAACCACCAGATACTTGGAGACTCCATGACTAAGGATAACACTTAACAAGGTTCCAACCTATTCGCTGATTCACCAATAACTATATGAGACATGCAATGACATTTTCCAATTCAATGAACACTTGAGACAAATAAGCACGTGTACAACTAACCACTTAAGTGGCCAAAAAGGTAACAATGAATTAAAAGAATTTAGGGTTGACTTGAGGATTTTGACATGAATTCAAAATTCTTTAAGGACAAAACCTAGGGTAAGGGTTTTTGAGCTTGGTCATGACAATTTTTTATGAATTTTACAAACCCTAGACAAGGCAAAACACTTACAAGGAGACTAAAACAAAAATTTGACAAAAACCTCAAAAAATTAAGAATATACCCAACAGTGGCTCTATTTGAGGATGCTTGATTGCAAGATCATAGCAAGAATTTATGAATCTCTAGGAGGCAGACCACCAAACCCTAACCTAAAATGGGAAACAAACACACAACAGAAGCAAATAGACCTATACATACATACATAACTATTGTGCATGGAAAATAATTAACTGAAGAAGAATTTCAGGAACTGTCCATGCACTAGCAATTCCTGCTCTTCACCACCCAAATTTTGCAGAAAATATGATTCCTTTCCATGGGTTTGATGGAAAATATAAGGTCCCATCCATAAAGACTCAAATTTTTTGTGTTTCCCTTTATCTTCAGTCCTGGCATTCCATTGGAGAACCATATCACCAGGCTGGAATTTTCTCATAGTTTCTCTCTTATCAAAAATATATTTCATTTTTTGCTGTAGCTTCACATTTTATCTTTGTCCTTCCCTCCTAATCTCATCCAATTCAATTAGCTGAACCATTCTATCCTACAGTGGATCACTGATTTCCACATCCTCTTCTTGCATAAACTTATAGATTGGAAGGAAATTATTAACTGGCAATCTTGATTTTGCACCATATACCATCTCAAAAGGGGACTTACCCATAGCTCTCTTCTCAGAAATTCTATCAGCCCATAGTGCTAACTTTAATTTCACATGCCAACTTCTCTTATTCTTTTCTAGGGTTTTCTTCAAGATTTTCAAAATACTCTTATTGCTAGATTTGGCCTGTCCATTGGCCTGTGGATGATAAGGAGATGAGTAAGTAACACTATGCCCATTTTTGAGCAAAAATCAATAATCTCCTATGACCTGAAACTCATGGCATTATCTACAACCAATTTAATAGGGACACCAAATCTAGTGATTATATTATTCATCAGGAATTCAACTACAACAACACTGGTTTCCCTTTTGGTTGGAATGGCTTCAATCCATTTGGTGAAATAATTAGTAGCCACCAAAATGTGACTATGTCCCCCACTAGACTTTTCAGAAAATTCTCCAATAAAATCCATACCCCACATTGCAAAAGGAGCTTCTGCAACAACAGGGTTCAATAATAATGCACCTGAGAATTTCAATTTCATGGAAAATCTTAGGCAAGGCTCACACCTTCTTACATAAGAATGAGTGTCTTTGAACAATACAGGCCAATAATATCCTACCCTTAAGATTTTATGAGCTGTTGATAGAGCAGATTGATGTCCTCCACACATTCCAAAGTGCATTTCCTTCAACACCTTCTTTGATTGGTGCTTATCTAGACAAAAGAGTAGAATGCCATCATTATCTTTCCAGTACAAATCACCCTGGATTAACACATACTTTTGAGCCTGCAACCTCAAACTCCTCCTTTGATTATCATTCAGCTCTTGTGGACACTTAGCATATTTGATAAAATAAACAATATCCATGTACCAGGGTTGTGTTTCAATACTAGTGATCATATCACCATTAGCAGTAACATTATTTACCTGGACAAGGTCCATATTTTCTTCAGTCATTAACTTAGCCAATCCAAATCCTCTTACCAATTTGGTAATGTGAATTTCAAGGTCAAACTCTTGAATCCTATTTATCCATTTACATCTCTTTCCTGTGACTTCACTCTGTACTAGAATATCCTTTATTGCAGCATGAGGTACATAAGCGCTAACCTTTGCACAGACCAAATATGGTCTGAAAGCTTTGACTACCTTTACAAGTGCATAGGCTTATTTTTCCATTAGTTCATAATTTAATTCAGTAGATTGTAATGACTTGCTGAAAAAGGCTATAGGATGTTCATATCCTTCTTGATCCTTTTGTAAAAGGATAGCTACAATAGTATGAAAAGATGCAAAAGAAAATAGAGAAAATGGTTTTAAGTAATCAGGTGACACCAAAACTAGGGCCTCTTGAATTTCTTGTTTGATTCTTTCAAAAGCTTGTTGAGCTTCAAGGTTCCAATCAAATTTCACTTCCTTCTTTAGGAACTTTACTATGGGTTTGACCAATTCTGTAAAGTTAGCAATAAATCTCCTTACAAAATTAATCTGTCCCAAGAATGACTGGACACCCTTTATGTTCTTTGGTGGAGGGACCATTTTAATTGCTTCTACTCTTTCAAGATCAATCCTAACTCCTTCTTTTGACACTATGTGTCCAAGTAAATTCCCTTCTATCACAACAAATTGACACTTTCTGGGATTCAGGGACACACCAAATTCTAAGGCCTTAAGAATGACCTTTTCCAAATGGGAACAATGATCATCAAATTTCTTGGAATAAGCAGTGAGATCATCCTGATAAAAAACCATTAAAACATTGATCAACTCCTCAAATGAAACATCCATTGCTCTCTGAAAAGTTTCTCCAGCATTTTTTAGACCAAAGGGCATGCGAACATATACATATGTTCCCCATGGGTTTGTAAAGGTTGTCTTAAATTACTCTGATTCTCTGACCAACACTTGATTATAACCTGAGAAACCATCCATCATTGACAGGAGTTCACATCCAGTCACCCTATGCAGCATGGCCTCCATATTGGGCAATCCATAATTATCCTTGAGTGAGGCAACATTCAGATTCATGAAATCAACATAGAGCCAAATGTCACCATTCTTTTTCCTTATTGGTACAAGGTTTGAAACCCAAGTCAAGTGCCTAATCGGTTCAATGATACTAGCATCTCTCAGTTTTGTCAACTCAACCTGCATCTTAGTGGCCAGTAAAGGGTTAATGGGTCTCTGCTTCTATCTAAAAGGCCTGGTTTCCTCCTTTAGAGGGATTTCATGCTGAAACGATCAGCCCTATAAGCTTTGAGGTCATCATAGGACCAAGCAAACACATGTTTATATTTTTTTTAAAGTCTAATCAGATTTCCTCTGATCTCTCTACTCAGTTTCTTGCCAATGTACACCATCTGGGGGAAATTTTTAGATCCTAGGTTTATTTCCTCTAAGTCTTCCATTTTGGTGTTAGACTTTTGGGACCAAAAACCATCATTTATTTTAAACATCCCTTCCAGTTCCACTAACCCTTTAGGTATGTGATTTGAGGGTAACTGCACTATCTCATTCCCCATGATGCATTATTTTCCTTCAACACATTGTTGTATCTCATTGAAATCTATTTGTTGACCATCATATTGATCAAGGCCTTGAAGGAACATAAGGATATCAAGGTCATCCTCAAAAACTTACCAACTGTATATATTATCAGGGACTGTAGGCCTAGTTTTGATCTCTAGCATGGAGACACCAAAAAGAGTAATATCATTGTTTTTTAGGGAAACATTAGCAAGGAAGTCTGCCATGATATTATTAGACCTCTCTACCCAAAGCAAATTGAAAGCTTAAAAAAACTCCAATCTATCCCAAACAACATGTTTATACAACTTGAGTTTTGCATCCTTAGAAGCATATTGAGACCTTACTTGGGCTATAATCAACTGGGAATCACCATGGACTTTTAAAAATTTAATACCATGTTTTATTGCCACATCTAATCCTAGTATTAAAGCCTCATACTTAGCAGTGTTCTTGGTACACTCAAAAGTTAACAAGAAAGAATACTTAAATGTAGTACCTGATGGGGAAATGAATACAACACCAGCTCCTGATCCTTCCTTGGAGCATCCACCATCAAAGAAAATTTTCCACAGGCCATCTCATTGCAATACCAGCTCATCCACAATTGGATCTATATTTTTCATTTGAGGTACTACCTCTTCAATCACAAAATTGCTCATGTCAATATCTACAAAACAATTCAGATCCTCCAGAGAAACCATTTCCACCATGACTAAGGAACAGGGCTCCCTGTACAACTTTACCTCAGTCCCATTGATTGGAATAGTGGCATATGATAAGTCTAACTCTAATTTTCCACCCACTGCTGCAGCCCACTACCTTGATAGTAACATGCCATAATGAGGCTTTGTATCCACAACAACCACATCCATTTTACATGTGGCCTCTAGGAAAGCAACAATTTTTACTTCAATTCCAATCAAGGTCCCTACAATAGGTACTACCCTATTGTCCATTGCATAACACCTGCCATTAGAAGTGTCAACTTGCAACCCTAGTTCTTTCATTACATGATAGGGCATCACAGTTGTGGTAGCACCAGAATCAATCATACAATTTTTCAACAAAAAATTATTCACAATTAAAGTAACATAGAAAGGTTTGATAGAGGATGGTTCTTTTGTAACAATTGTCCCAACACACACATCAAAGATATCATGAATTGAAATGGGCTTCTCCATGGAATTCCCTTCCTCTTGCAAAGCAGGCACAAATCTCTGTTCATTTATAAGAGCCAAGGCCGCCATCTTGCGCTCCTCTATTTTCAGTATTTCAAGCAAAGGGATGGAGACCTTCATCTAGGAAAAGGCATGTCTTATATCAAAAGTAGGAGAATTAGTAGAAAAATTAGAGTGATCCTTTGATCTACCAGTTCTCTTTTTCACCTTGTCAATAATAACTTCCTCCTTTTTCTTTTTTTCACTCATAAGCCCTTGATCCTTACTATTTACAACATTGGGCTTTGGGGAATCCTTATCTTGAGGATTACTCTTGACAAACACCGATCTGGGGACTCCCTGTTCATTATCCACCTTTCTATTCCTCAAATTGTATGAGGATTTTGCTTGAGTAATAGCAGCCATAGTTAGACTTCTGATCTCTTCTTCACTTGGCTTTCTCCATTGTTTTTCATCTAATCTAGATTCTACCATATGAGTTTTACAATCATTATTATTAGACTCCTCATGATCAGAGTGAGTAAATATTTTTTGCTCATAATCAGAGAAAAACTTTCTCTTATGATCAACATCTGGGAAAATAACTTCATCATCTGAGGACAAAAGGTCCCCCATTAGTTCAGTAGTGAATATGTTAATGGAAGGCTTTTCAGATTCTTCATAATCTCCTGCACATAAATCACTAGCCTCTTCTCCCAAGGCTTGAGCCACAGGACATTGAAATGGTGAGTGGGGCATGTTACAAGCCACACACCAAGGGGTATTTTCCACATTGTGTGTTGTGTTTTTCCTTAGAGGATCTAGTGTATCTCTTCCCTTTTGGGGTTCATTATTATCAGGAATAGGCCTCCCATCTTTCCAGTTTGTTTTGTAAGGCATATCTCTTAAGTTAGGGGCTTTGTCCTACCTTTGATAAGGTAGCCTTGTATCTTGAAAATTTATACCACCTTTATCAAACCTTGCTGGGAAATATTTGTTAGTACTAGGTCCTTTGTCCATTTTATCCTCTTCTTTGGATGGCCTTGCAGGTTGTGGCCTGGTCTCTTTCCATAGTCTACCCTCATCCCTCTTGTACATTTGGCTAGATGCCTTTCGATTACTCTAAATATTTATGGTCAACTTAAATGCATCCCTAAGAGTACATGGATTCTTATCTCTCAAAAGGTAAGACATCTTACCATCCATAGAGTTTAAATAAGTTCTCATGCAGACTGCATCATCTAACCTCAATACTTGGAACAGTTTATACATAGCCTTTTAGAATCAGCTATTGAACTCTGACATGCTCTCATTATAGTGCTTCTTGATATTATTGAACTCATTGAGCATGTAGCTAGAGTTCACATGTTTTGCATATTGCTCTTTAAAACACCTGACAAATTCATCCCAAGATGCAATACTATTCTCAGGCAGACCCCTGTACCAATCCCTAGCATCTTCAATTAATGACTGAACAAAAAGCTTCATTATGACATCTTCATGGTCAATCTCATAATCATTGACCTTATCTATGAAAATTTTTAGATGCTCTTCACAGGTAATGACATTATTCCCAGTAAATAAGGGGATTTTCTTTCTGATTTCATTGGGGACAACATTAGGTTGACCAAGAATACCATCAAAGAACAAAGGCCTATATCTATCCAAATGAACTAGTCTTATTTGGATATTTGGTTGATTTAGAGGGGTAGCTACAACATTTTGATAGGGTACAGTTCCCATTGTACCACTAGCTATAAGGGGAACTTGATTAGGAACTTGTCTAGGTAGAATTTGTCAAGGGTGAAGGGCTTGAGAATTTGGAAGTGAAGTATTGGGCTGAATGGGAGGAATTATTCCTGTGGTAATAGGGATAGAACTACTAGTGGATGTGTTCATGTTAGCATGTAGGAAGGAAATCTTCCTCTTCATTTCATCTACAGCAGCCTCCAACTCGAGTTTCTCCAATTGAATAGCTAAATCCTCTTTTGCTTTTCTAGCCTTTTCCAAGTCTATATTTGTTTGAGAAGGTACATTAGGAGCAGCCACAATTTTCGTGGGCTCATTAATATTTACACTCACCACCTTTTGTTTTCCCTTATCAAGGACTTCTTTGGGAGAAATTTTAATCTCCTTACTTCTTTGGATTTCAGAGGGATTCAATTGCCTTAGAACATGGCCTGTGCCCTCAAATTCACCCTATTTAGGTTTTGTATCCTGAGCTTGCTTTCTCAAATCTTCCATATCACCAAACAAGTCCTTATCTAAACCTTGAAAATCTTGGTTTAGATCACTAACCTGGGTTTCATTTCTCTTGGTTCTCTTGAGAAGTTCTTGCCTCTCCATGAGCAATTCATAGATTTTTTGTTCCCTCACTTTCACCCTATTAGCAATCTCAACAAGTTGTTCACACTCTTTCTTTCTCAAAGCAATCACCTCTTTTGTCAACTTATCAGAATCATAGGAAGCAATTTCACTAGCAGAGGTTTCTTCTAGTTGTTCTAGGGTTTCTCCAACAGGGAAATAACCTACTTCTATGACTTCTATGACTACTTCTTTCTAAATATGAATATTTGTCGTGACCTTGACATGTTCAGGATCATCAAAAGAGGAGGATGTTTCATGAGGAAGTGGGACACGAGATCTTTCTCGAGAAGGGCTTTGGGAACTAGCATTATTGTGATCTCTTCTAGACCATTGCTTTCTACTTGGTGTATGGAGCTCATCACCCATATTATCTTCTGGGTGATCCTTGTAGTAAGACCTAGTGTACCTTGGTTGAATCATGGTATGTAATATAAAATATATCAAAATGTAGAGATACTAGCGATTGGTAAACAGAGATTATCAGAGTTGCCACCCACTATTAAGTGAGAATAAAATTATTTTATGCTGGCCCACAAATGCATAATAGATAGGATTTGCACTAACCTATTGCAAGCTATTCAGAATTCCCTAGTAGAGTCACCAATTTTGTTAGTGCTCAAATCTATAGATTATCAAATACTCATAAACTCATATAATCCCAATAGACATAATCTAGCAAAATGCAAGCACTAAGGTATTAAGGTTTGAAAACCTTCTTCACTTTGAGTATGGATACTCAGGCGGGTATACCTATATCAATTCACTATTTGATATGAGCTTTGAATTTAGAATTAGCTCCTTCACTATTATATTGTCCTTCTCAGAATTGACTCAATAAGACATTGCAACTCTTAGTATGGCCCAAATAATCCTGATACACAACACTATGATATAAATTATGAAAGCAACAATATTGAATAGTGGCTTAAGGATATTCATCCTTCTTCTTTTTAGAGTTGAACTCAAGGAAGGTTAACCTCATTTAGTGCTTATGCAAAGCATTACAATATACATCTATGAACTTATCATAGAATAATTCAGATTAAGATTGTATAGATAAAGTAAAATGAATCAGTTGTTTATATCTTGGGTGGAAAATAAGTGTAAATAGATCTGAAACCAGTGCCTTATCCACTTGGGCGTCAGAGTCAAACCCTACCTCCACATATATCTATCAAAACAAGTATATTGAAACTCAAATGACATGCCTAACATCCCATCCCTTTAATTCCTACAACTGTCATCAAATTCCTACATGGATATTTAGTTCACAGAGATCTCCCTTAAGATTTTACTCTTTCCTTGAAAGAAACTTAAGCTTAACCCCTATATTCACCTTGTGAATAATGCATTAAAAAGCCTTGCAATTTAAATACATAAGAAAAAATAAAACATTCCATACATAAAGACAACAAAATAGTAGTAACAGAGCTCCAATATTTTGTATTAATGGTCAAAATGTTTTGGTACAATATCCTCTCACTTCTTTAGAAAATAAGTTTTGTATTTAGAACCCTTTTTTACAGAGTATTTTCAACCACCTCTAAATGAGCAAAAAACCTGCTATATATAATCTCAGCCATCTTGGAATCCTCAAAAGGATGCAACAAGCTTGGGATGGCTAGAAAAGATCTTACACTAGAGACAAGATTACAAACTGAACAAAATTTGATTGTAACAATAGATTACAAATATCTATTTCTCAACAATTTTGCAGGTGGCACCTTTATCTAAGGATATTTCAGAGCAGTTGCTAAATTTGTTGCATGAATGATGATCGCCATTACAGGATAACTTACATCATCCTCTATTTGAACCATGCTCTCCCTCGATTTCTAGATCAGGTGCCATCTACAGCTCTATTCTTCTTCTTCCTCTATAAGCTAGACAACTGGCTTCTTCTTCTTCTTTATTGTTAACTTCTCCCACATTGCTACATCATCATCAGATGGCCAATTGTAAGTCTACAATTCCTATAGTAATCTAATTTTCTTATCCCACATGGAGTCAGTTATATTTTTGGTCTCTTCCACAAAACGTATGCAATCATTCTCAATTTTAAAAAGACTATCAATTATGTTGTTACATCTCTCAAAATCCAAAGTATAGTTGCCACTAAGGAAAACATCTTGTGAAATCACCAACTGATCCATTGACAGTTTCCATTCTTCCAACTTAATCACATTTCCATTGTCATCACATATTGGAGGTAAATACCTCCTATAATGTTTATCAAACATAGACAACTTAGCCTTTACCTGGTTAGACTTTCCCTTAAAAAACTTTGAAATAGCACTAACTAAGCCAATCTTCTTAAAAACTTCAGTCACCACCCCAGGTATCTTAGGCTTATGCACTTGTAGGCTATCAAGTTTATCAAATAATAAGCTCCTCCCAGACCAAATGCTATGAAGTGGCTCTAGAGCAGCCAATGATTCACTCACCTTTCCATTGGCCTGGTGCAATTCACTAACTGATTGGTAAACTGTTTCCATCCTTTCTATTATTTTATCCCCTTTGTATTGCACAATATTTGACATACTATCCAAAGATGCCTCTATCCTTATCTTTTCCAAGTCCTTAGTAGGTCTCTTAGGCACTTCCACATCTATCTAAACATGGGCCTCAATTTGGAAAGAAGGAGGAGGAACTACCTTTGAGGCTTCTTCAAGCCTGACTCTTACTTCTGCCAACTCATCCTCTAATTGTTTGATCTTCATCATTTTCAAGTCTCTATCCTTGGCCACCATGTTTGAGCCTTCAAACAATTTTGAATACCTCTCAGACAATTGAATTGTCTTTGCTTCATTCAGGTTAGCCCAATGAGTTATTGCCTTGGAAACTTCAAGGTTAGTTGTATTTTGCATAGTCCATATGATCTTATTCCCTTCCATCTTATCCTCTATACTTAATAGAGATGGATTTTGTGTCCTAGGGGCCATAGACCACATTGCAATAGCTTGAGATTTAGGGTCATATCCACTTCCTCTTATCATGTCACCAATGTGAACCTCATATGATAGGCTACCCTGTGGTTGCTTCTTTATTTGATCTATGATGAATGCAGAAGTTAAATCCCATCCTAGAGTCAATAGCATTCCACTTGAATTAACCATTTGTCTAGCTTCATCTCCAGTTATAGGATCCAGGCTAGGATCATAAGAAGCGAAAGCTCTCAATGTTTCTTCACTTGGCTCCATACCTTCAGGTAGAGCTTTCTTCACCTCTTTTTGCTTGTTCCAAATAAGAAAACTCTTGAATTCATTAGTTTTAATAAATTGGTCATCACTCAAAAATTTCTCCTGATAAACCTCTCTGATATCCTTTTCTAACCACAGGGACTGTTCCTTATCTATTTCATCAGTGGCCACCTTCTTGCCTACTCTTATTGTTTTTCTCAATTGGTGATGGTAAGCCCTATCACCTAGCACTAGAGAAAATGCTCTGTCAATTATTCTCTTTTATTTTCCTTTCCTTGAAGGCTCTCCTTCCTCAAGCCTCTATTTCTTCAAGGGTGGCTCTGAAGGATTCTCTATTTCTAGTTGATCTTGAGGAGGCTTAGCAATCTGTACATCCCCAACTTGTGGTGGGTTGTTCCCTTCTAGGGACTCATCAGAAGACTCCTCTTGATTAGAAGATGAATAATCTTTCCTTTTCTTTGGCTGCTTTTGGTCAATCAGTTTCTCCAACTAATTTGATAGAGTGTCATGCATCTCTATCATCTTGTCAATTCTTTTCAAATAAGGAAGGTTAGGGAAGAAACCTTCAAAAGGAATCTGAGCTTCCATCACCTATTTTGATAGATCTATGAAATCAAAGAACCTATTCCACCTCCTTTTAACTTCATCCATATCCACAACATTTCTAATTATGTCCTCTTCATCAAGGCCTTCATGTTCCTTAATCACACCAATTTTTGGAATATAGGCCATCCTGGTAGTTTTGATAAAGTCCTTAGGATCTACATGTCTACAAGCACTAGCAACCATCTTGAATTGATTTAACCATGTAGTGATTTGAGAAAATGCCCTCTTTCCTACCAGGAAGTCACCTATCTTGAATTGCCTAGGTGTGAATGTACCCTTTCTATGAGGGGCTAGAAGTTCTCTATCTATGCACATCAACTGCCAAACAAATTCCAAATAGGAAACTCTTGGAGGCACAAATTTTGGTAATAGATGTGGGGGGTGGGGGCAACCATAGACTCTCAAAATTGTAGAATTTTCCCCCAAGTAAAAATCACCCCAATTATGGTCTCCCTCCCACTTGTCCACAAACTACAATGGTCTTAGGAGCATAAGGACCGTTGGGGATATCCTTGTGATATTGATGCCTAACATCCTTATAATTGGAAAGACAATGAAATTCTAAAAAATAGAAAAATCCCCTTCATTGGAAGTAGAATTCCATAACCTCACCCATAATTGTACTGGATTATAATGGCTTTCAAAGGTAAACCTTGGTTTCATCATGTTCAAATCAAAGCTATTGATGTTGAAGAACAAAATTAAGTGCATTAACAATGAATAATGCATGAACTTAATTGGACTATTTTTTTCTTTGACAGAAATCAAACACTCATGCACTCTATCAATTATATCCTAAATGTAATCATAGTTAGTATTTGCCAAGGAATTCTAGATCTCTAGGATAATCATCAAAAGATCAGCTGGTAAAAATTCTGCATCCCCATCAATTCCTAAAACCCTACACAACCCATAACAAGTTTGCCTCATATAATGCTAGAGGGATTTAAATTGGTAAGGGGCATTCATGTGAGCAGGGAGGGGAGCTATATATTTATCCTATTTTGGGATGTGCTTTGTCATTTGGTCCTTTACTATCCCTATGTTATTTTTGTACCTCTCTCTTTCTTTGCTCAGGTCAATTTCGGTGGAGGAAGTCATATAGAAATTAAAGGCTTTCATGAAAGAACCCCTATCAAGAGGTACCAAAGGTGACTAATCCTCTTTTCTAATTGTTTTGGAAATAGGGTCATAATTCCTAGCTAGTGAAACAATTAAATCCACATCTAAGAATATATCAGGGACAACTAATTTCCCTAGACCCAAAACCCAACCATTACACACAAGAACATACCTATCTCTATTTCCATAAAAGAAATTGAAGATAGTATAACCTAAAAAAATTAAAGTGATAGGATCTATGCATTGACCTAGATAATATTCAAAAACATCATCAAGAGCCCTCTTGTTCTAACTGGATCCCGACAGCAATTTCATGAATTAGTCTGAATAATTTAGTTTTCTCTTATCTTCACCACTTTTAGACTTGGCTTCACTACTGGAAGATGCTATGCTCCTCTCAGGTTGACTCATCTTTGCTACAAAATTACCTTCAATCTATACAAACTGGATTTACTTGGCGCTCAAAAATTGCTTCAGAAAGACACAATTCTCTTCGACTAATTTTAGACACAGGAAACAATGAGCTTAGCTTATTTATTGATGCAGATCAAGTGTGTACAACTACCACAATCATTGAAAATCAATCCTTAATTTCTCCTGCATTCAATGTCACATATCACCAGTTTCAAATCAAAGTTAGCCAATACACGGATGTTGACAGATAGATTTAAAAACTTGAAAACAAGGCCAAGAAGCAATGATTTTAGCTTTGTACTTTTGAACCCTATTTACATCATGAAATCCTTGTTTTACAACTAATTGGATGACTTATTGGTTTACTCTCTAGCTTGATAATGTACTTTATTCCATGTAGCAATGGTCTTTTTCTTTTCCTTTATTACCTTTTCCAACTGAGCCCATTTAGTGAATGAGCAACTGAAAGCTTCTCATGATAACTTAATACAATGTTAACCCTAGCTCATATTTAGAGAAATGGTGACCAAAGCCTTCATGGGTTCTCTCAATGCAATTCTTAACTCTTCATCCACTTAGCGAATCAGTGAATAAAGTGATCACCTTCGAGCACTTGACTGCAGTCATCATTTGGAGAACTAGCGAATAAGGTCATCTCCCTTTCTCTTAATGTCTTGGCTAACTGTCAACTTTCTTGAAGATTTAGCGAATAGAGGATTCACCCATTCACTTAATGAAACACTTAACTACTTGATTATTTAGAGAACTGGTGAAGCCTTTACTCTCTGAATCACTGAATCTTTCCTTAACCATAATCTTCATTCTAAGATTCTGAATTAACCGTTGATCTTGACAATGATCCATGGCTATCGCCAATTCACTGAAACATATGATCTTTAGTCATTTGATTACGAGACTCAATGAACAAAGGGTTCACTGAATCTCCCAATACTTCAAACATTGAGTATTTCATTACGTGATTAAGCGACTGAAGACTTAATACTTTGCTAATCCTTTGATTCACCCATTCACCAAATACTTCTAGCCTTTTCCTTTCTTTTAAGAGAACTTGTGACCACATGATTCATTGAATCACCAGATCATTTAGCATTTCACTAACTTATTCTGAGAATAAGCGAACACAAAAATCCTTACCTCTGCCAAACTCATTACATCAAATTGTCAGAACTGCCAGACTTAGAGGATAATAATACAAGTACTCAGTCGCTCATTCACCAAGTCAAACATGTAGGACCCAAAAGATACTTGAGATTAAAACATAACCATTGATCTTGACACCGATCAATGGTATTCGCTAGGTTTCCAGTTGATATAACCCTTAACCACTCAATTCAGAGAATGAGTGATAACCATTGTCGCTAGGTCGCTGAGTGTTTACACAAAACCACCAAGGAATAAGTGAATAAGAGATAATGCATTTTTCAAGTTGCACAAAGTTTTCTAATAACCACTGGATACTTGGAGACTTCGTGACTGAGGATAACACTTAACAAGGTTCCAACCTATTTGCTGATTCACTGAAAACTATATGAGACATGCAGTGACATTTTCCAATTCAGCGAACGCTTGAGACAAATAAGCACATGCATGACTAACCACTTAAGTGGCCAAAAAGGTAACAATGAATTAAAATAATTTAGGGCTGACTTGAGGATTTTGACATGAATTCAAAATTCTTTAATGACAAAACCTAGGGTAAGGGTTTTTGAGCTTGGTCATGATAATTTTTTATGAATTTTACAAACCCTAGATAAGGCAAAGCACTTACAAGGAGACTAAAACAAAAATTGGACAAAAACATCAGAAAATTAAGAATATACCCAACAAACCCTTCTCCAAATTCTAAAGGTTTGGCTTGTTGAGCTTGTGATGAGCCTTCTCCAACTTTTGAAGGTTGGGCTTGTTGAGCTTGTGATGACCCTTCTCCAACTTCTGAAGGTTGGGCAACTTGTTCAGCTTGTGGTTCTTGAGCATTTCCTACACATGTATGAACTATAAATTGGTCATAATTAGTATAAGTTTGTCCATATTAGGTCCTAATTGGTCCTAATAGGTTCTAATTGAGTCTAATTAGTCCTAATTGAGTTTAGTAGGTCATGTTAGGTCCTAATTAGGTCCTAATTGGTCATAATTGTGTCTAGTTGGTCCTAATTGAGTCTAGTTGGTCCATATTAGGTCCTAATTGGTCCTAATTGAGTATAATTATATCTAATAGGTCATAATTGAATCTAATAGGTCCTAACTAGGTCCTAATTGGTCATAATTGTGTCTAGTTGGTCATAATTGAGTCTAGTTGGTCCATATTGGTCCCAATTGAGTCTAGTTGGTCATAATTGTGTCTAGTTGGTCCTAATTGGTCCTAATTGAGTCTAATTAGTCCTAATTGAGTTTAGTAGGTCATGTTAGGTCCTAATTGGTCCTAATTGAGTCTAATAGGTCATATTAGGTCCTAATTGATCCTAATTGACTATAATTGGATCTAATAGGTCATAATTGAATCTAATAGGTCCTAATTAGGTCATAATAGTTCCTAATTGGTCATAATTGAGTCTAGTTAGTCCTAATTAAGTCTAATAGGCCATGTTAGGTCCTAATTGGTCCTAATTGAGTCTAATAGGTCATATTAGGTCCTAATTGAGTCTAATTAGTCCTAATTGAGTTTAGTAGGTCATGTTAGGTCCTAATAGGTCCTAATAGATCCTAATTGAGTCTAATTAGTCCTAATTGAGTTTAGTAGGTCATGTTAGGTCCTAATAGGTCTTAATTAGGTCCTAATTGGTCATAATTGTGTCTAGTTGGTCCTAATTGAGTCTAGTTGGTCCATATTAGGTCCTAATTGCTCCTAATTGAGTATAATTAGATCTAATAGGTCATAATTGAATCTAATAGGTCCTAATTAGGTCCTAATTGGTCCTAATTGTGTCTAGTTGGTCATAATTGAGTTTAGTAGGTCATGTTAGGTCCTAATTGGTCCATATTAGGTCCTAATTGGTCCTAATTGAGTCTAATAGGTCATATTAGGTCCTAATTGATCCTAATTGACTATAATTGGATCTAATAGGTCATAATTGAATCTAATAAGTCCTAATTAGGTCCTAATTGTTCCTAATTGGTCATAATTGAGTCTAGTTAGTCCTAATTGAGTCTAATAGGTCATGTTAGGTCCTAATTGGTCCTAATTGAGTCTAATTAGTCCTAATTGAGTTTAGTAGGTCATGTTAGGTCCTAATAGGTCCTAATTGGTCCTAATTGAGTCTAATTATTCCTAATTGAGTTTAGTAGGTCATGTTAGGTCCTAATAGGTCCTAATTAGGTCCTAATTGGTCCTAATTGATTACAATTAGATCTAATAGGTCATAATTGAATCTAATAGGTCCTAATTGGTCATAATTGTGTCTAGTTGCTCCTAATTGAGTCTAGTTGGTCCATATTGGTCCTAATTGAGTCTAGTTGGTCATAATTGAGTCTAGGTGGTCCTAATTGAGTCTAATAGGTCATATTAGGTCCTAATTGGTCCTAATTAACTATAATTGGATCTAATAGGTCATAATTGAATCTAATAGGTCCTAATTAGGTCCTAATTGTTCCTAATTGGTCATAATTGAGTCTAGTTGACCTCCTAATTGAGTCTAATTGGTCCATATTAGGTCCTAACCAGTCCTAATTAAGTCTAATTAGTCCTAATTGAGTCTAATAGGTCATTTTAGGTCCTAATTGGTCCCAATTGAGTCTAATCGGTCCTAATTGAGTCTAATAGGTCATATTAGGTCCTAATTGGTCCTAATTGAGTCTAATTAGTCATAATTGAATTTAGTAGGTCATGTTAGGTCCTAATTGGTCCTAATTGAGTCTAATTGGTTCTAATTAGTCCTAATAGGTCCTAATTAGTCCTAATTAGGTTCTAATAGGTCCTAATAGGTCTTAATTAGTCCTAATAGGTCCTAATAGGTCCTAATTAGTCTTAATAGGTCCTATTAGGTCCTAATTAGTCCTAATAGGTCCTATTAGGTAGTATTAGGTTCATATAGGTTCTAATTAGGTTCTAATTAGGTTCTAATAGGTCCTAATAGGTTCTAATTAGGTTCGTATAGGTTCTAATAGGTCCTAATAGGTCCTATTAGGTCCTAATTAGTCCTAATAGGTCCTAATTAGTCCTAATAGGTTCTAATAGGTCCTAATAGGTCCTAATTAGTCCTAATAGGTCCTAATTAGTCCTAATTAGTCCTAATAGGTCCTAATTAGTCCTAATTAGTCCTAATAGGTCCTATTAAGTCCTAATTAGTCCTAATTGAGTCTAATTAGGTGTTAATTGGTTCTCATTGATTCTAATTGGGTCCTAATAGTCCTAGAATAGGTCCTAATTAGTCCTAATAAGTCCTATTAGTCCAAATAGGTCTACAATTAGGTCTAGTTAAGTCTAATAGACCTATACAATATCACATTTACATGAACATTAAGACAAGTCTTGACCATCAACTCAAAATATCTATCTAGAGACATCTTAGACATACCTTGATTCTGACGATGATATATTTTTCATGATTCTTCATGTAGACTTTGTTCAGTCTCTTCTAAATAATGTTGTGTACTTTTGTTTAGCCTTCTCTTTTTATTTCCCATCACAACTTAGAAAATTATTTCGTGCCAAAATGTCTTCCTTCTCCTAAATGCAAATTATTTTATAGCTTTTGGATTTATGAAATAAAAAAAATATACATTTATTTATACCTAATTCTTATTACCTGAAAATGCCACCAAAAAGGTCGACATTGGTTTCGATCAAAAGTCAAACTTGACTTTCGATCGAAACTAAGGGACTTTCGATTGAAAGTCCCTTAGTATTGACTAAATTTAGCATTTTTTGCTAGAGTACTTTTGATCGAAAGTCAGTACTTTTGATCAAAAGTACTTTCTATCGAAAGTACCTAAAATGGGAGATGGTTTCAAGTTTTCAAGAAATTCTAAGAATTTCATGGCTTCGGCCTCAAGTGCACTGATCAAATGGATGAATAAAAAGAAGTCCTTTTGCATACAACAAGTACTCTAAACTAGCTTTCTAATGATTATATATTTGACTATTTTTAAATTTATTATGTGTATGATTTTTTACGTTAAATGAATGTAGGTTTTTTATCAAATATAAACCTTTGAGTTTGACGTTCAATGAAAAATAGTAAAACAAGGAATTTTTTTTTTGAAAAATAACAGTGCCCTCTATATTTGAGTCTACTTTCTATTAAAAATTAATAATTGAAATTCAATAAATACACAATAAGTTATAAGCTATGTAGTCAAGGTAGGTCAAAATTTTGGTTTAGTCAACTTCAAACGTTAATAAAATATGCAATAATAGTGATAATGTCATCAAACCAATTGCATTCCCTCCATATGGATGTTACAAAACTAAATTTGAAAGAATCACATCCATATCTATTTTACAAAAAAAGTTATGCTCTATGAAAACAGTGTTACTATTTGAAAATGACATTTTCAACACCATACAAGTTTTCGTCAGAGAAAGAAAAAAGTATTCAAATAAATTCAAAAAAAATAAAAAATAAAAATATTTAGAATCTAGACAGAAAATCCTAAAAGACTCTAATTTACTTCATCCTCCGATTTCGAGCGGTTCAACGGCAATATGCATCTGAATCTGAAATTTTTTCTAAAAATGTAGAGTTCAGTGTCCGTTTAGGCTAAAAAGTGTAACCCACTATTGTGGGTTGAACCTAACTCAAAGAAATGTGGTTTAGTTGACTACAATGATTGGAGGATATGCACAAAATGGATATGTTGAAAACACTTTAGAAGCTTTCAAACAAATGCAGTTGGTAGGTGTAAAGCCAAATGCCACAACCCTTGCTAGCATCCTTCCAGTCTGTATCAAAATGGGAGCTTTGGAAAAGGGTATTATTAAGATTGTAGGGAGAACTAATCATGGTCTTATTAAGATTTATAATAGCATCCCTCCTAATAAAATGAGGATAATCAAGCCACCAAGACAGCCCAGAATGATTGGGGTTTTGTTTGAAGACTTTTCTGCATGGCTCATCAATTTTTAATGTCATGAGAAATGAAATATAACCCACCATCAGAAACATAAAATAAGTTCAAAAATTATAGGAAGAAATGGAACCCTCATCGAACATGAAAAGAATAGGTAAATAATTAGGGGATTTAAGACTAACCATAACATTATATAATGGAACCCTCATCGAGCCATGAAAAGAACAGGTATAGGAGCATATTGACAAGTAGACAATATAAGACAATTTTCTGCTATAGTAGCAACAAAGAGTAGATGGAAAACATTGGATTAGAAATTCATGAGAAGTTTCAATGGATAGAGGTATAATTGAAAGAACAACAATGACCTTCAATATCAAAATATTGTAATGTTATTATGCACATAAAAGTGAAAACAGAGTTATAGTCTTCTATCACACACACAAATTAATAGTTTGAACCTTCAAACCTGACTATAATGCGAATTATCATTTACCTAGTTCAATATGAATACAGTCAAAAGGGAGTGTGTTCGAGTTAAAAATTCTATACTTATATAGATGTTAAAAGTACAAGGCAAATGCTCAAGTCTTCCATTTTTTAAGTCTTCTGCTTAAAACATTCAGGTGGAATGTTGGACATGTAATTATTGGATGAGGAGAAAATACTTTGTATTTAGAGCTCCTATGTTTTAATTTAAATGCTCTGGAGTTAAATTTAGTCTATTATTACAATGAAAAATACTAAAAGTTTGAGTTATTGGTTGCCTAGATAAGATACATGTTCTCTTGAACACCCATCGAGGACTACATCAACTAAATAAAAGACACAATCATCATTTTACACTATTATCCCAACTTATCAAAAGCTTAAGAAGAAAGATTTATCATCAAATTGGAACAGAATGGGCTAATTTATTCTACATTGATTGAAACAAATTTTCACTCTTGTATACCTTAAACATTTTTAGAACATGAGTGTAGTTATGAGAACACAAAATTTTGATAGAATTTGAATTTAATTGATAAAAAGAAAAAGATTCATTAACAAATAACCACAATAATGAGACTTCTGCTCATGTTCAACAAAATATAAGTACCATACTCTTGCCTCTACAAGTTAGAACAAAGCAAATAAAATAGCTATAATTATTCCCTATGTCAAAGAAAATAATTTCACACTTATTACGCCACCTGGATTTCAGGGTTTTGTGTGGCATTTCCAAGACTGTTATGCTAGAGTATATAGTTTATTAAGAAAGCAATATAAGCCATGGGATTAAAACCTAGATGGTACAAATGATATATCATTATGATAGCTAGGCTCAAGCCCAAAAATAAGTGTAACAACATAATTAATTTAGCCCAAAGTACAATAACATAACATCTAAGAATGACAAAAAAATTATCTCAAAAGGAATCAATGTGTAAATATTATTGGATAATGTAGGAGGATTGGCGAGGGGTGGTTTACTCCCAAGCATGAAATCCTGATGGTATAAAACCACTTTAGATATAGAATAAATTTTAAATATAAAATAACATAAAATCCACAATTATTATATTCGTGGGTCAAAAGGAAGATGAGAATAATTAAACTAAAAGTGATTAGAATAACTTGGGAAAGAAGGCCGAGAATCCTTCCTAATAACCTCTGTATTCATTCTTATAAATTTACTTCTTCCCCATTTGTACTCACATTCATTGCAACTTGATCAATTTAACTTGGTTCAAATTGGTCAATAACCGAGTGCTAATCTTCACTTTCTCAGTTGTTAAGAGCCATCAAATTTTGAGAAGTTCATTCTAGTGTTTGAGAATTCTTTAATTTATAATTGTGTAGTCCATAGTAATATTTGAGAGTGCTTTAGTTTCTTAGTTAATTAAAATTCAATTATGGCATCTATCGTGATTGATGTTGTTCTTGAAAAGCTTGGGAGGATGTTGTTAGAAGAGATAAACAAGGAGGTTTCACTTGTCTGTAACTTTACAAGTGATTTCGAATGGCTAAGCAAGAAGATCACAAATTTAAGAGACTATCTCAGAGATGTAGATGCCCAGAGTGCACATAGTGCATCTATGAAAAGCTGGTTGCTGGATGTTGAATACCCCTTATCCTATTTCACATCCATACAAACTAGCATAATCCAAAACCCTATCCAAGAATAATACAAAAAAGAGAACATAGAAACCCTTGACCATTAAATTATATAATGGAACCCTCATCGAGCCATAAAAAGAACATGTAAAAGAAATAAAAATGTGATATATTTTCTTGTGTTCTCCTTCAGAAGAATAGAGCCTAGGGAAAATCATGATGCATACCTAGCAACGAGCCTAGATTTCTAATTTGTGTTTGCAGACAAACCTTGGGATGAAGCTAATGATGCTCAACCAACCCAGATACCTAGCAATGAGCCCAGATTTGTACTAGTGGTAGAAAAACTAGGTCAAATGAACTTCATTCCATTGGTGATGCGCTCTACAATTCCCTTCGAATCTCAGAGATCTTTTAATTCATGTTTCGTGCGCTAGCTACAATTCCCTTGAAACAAATTCACCATGGTAATAATGACTGAGAAATGAAACCTTTTTTTTAAAGTTATGCCAGTGTTAGTTGAAATTTTGACTAACACCGTGTTAGTTGAAATTTTGAGTAACACGGGCATAAATTTTTTTTTTAAAAAATTTCCTTCTATATTTTGACCAACCAAAACCTTTTGGCTTCATGGTCGAAAATTTTGGTAGAAAAACTAGGTCAAATGTACTAGTGTTGCCCTCCTAGCAATAGTTCAAAACTTCAAAATTATGGGGCCCACTTCCTTTAACCTTTGTTATACAAAATTTGATGAATGAAAACCTTTTAAAAATACCTTAGAAAGGTTCTCATGGAAAAATTCTAAGGGCATACAAATTTATTAACCTAGTTCATATAATCTTTCTAATTATCCATATAAAAATTTGTCACAACCCTATTAAAATGTGACATATTGAAATACATAAAACAAAGCATGTGCAATTGAGATCCTAATATTTTGACAAGCTTATCCTCATCATTATTTACATATTCAATGATATTTATTGGAAACTTAAGGAAATATTCTTTCCATTAATCATGTTCTCTATAATTTCCTTCACCACCAAATAAATATGGCAATGAAGAACCCTATAATTTATTGATCCTTTTTAGATCTTTCCTGAAGATTGAGTGGAAATTTTGATGCTAATTCAAAATATTCTTAGCTTATTTTATTTAGTCTCTAATATCTCCTTTAACTTGACTTAATTCATGAAACAAGTCATCATTTAAATATCTCTTCAATTCAATGAGTGTTTGACAGAATATCAACCCAAAAGTTTTACTATTCATAATACATTTTAATAAGACCTCTCCACATTGTTATATCATGATATATTTTCCAAATGAAATTATCTATGGATGAAACTTGTATAAACCTTTCATTGATCAATCCAAATAAAATATTAAATTTAACTCTTCTAGATTCTTGAGGAATAATCCTTTCATTTTCTTTTGTTTTTTTAGCATCTTATTGTCAATGTCTTCTCTAGTCAATCTCTTCCTTAAGTTTCAATCTCAACTTCTCTTTAGCATCTTTAACTAGATGTCCTATGTAACTTCCTTCTAGAATTAATATCTACTCTTCCAACTTACATACATTATTTTTTCTTTTAATAGTCATTATGCACTTTCTTAGTATATGTTTCACTAAACATAACCATATTAGTAACCATTTCAACTACATCCATATAGTTATTATCTTATAACCTTAAATTGATTAAATGTACATAATATTTTTGGAAATGGGATTATCCAAGGTCTCTTAAGGAGAAAATTAACTAGATATCCAATATAATTGTTTCATAACTAAGTCTTGATCCTAAATATAACCTATCTAACCCCTCTTTATTCAAATCTATATATGTGTCTTTCAAGTATATTAAATGATCAAAGGAAACTACATATGAAATATACCATCCTAGTAAGAGAAGATACCCTCCTTACTTATCTCTAACTCTTTCAAGTGTTAATTCTTTTAACTCATCAATGACTTCTATCCAAAACATTTCGATAGTCTCTTCTCTATTTGTACCTACATGTTCACTCACTCTTTCTTTAACTAGTCACCATCCATGAATTATCTACAATCCATCACTCTAATATCATCCATTTCCCTAGTGCTAACATCAAAATTAATATATCTCCCATAAATGGGAGGACTTGAAACTTGAATAATAGGTTTTTGAATAATTTCTAGTTCACTAGATGAATCCCACTCATCATTAGGATCCACTAAGAAACTTGGTTCAGGAGTATATTGAGGGGTTACCCTATAAAGGGGACTCACATAAATGGGACAAATGTGACTATAAGATTTCCCTAAAGAGGATTCCACAACTAGGGGCCCCAATTTTTTTCTTTTCATATTTGCCAAAATATGAGACTCCTTTTTAATCATTAATTATATTCTCATAACCTAATTATATGCCTCTATATAGGAACCTTTTATAATTAGGATCTAATATTTTCATTTAACCTTTATCCCTCATAATTCTCTCATAAATTTTGGTTCTTCTCATCACATAGTCCATTTATGGACAATTTTTTATTATATCCTCAAGTAATGACAAAATATGTTTTCACCAACTAAGTCATTTATCCCTTCTTGCATTGCTAATGAGTCCCTCGTAATTGAAAGGCCTAGTTGCATATATTTCCAATTTTTAAGGTTTATGTTTACATGAAATATCAACATATGCATTCTTTGACATAAAATCAAAGTCCCCTGTATCTAGGAAAACTAGTATAAGTGATGCTTTACACTTTCTTTTGAAATAAAAAAGATTAGAATTGTTAAGTTTCTGAAGAGGGTCCAAAAGGGATAATTGTTATACACTAAGTTTGCACCCTTGTTTCAAGCTCTCTTGGTATTGATAACTTAGTGTAACATGGGAATCATCTCTAGGTTGTGGGACCTATGCTAACTGAGATGAGACCTCCAAGTTCTAGGTTGGTTCCTCTTGGATAATCACCTTAATTTCCTCTTGATAGAAAAGTAAATTCTTGAGGGGAAAAGGGATAGAAGGAATGCATGAAAGGGAAATAACTAAAAGAAAACTATCCTACTAGGTGATACACCCAAATGATGGTATGAATTACATTATGGAGGATGGAATCAGTGTATAAACTTAGGTCTAGGAGATCACAACTCACTAAATAGGCTTGCATCAATATTTCATAGAAGGGTCTGCAATAGAAAGAGGCTATTCAGGGAAAGAGAGAATTTCACAAAACAATAGCATTCCTAAGGATTTAGACACAATCTATAACCTGCAAACAAAAATTTTCCTCTGCAACTAGGTATAGGAATGAGATAGATTTTTAGGGGGTTGAAGTATACCCACAAGATCATTCAAATCAAATCATCCATAGGAATACACATGAATTGCAGAAAGAAAGAGGGATCAGGAAACCTAAGATATTACTAAAAACATACATATACTCAATTCATTAAGACAAGAAGGCATAGGGACAGAAAGAATGTCACAAAATACCTTTGCAATATCTAAACCTCAATGAAAGGTTACAAACTGTAGAAAGCCAGAGGGCAAAAAGAATACCATGGATAACTCCTCAAAAAGAAAATCTCTCTTTTACAATTGTAAACTCTGAGCTTCTAAAAGCTCCAAAAAACATTATATTCATCTCCTTTTGCACATAGGTAAGAGCCAAAACCTAATTAGGGTTACATGGATTGTCATATAATAATCAAAACCCTAACTATGTCATGTCTGATCATAAATGCATCTTTGAAAGTATCATGGCCGATCAACTATCTTGCATGTCCATTTCATCTCTATATCTACCTGCAGACAAGCTGCCTTGATCTATCTACCTCTCTGCAACTTGGGCTCGCCATAACTATTCAAATCTGGTACTTCAGATATTTTGAATTTTAAAATATAAACGGTCACAGGTGGCACCAAGCCTTTATCTTTATCAATGGCTGGTATTTGAAGTTGATCTCATTTTAAAACATGGCCATAGATCTTTCATTTTACCCAAGCACCACTTCTGTTCTTAACCCTAAATAATCTGGTGAATACATGACTAAGGCTTTCATTTCAAGTTCTCCTTTCTCTTTAGTCACTGAATCTCCTGAAATTTTCACAAACTCTGGCTTATTCTAGCGATCATGTGACAAGCACTAATCCCACTTTGATAGTCACTGAATCACTTGAGGTCTTTAGAATATTCCTTCTAATTGAGTGATTACTTGACTGAAGAGAAATCTCATAGTCGCTGAATGAAAAAGAATATTCTCTCTTTCATTGGGTGATCACCCAACTGAGCTACAAACCTGGGCCCATTCTACCACTTATCATCATACTACTAGCCAGGCACCTCAGATCTATCTGACACATGACCCACTTGATAGGAGCGCTGAGCTAGAGAGAGAATCGATGGCTATTGCTATACTGTGATGCTTAAAAAGGTATCATCTTTATCCAATGGTATAATGATAGCCATAGATCATGCTCAAACCTTAACTACTTTAGAGCTGAGACCACTGGAAATAAGATAATCGCTCACCAGATCGCTGGATGCAAAGGACTTGACCGCTAGGAATAAGAGATCTCACAAACACATAGTCACTTAGTCACTGAATAATGTCTTAACCACCTCAAAAATTGGAGACCTAGTGACTGCATCTTTGAAAAACTAGGCCTACCTTGCCATGTGTCACTCTATCACTTGCTTCGACTACCCTCTCAACTCTGACAACTACCAGCTATTCTGATAATGGCCAACCCTATCTTAACCATAGGAGATCTAGAGATCACATGACAGTGTATTCACTGGTTCGTTGAAGGATTTTCTTAACCTCAGTCAAGTCTAGAGATCATGTGAGCACTATATTCATGAGGTCGCCAGATAAAATCCTAACCCTAATTTTTGTCTAGAGACTTCTCGAATAAGGGTTTTTCAACTCGTATTTAACCTTTTCCTTTAATCAAGCGATCATGTGACTGTGCCTTTGATCTCCAAGTTTCCTAATCATTTGGAATATTCCCTTTCTATTAAGAAATCACCCGACTGAAGCCTTGTCACAATCACTGAAAGATTTTAACCTCTCCCAAGACTTGACCACCAACCATCTGGAGATTATGCGACTGAAGGAAAATAAACCACCTACTAGGTTGCCAAAGGTTAAGGACTTGACCGCTAGGAATAAGAGATCTCACAAACACATAGTCTCTTAGTCGCTGAGTAAAATCTTAACCATCTCAAAGAAGTAGAAACCTGGCGATCATCAACTTAACTCAATTCTCCTTAACCAGGGTATATTTGGCAACTGGGTGACTGACGAAAAATTGAAGTCTCATGAACTTTTGGTTGATCATGGTTAACTCACGAGACTTCTTGACTAAGAAGAAATCACCAAGTCACTAAATGAAAAGGGAATATGCCATCCAGTTCAGAGATTAAGAGATATAAGGTAGTCACGGGATCAGGAGGTAAGAAGGAATATTTTGCTAAGCTTAAGAGATCTCATGACTAGCCTTAGCATGGAAAAGCGCACATGGGAAATGTAGAGACTTAAGTGGCTGAAAAAGTAATGGTGAAATAGAACATGCCATAGGTTTTTTAGGATTTTTTGGCTCCAACGGTCATAATTTCAAGTTTAAATGACTTATCAGACCAAGGAGTTAAATAATTGTAGAGACCAGAGGAAAAGGAACAAAACCATGAAAATTTATCAAGGTGTTCAACATGGTTTAAAGGAAATTGTTGGATAGAGCCCAGCCTATGGCCAAAATTGTTTGGAATGGGAAATTTTGGGTAACATTTTAGCAATTTCTACTAGATGTCAACTTGCTAGACATTAGATTAGTGGCCTTAACACAATTCATTGGGCATGGAGTCATCATTTGAATATAAAACTTTCTTGACAGAGAGAAACTTGGAACCAGAAGAACAAAAAATTGTGCATGAGCACTTCTTGGAAAATAGGAAAAACTAACCTAGAAAGCAGGGACAAAAAGCAGGAAACATATTCATATTGATCTACAAGGAAGGATTGACCTCAAAGCAAGGCTTTCAGTGGAATCCATTAACTAATATGGGCAAGACATATCCTCTAAGAGTTGATAACTAAAAATCATTAGGCCCCTTGCATTCTATAATAACAAATGGTCCACCCCAAAAGGAATCAAACTTTGTATGTCTGCTATGCCTTGATCTGAATTCATCCCACTTCAGGACTACATCTTCAACTTTGAAGTCTCTAGTCCTGGCTCTTCTATCAAAACTTTTCTTTGTTTGTACTTGATGGAACTCCATATCCTTCATGGACTTATCTCTAAGTTCTTCTAAGTCTATGAGCTGAGCATACCTGATTTGTAAGGGATCTCCTTCTTCAAATAGGACATATTGAGTGGCCAAGTCCAAAGATAGAAATTTAGTTGAAATGAACAACTTAGCCTCTCTGCCATATACTAACACATAAGGAGAATTCCCAATGATCTTATTTGGGGTAATCATGTCTAACCATAAGGTAGATTTCAATTTAGTATGCCAATCTCTCTGGTTATCTTGGAGAGTTTTCTTGATTATCCTAATCAAGTTCTTATTAGTTGATTCAACCAAACCATTGCCTTGAGGGTAGTAATTTGAACTTGTATTCAGATAGATTCCATTTCTAATTTCCCATTCTGAGACTTTAAGGCCTATGAATGCCAATGCATTATCTAATATTATGGAGTTTGGAGTGCCAAATCTATGAATTATATCATCATAAAAACTCAAGATAGCACTTTCATTTGATTCTTTCAAGGAAACTACCTCTATCCATCTAGAGAAATAATTAGTTGTAGTGATTATCCACTTGTGGCCTGCATTAGATGGAGTATTAATCATGCCAATAAATTCTATGCCCCATCTCATGAAAGGTTGTTCTATTTTGATTGGCTGAAGGGGAAAAGCTGCAAGCCTTTCTTTTCTTGCAAACATGGCACATTTGATGCATTTTCTCACATAATCATGACTATCCTTAAAGATAGATGGCCAATAGTATCCAGCCCTCATGATTTTAAAAGCAATAGTCTTAGGGGAAAAGTGACCTCCAAAAGGTCCATCATGAAATTCAAATAGGACAGCAGCTATTTTTTTTGAATCAATACATCTCAAAAGGACACCATTATGATCCTTTCTAAAAAGAACCTCATCTATCAGCACAAAGGGAATAGATTGTAACCTATAATATCTTCTTTTTGCTAAATCTAGGCCTACGAGACATTGTCCTGTCTTCAAGTAATGAATCATGTTAGACAACCAACCTACTGCCTTGGCATGTTCTTCTGTAGAATGCACGACCAGAGATGCATATGTTTGCTTTGATTTCTTTGAACTTTCATCCTCTGCTAAGTGCTCACAAAGACCTCTTCCTCTAACCAATTTGGTGGTTTGGATATCAATGTCATACTCCATCACTTTGGTAATCCAACTAGCTCTTTTTTCATTTAGGTCCTTGGAAAGAAAAAATTCTTTGACACTTTGATGAGTAACCTTTAGGTGTACCTTACTATGGGTCAAAAAATATCTAAACTTTTTAAGACTTTTTACCATAGCAAGTACATGTTTCGCTACAAAAGAGTACCTTTGTTCATACTCTTCTAAACCTTTGCTGAATAAAGCAATAGGCTACTCCAACCCTTCTGAATTTTCTTGAGTCAGCATTGCAGATATAGCATCATGACCTCCATAAGAATAAAGGATAAAATCCTTACTAAAATTTGGGTTTAATAGAGCAGGAGCTTCTATCAAGGCTTCTTTGATAGCCTAAAAATTAGCTTTTCCTTCTTTAGTCCAGCTGAAAGTTGAACTCTTCTTTAACATGGCTGTCAAAGGCTTCAATAAATCTACAATATTAGGCAAGAAATGCCTAACAAAATTAATCCTTCCTATGAAAGATTGGAGACTTTTCTTATGATGTGGCAATGGTAGCTCTAGGATGGTTGCAATCCTTTTAGGGTCTACTATGGTTCCTTTCTCAGACACTATATATCCTAACAATTTCCCCTCATGAACTGCAAACACACATTTCTTGGGATTAAGAGATATCCCAAACTCTCTACATCTTTCAAAGATTTTCCTCAGATGTTTGATATGATCTACTGCATGTTTAGAAAAGATAGTTATGTCATCTAAGTAGACCAATACAAATTTGTACATGAGGCTTTTAAAGGCCATATCCATTGCCTTTTGAAAAGTAGCACCTGCATTTGACAAACCAAAGGGCATCTTTTGATAAGCCATGGTTCCCCACTTGGTTATAAATGTAGTCTTGTATTGATCCTCTTCATTGACTAGGATCTGATTATATCCTAAATAGCCATCCAATAATGAAAATCTCTCGGATCCAGAGACACATTGTAAGATTTGTTCCATAGAGGGTAGTGGATGGTGGTCTTTTAAAGAGGCTCTATTAAGATCCCTGAAGTCAACACATAACCTCAACTCCCCATTCTTCTTCCTTACAGGAACAAGGTTGGAAACCCAACTAGTATGCTTGATGGGGTAGATGATACCACTTTCTATTAGTTTGAGCACCTCTTTATGCATAAGTGGCTCAAGTTTGGGATTAATAGGCCTTTGTTTTTGTCTCACTAGTTTGGTATTAGGTTCTAATTCAATAGTGTGCTGAGAAAGGGCTGGATTAAAACCTTTAAGGTCTTCATACCTCCATGAAAAAACATCATTGAATTCTTTGAATAATTGGGTATAAGCCTAATTTTCTAAATCAGTATTTACTTTTCCAAATTGTAAGCCTTTACCTAGTTATAATTCTAATTTAACACAATGTTATTGTTGAACTACCGAGCCAGCTTTATTCTTCTTGACTTGATCATCCTTGTTGAAGAAAATATCTAAGGTGACAAGACCTTTAGGCATTTTGTTAGACTTAAGTTGTATTACTTGGTCACCATAATTTTGCAATAGTCTGTCTTGGTTATGATTTGAGAAGACATCCTCTTCAAACAAGAATTGTAGAATTTGCTCATCATTGTCAAACACTTGCCAATTAGTATTATTATCAGGGATAGAAGGTTTGAAAATTACTTTGATATGTTGTTGGGTCTCCCCCTTTGAAATACTATTAGGAATGTCATACTGAGACCCAATAACAGCTAATCTATCTGCATTTTGATTTAGCTTCCTAGGGATGGCAACAATATTGAAAGCACAAAAGTCTTCAATTGCATCCCAAACTCTATGTTCATATGCTTTCATGGTGTCATTCTTGGTTGCACTTATCCCTCTCACTTGGCTGACTACTAACTCACTATCACCATAAAATTTTAGGGCTTTGAGCCCTCTTTTCCTAGTCCATTCCAGTCCATTCACTAGACTTTCATATTCTATAGTGTTGCTAGTGCAAGAGAAACTGAATCTGAAAGCTGTATAGTATCTTTCACCTTTTGGGGACACTAGCATAGCACCACCACCAGAGCCATGTCTCCTTCTAGCTCCATCAAAAAACAATTCCCAAACTTGATTTCTCTAATCCTCTGAATCAATGTCTTCTTTGAGGAGGTTTGGCTCTATGGATCCACTTTCTTGTATCAAATAACTTCCCAAACCAGCATCCCAAATAACATTTTCTTGGGCCTCTAAAGCCTTCTCTGAATCTAGTTCATCTAATAAAATATCAGGGATATTTTCTATCTTAGTGTTTTTTTCTCTGATAGTTGGGAAATCACTGCTATCAAATATAGGGCAGCTTGCATTGATGGTATTGGACACATATGGCTCTATATGGTGTGCTGCCAATGATTCAGATTTGATGGTGACCTTGGTACCGTATCTTGTGTGAAAAAACATGTGAGACCAGTCAGAAGAAAGGTAGCCTCCTATCTTGGCTATAAACTCCCTTGACAAACATATGGAAAATAAGGCAGGGAGATCTATGATATATATATCAAGTAGGATGGAGAAATTAGGACTTGCATGAAGGATTAGACTAGTATCCTTGGAAACACCTATAGTATTAACTAAGGATCCATCAAGTTGTGTAACCTTCTTTTGGAGGGGTTCATATTGAAGTCCCAATTGGTCAGCCACCTTTTTGGGCATTACAATACTAGTAGCTCCACTATCTACCATACAATTATGTACTAAGGATTTTCCAATAATTAAAGATACATAAAAGGGAGGTGGTTTCAAATTCCTACCTTGAATGGTATTGGCTTTGGAGATGCAACTTGGAGCCTCCTTTTCTTGATCACTATTGACCAACACTGGCTTTGCAATCTCTTTTGTAGACTGAGGGGTTATCATTTCAGTCATCGCTTTCTTCAAAATCTTAGGCTGTCCTGGAATAGCCAAAGAATCCCACATAGACATAGTAATGTTCACCTTCTTCATGTTGTCTACAATGTTGAAAGGTGTCACAGTGTGTACTCTTTGTTGTGCTTTTACTATGATGGGTTCCACTTCTTTGAGAGTATGGCCTTCTTTGCTTGTAATGATAGGAGCCTTCTTGAATATGATGGGGGTAGCTTATTGCATTGGTTCTGCAGATGTAGTAGCTTTAATCCTAGAATCTACTTGCTCCATGTCTTGAGCTCTTCTCTTTGACCTTGTGTTGGAAGCAATGGAAGGTTCACCAATGACTCCATTGAATTCTTGCTACTCCCAATTGAAAAGAGAAGTCTCATTATCTCGTGGTTCTTGTTGAGGAACTAATCCACTGGAAGAAGCCTCTGATTGAGTATTTGAGGCATTTTGAACCATTAGGGCTTGGTTCATCCATCCATTTGAACATGTAGCCTGATTATGAGGTTGATTACAAGGGAAACGCCATTCATTGTCCATAACCATATTATTTTAACTAGGGACCATGTCCCTAACTAGATTCATAGAATTGAGAGGTGCAAGGTTGTATGGTTGGAATGGTCTTTGATTAAAATTTTGCCTTTGTCCTTGATAACCTCCTTGGTATGGTGGCCTATTTTTTTGATAAGGCTATCCCTGATTCTGATATTGTTGATTAGGACTTTGGCCTTGTGGCTGAAAGGGTGGTCTAATTCCTTGCCCTTGCCTCTTTAGATTTGTGACCTCTTTAGTCAAAGTCTACAACAAATTCATCATTTCTTGCTGACTAGTTTGTTGACTACTCTTCATCTCTTGCAGCTCTTGAGAGAAACTTGCTTTTAGCTCCTCACTACTAGTACTAGCCTGAGGTGATAATATGGTGGGAATAGGGGTAAATGGGGGTACTTGTAAAGGTGCAATAGGCTGAAGGCTAGGAAAGATGGGCATGGGTGGCCTTCTAGCTATCATACCTGCTTGGATTAAATAATTTTCAGCCCTGAAAGCTATGTTAAAAGCTTGGGGTAGAGAGGCACCACCCATAGATTGGATCATGATAGAAATATAACCATTCAAACTTTGCAACAAGTATAGGAAAGCATGGTCAGCTGATGGCCTCATCGAGACTGAATTCTATTCCATGTCTTTAGGAATCTATTGTTATAATCTATCATTTGTTCTTGAGGGTCTCTTTTAATGGTTGTCAATTGCTCAACCAAAGACAAGTTGTCTAATTTATCTTCAAAATGTTTACTCAATGCATCCCCTAATCCATCCCATGAATTAACGGACCCAACAGTTAAAGTTCTAAACCATTCAAGAGCCTTACCCTTGAGGGAGGCTACTAATAACTTGGTGGCTACATCTTCTTGAGTTATATTATGTATGATGCAGATAGTGGTCACATCTCTAATGTGTTTAAAAGTTGTAGTTTGTCCCTCACCTATGAAATTAGGTAGACTCTTTAGTGCCACCAAGGGCACATCATGATTTTGAGAAAAGACTAATGGACTTCCCTGGTTGAAAGGTGCAAAAGCAAACTACCTAGCCATTTTAGGAGCTGAAATTTGTTGAGTAGAAACTGTGTGAGTTTTAGTTGATGTTGGGTTTGAATCTTCCTCTAGATCTCTAGTTAGAGATCTTCCTCTTCTTCTGAGATGAAAAGGAAAAAGTCTCCTTTTTGAAGTATCAGGTGGTGTAGACTCTACTCTCCTTGCAGGGGATGTTCTCTAGGTTGACCTACCTTTGTAGCCTCTTTTTGAGGGCAACTCCAAAAAATTAGTAGGCTTTGAGCTTCTAGTCTCAACCTTTCTCATAAAATTTGAACAAGTTTAGCCTAGATCTATGAAATTAGTGGAGTCGCCAGATATACCTGATAGAAAAACTTTTGAAAGTTTGTATTATGCAATTAGTATATCAGAGATAACATATTCTTCAAACAATGAACTTCTTTTGTTGTCCCACTAGGCATGCTAGAATTGTTACGTCCAAGGCGGGGTGTCTTCTTAATTTGAATATGATCTTAGTCCCACTGGGCATGCCAAAATTGTTATACACTAAGTTTGCACCCTTGTTTCAAGATCTCTTGGTCTTGATAACTTAGTATAACATGAGAATCATCTCCAGGTTGTGGGACCTATGCTAATTGAGATGAGACCTCCAAGTTCTAGGCTAGTTCCTCTTGGATAATCACCTTAATTTGCTCTTGACAGAAAAGTAAATTCTTGAGGGGAAAAGGGATAGAAGGAATGCATGAAAGGAAAATAACTAAAATAAAACTATCCTACTAGGTGATACATCGAAATGATGGTATGAATTATAGTATGGAGGATGGAATCAGCACATAAACTTAGGTCTAGGAGATCACAACTCACTAAATAGGCTTGCATCAATATTTCATAGAAGCGTCTGCAATAGAAAGAGGCTATTTAGGTAAAGAGAGAATTTCACAAAATAATAGGATTCCTAAGAATTTAGACACAATCTATAACCTGCAAACAAACATTCACCTCTGCAACTAGGTATAGGAATGAGACAGATTGTCAGGGGGTTGAAGTATACCCACAAGATCATTCAAATCAAATCATCCATAGGAATACACATGAATTGCAGAAAGAAAGAGGGATCAAGAACCCTAAGATATTACTGAAAACATACATATTGTCAATTCATTAAGAGAAAATTCAGACAAGAAGGCATAGGGATAGAAAGAATGTCATAAAATACCTTTGCAATATCTAAACCTCAATGAAAGGTTACAAACTATAGAAAGCCAGAGGGTAGAAAGAATGCCACGGATAACTCCTCAAAAAGAAAATCTCTCTTTTACAATTGTAAACTTTGAGCTTCTAAAATCTCCAAAAAAGATTATATACATCTCCTTTTGCACATAGGTAGAAGCCAAAACCTAATTAGGGTTACATGGATTGTCATATAATAATCAAGACCCTAACTATGTCATGTCTGATCATAAATGCATCTCTGAAAGTATCATGGCTAATCAGATATCTTGCATGTCCATTTTATCTCTATATCTACTTGCAGACAAGCTGCCTTAATCCATCTGCCTCTCTGCAACTCAGGCTCGCCATAACTATTCAAATCTAGTACTTCAGATATTTTGAATTTTAAAATATAAATGGTCACAGGTGGTTCCAAGCCTTTATCTTTATCAATGGCTGGTATTTGAAGTTGATCTCATTTTAAAACATGGCCGTAGATCTTTCATTTTACCTGGGCACCACTTCTGTTCTTAGCCCTAACTCAGCTGGTGAATACGTGACTAAGGCTTTCATTTCAAGTTCTCCTTTCTCTTTAGAAACTGAATCTCCTAAACTTTTCACAAACTCTAGCTTATTCTGGAAATCACGCAATAAGCACCGATCCCACTTTGATAGTCACTGAATCACTTGAGGTCTTCAGAATATTCCTTCTAATTAAGTGATTGCCTAACTAAAGAGAAATATCATAGTCACTGAATGAAAAAGAATATTGTCTCTTTCATTGGGTGATCACCTGACTGAGCTACAAACCTGGGCCCATTCTACTACTTGTCATCATACTACTAGCCAGGCACCTTAGATCTATTTGACATAGGACCTACCTGATAGGAACACTCAGCTGGAGAGAGAATCGACAGCTATCTCTATACCATGACACTTAAAAAGGCATCATCTTTACCCAATGGTATAACGATAGCAGTAGATCATGCTCAAACCTTAACTGCTTCAAAGCTGAGACCGCTAGAAATAAGATAACCACTCACTAGATCATTGGATGCTAAGGACTTGACCACTAGGAATAAGAGATCTCATGAACACATAGTCACTTAGTCACTAAATAATGTCTTAACCACCTCAAAAACTGGAGACCTAGTGACTACATCTTTGAAAAATTGGGCCCGCCCTGCCATGTGTCACTCTATCACTTGCTTTGACTACCTTGTCAACTCTGACAACTACCAGCTATTCTGATAATGGCCCAACCTATCTTAATCATAGGAGATCTAGAGATCACATGACTATGTATTTGCTGCTTCACTAAAGGATTTTCTTAACCTCAGTCAAGTCTAGAGATCACGTGAGCACTATATTCATGAGGTCGCCAGATAAAAGCCTAACCCTAAGTTTTGTTTAGAGACTTCGTGACTAAGGTTTTTTCAACTCATATTTAACCTCTTCCTTTAATCAAGTGATCATGTGATTGTGCCTTTGTTCTCCAAGTCACCTAATCATTTGGAATATTCCCTTTCTATTAAGTGATCACCTGACTGAAGCCTTCTCACAATCACTGAAAGATTTTAACCTCTCCCAAGACCTAACTGCCAACCATTTGGAGATTACGTGACTGAAGGAAACTAAACCACCTGCCAGGTCACTGAAGGTTAAGGACTTGACTGCTAGGAATAAGAGATCTTGCGAACACATAGTCACTTAATCGTTGAGTAAAATCTTAACATCTCAAAGAACTAGAGACCTAGCGATCATCAACTTAACTCAATTCTCCTTGACCAGGGTATATTTGGTGACTAGGCAACTAAAGAAAAATTGAAGTCTCATGAACTTTTGGTTGATCATGGTTAACTCATGAGACTTCCTGACTAAGAAGAAATTGCCAAGTTGCTGAATGAAAAGGGAATATGCCATCCAGTTGGGAGATTAAGAGATATAAGGTAGTTGTGGGATCGGGAGGTAAGAAGGAATATTTTGCTAAGCTTAAGAGATCTCGCAACTAGCCTTAGCATGGAAAAGCACACATGGGAAATGTAGAGACTTAAGTGGCTGAAAAAGTAATGGTGAAATAGAACAGGCCGTAGGTTTTTTAGGATTTTTTGGCTCCAAAGGTCATAATTTCAAATTTAAATGACTTATCAAACCAAGGAGTTAAATAATTGTAGAGACCAGAGGAAAAGGCACAAAACCATGAAAATTTATCAAGGTGTTCAACATGGTTTAATGGAAATTGCTGGATAGAGCCCAGCCTATGGCCAAAATTGTATGGAACGGGAAATTTTGGGTAACAATAATATCTTAGGAATAGAAGAAATGAGGATATGAGGATGGCCTTTAAACCCAAAATTTTTTATCATATAGTATTTATCAAACAAGTACCAATCACCCAAAATTATGATTAAGGTTGATCCTTAACTCAAAATCTCTAGGTCTAATAAACCTTCTAGAAAATTCTAAAATTTTGGGAGGCAAGATTCCCAAGACCCAATAAATCTCTTGACAAAAAAATTCTTAAAAATCCATAAAATCAAACCTTTCCTGGTATCCATTGTCCAATATACATGTCCATTATTGGATAGTAAATAAGAGCCCTACATTATTTTTTTCTCTTATCCTCATGAGGGGCTTCCACACATTAAAGTTTAGGACCTTGTACAGAAGCATATGCATGATCAATGAGTACCATTTTAAATCAATCTTCCCACTCCTTTGACAAATAGATAAATTCTTGTTGATATCCTAATCCAAGAACCCTTCATAGTTTAAGGCTATGTTGTTTCTATAACTCTAAATTTATGCAACCAGTACTTTTCAGGAATGAATGCAAAGTATTTTGGTAGTCATTCTGTAGTAGTTGTTGTTGCATTCATGACTTGGATTGTCATTGATGTCAACACAATGATATTCTGGATATTAGGAGGAAAGTAGGTATAATTTTGTTTTGCACACATGTTGTATTGTAGATTGAATTTTTCATAGTTGATGGTATGTTCTTTGGTGTGTTATTAACCTATGGTTAATAGCACAAAAATAAATTCATTCATTTGTGAGAGTTATGAGCATTTTGGTGAAAGCAGTGTTTAGACAGTGTTTTTGTGAAGCGATGTTCAGAAATCAGAGGATATCTCTTAGCTGGGATGGAATCTAATTTTGTGCAGTTAAAGGGATGTTGGAGACTCATTAATGATGATGTGGTTCATAGCACAAACTTTGAGGATATGTTTGGAGAAAGTTACAGTATCTGGAAGTCGACAGTTTTATGTGAATTCTATGTGTAGCATGTAGAATTTATTATTTTGTAATTGAGGACTGACTCATTTGTAATTATTTGAGTTTGGTATATAAGAAGGAATTTTTTCCTTGTTGTAATGTGTACTATGAAGATTGAGATGCGAATATATGCATGAAGTGAAGAAAAGAGCTAATTCAATGATGAAGGAAGACTTGTGAGTACAGAGATCTGGAATTGTGATCTTGTGTAGCAGAGAGTGCGGTTTTGGTATAGTGTGAAGGAGGTAATATATTTCATATTATTCTATTGAATAATTCTAAAATCTTTTGGACAGTGGGTTCAGAGATCTTGCCTTGAAGCTGTTTGGGCAGTGGGTCCTTCTGTCTTCCATAAACTCTTAACCGAGTTAGAATCTTTTAATAGGGATTCAAAATCTCCTAACAGGGATTTATATGTACTGAATGTATTTCATAAAACTCCTAACAGGGTCCATCCTCTAACAAGGAACTCTCATATTAGTGCATCATTTTGCGGGCATCATTCCCACTAGGGTTTACTCTTTTCAAGAGGTTCCCTAGTCAACATATCTTGTGTTATTGTGCAATTGTGTATGATTATCTTTCTATGGTTGATCAGTACATTGATTATATTGTTTAAAGTAGTTGAATGGATAAATTATCTGATAACTGATTCACCCCCCCCCCCCCTCTTAGTTATCTTGGGGATCTTTACTTTCTAACAATTGGTATCAGAGCAGCAGGTCCTTGAAAGAAAAGTTTAACAACTTAAGGAGATCCATGGTGAATTTTAGAAAAGAAAGCCCTAAGTTTGATGGAGTAAATTTTGATAGTTGGAAAGAAAAGATGAAGACACATCTATTGTGTTTAGGACCAAGTTATTGGTTGATTACAAAGAATGAGAAGACTATCATTGGGGAAGAAAATCTAGAGGCAGGAACTAAAGATGAACTAGATCTATTAATGTGTAACATACTTGCAAGAGAAGGACTTTTGTCAGCACTACCAGAGAATGAATATAGTCAAGTAAGATGTTTGAAAACATCTCATGCAATTTGGAAAGCTTTACATTCTACTTTTGAAGGTGATGAACATGCAAAGAAGGCTAGATTACATAATTGGATTTGTGCATTTGAAGATATCAGAATGATGGAAGATGAATCTATTAAAAGCTATATTGGTAGGATGTCTGAGATTGTAATAGGAATAAAGTCTTGTGGAGGTGATAAGATAGAGAATGAAGTAATATGGAAAATTTTGAGAACTTTGGCACTAGTATTCAAGCAGACAACATAGATGATTGAACAAGTGATACCTTGTACATTGAACTTTTCAAGAGAGACTCTTCTTGGAAGATTAGAAATAGCAAAGATGAACTTGAGATTATCAGGAGAGCTACCTAGAATGGAAACAACATTTAGTGCTCTTAACATTAGACCTATAAGAAGTACTAGTGTGAATGGAGATTATGCCAATAGTAGCAGATCTGAGGAAGATAAGAAGATTGAAGAAGGTATTGCATTACTTGTAAAAAGAGAACCAGATGGTAAGAAAATCTTTAAATGTTGGACTTGTCAAGAATATGGTCATTTTGCATCTAAATGTCTTAAAAGAGTTAAGAAGTATAGAAGCAACTTTAAACCTAGGAGATCTAAAGAATGTTATTATGCAAATGATGAAGATCTTGAAGTAGGAATTGAAAAACATTTAAGTGACAGTGATAATGATAACTTTGAGGAAATAGGATTTGTAGCAATTAAAGAAGAAAGTTTTGAATCTGATAAAAGGGAAGAAAAAGCATTAGTTTCACAAGTTGAAAAGAAATTTGATTGGATTATAGATATTGGTTGTTCACATCATATGACTGGAGATAAAAGAAAGTTTGTTAAGTTAGATAATTATGATGGAGGAATTGTTAGGGTTGGTAACAATGCACCTTGTTTGATTAAGGGTATAGGATCTATTACTCTTAATGGAAAGACTAACACTGATGATGTTTAATTTGTTGATGGACTGAGACATAATCTACTAAGCATTGGATAATTGGCTGATAAGGATTATCAAGTTTGGTTTTCTGAGAAAACTTTTGTGATAAAAGATAAAGATGGAAATCTGATTGGAAAAGGATCTAGAACCAGAGGTAATGTATTTCAGTTGAATCCTACTGAGATGACATGTTTGATAACTAGGATTGATGACAGTTGGTTATGGCATAAAAGGTTTTGTCATATAAACTTTGATAATATTGTCAAGGTGAGCACTACACTTGTGGTAAGAGATTTACCTAGAATTATGAAACCTACTAACATGATTTGCAAAGAATGTATGATGGCAAAGTAGAAAAGGAGTTCATTTCCCAACAAGAAGTTCACATCGACAAAGAAGTTGGAGATTGTTCATACAGACTTGAGTTGTCCTACTAGGACTAGAGGATTCTATGGAGAAAGGTATTTTATGATTCTTGTTGATGATTTTACAAGAATGATGTGGATTGCATTTTTGAAAAAAAAATATGAAGCATTTGACAAATTTAAGATCATGAAAATCAAAATTGAGAATGAATCTGGAATGAAGATTAAGTGTCTAAGATCCGATAGAGGTGGTAAATTTACATCTAGAGAGTTTAACACCTTTTGTGAAATGAATGGTATTAAGAGACAACTTTCAGCCCCTAGAACACCAGAACAAAATGGTATTGTAGAAAGAAGGAACAGGTCAATAACTGAAGCAACAAGAGCTATGTTGTTTGAAAATGATTTGGCTAAGACTTTTTGGAGAGAAGCAGTGAACACAACAGTATACACTATGAACAGAGTACAAATCAGAGCAGATACAAACAAGACACCTTATGAATTATGGTTTGGACATACACCCTCAGTTAAGTATTTTATAATTTTTGGAAGTAAATGTTATATAAAGAGAGATGATGATATAGGAAAGTTTGATCCTAGAAGTGATGAAGGAATATTTCTTGGATATTCTTTAAAAAGAAAAGCATATAGATGTTATAACAAAAGAACTAAGACTATTGTTGAAAGTGCAAATGTAAAAGTTGATGAGAAGTTTAAAATTTAGGAAAGAATGCTTGATTATGAATCTGATGGAGAAGCACAACCTTAGCCTAACATTGAAAATGCAAAGTTATTTTTTGAAACTAACAGTGATTTGCTAAATGAAAGTCATACTAAAGAAAATAGAGAAGAAAATAGAGAAGAAAATAGAGAAGAAAGCAGAGAAGAATCTACAGTCGGAATAAGATCAGTAACTATGACACCTAACAGGTATACTTCAAGACATCACCCTATTGAGCAAGTTATTGGAAGTTTAGATAGAGGAGTTTTGACTCAAACTAAGGTACATTTATGTTTGATTTCTCAAATTCAACCTAAGACTACTAATTAAGCTTGTGAAGATGAACATTGGATTAATGCTATGAAAGAAGAACTAGAGTAGATTGAAAAAAACAAGACATGAGAATTGGTCCCTAGACTTGAAGACAAGAATGTGATTGGACCAAAGTGGGTATTCAAAAACAAGATGAATGAACAAGGAGAAGTGATAAGAAACAAAGAAAGATTGGTATGTAAAGGATATTCACAACAAGAAGGAATTGACTATGAAGAAACTTTTGCATCTGTGGCTAGACTTGAAGCAGTGAGAATGTTTCTAGCATATGCAACTTACAAGAAATTCAGAGTGTATTAGATGGATGTGAAGTCAACATTTTTGAATGGTGAATTGGAAGAAGAATTCTACATTGAGCAGCCTAAAGGTTTTCCTTTGACACAAGAAGGAGATATGGTATGTAAGTTAAAGAAAGCTTTATATGGATTAAAACAAGTACCTAGAACCTGGTATGAAAGATTAGATAAGTATTTATTGAAATTGAGATTTATAAAAGGAACAACAGATAGTAACTTATACACAAAAGAAATTGAGAATGGTTTGTTGGTTATAGTTATATTTGTTGATGATATTATCTTTGGAGGAGAAGATGAAGCTAGTGACAAATCTGCAGATGAAATGAAGACTAAATTTGAGATGAGCATGATTGGAGAAATGAAATACTTTTTGGGATTACAAATAACACAAAGCAAGGAAGGTATATTTGTAAGTCAAACTAAGTATTTGAATGACTTATTGAAAAGATTTGGAATGGAAGATTCTAAACCTGTTGGAACACCTATGGTAACCGGACATAAGTTATCTAGCAAAGATGAGACACTAGTAGTTGAGCAGAAAAAGTATAGATCTATGATTGGAGGATTGTAGTACTTGACACATACAAGACCTGATATAGCACATTCAATGGGGATTGTAGCAAGATTTCAAGTAGAACCTAGAGAATCACATTATGCAGCAGTAAAGAGGATACTGAGATATCTGAAAGGAACAATGGATTATGAATTATGGTATGAGAATTCTGATGATTTTACTTTATGTGCCTATATTGATGTAGATTGGGGAGGCAACGTTGATGACAAGAAAAGCACCAGTGGTGGAGCCTTTTTTCTTGGAGGAAAATTGGTCTCTTGGCTAAGTAAGAAGTAGAATTGTACTTCACAAAGCACAACAGAAGTAGAATATGTTGCAGCAGCAAATAATTGTAATCAGATTATTTGGATGAAGTAGATGTTGAAGGATATTGGAATAAAGTTTGATGAACCTATTGTTATACATTGTGGTAACACCAGTACAATGAGTATGTCAAAAAATATTGTTTTACATTCTAAGACTAAACATATTGAGATCAAGTATCATGTTGTAAGAGAGAAAGTTGCACAAAAAGAAGTAAGATTGGAGTACATAAGTACAAAGGAGTAGATAGCAGATATATTTAAAATGCCTTTACCTAAGGATACATTTGTGTATCTAAGAGGTATGCTTAGGGTTATGCCCCAACCTATTTTTGAGAATTGATGTAGATGATTGCATCCATCCAGTGGTATATGAGCCCTATCTTTCTTCTGGATTGGATGTTGGAACTTCCTCTATGGGGGAGTTTATGAGCTGAGTCATGAGGACTCTTGTTATTGTATTTTTCTGAAAAGTGTCTTTTGACATTAAGTTTTTGTTGACTTAGTGATGGAATTTCTATCATTGATGTCAATGGGGGAGAGATATACATGAAAAACATTGTGGATTGTATGAGAGAGTTGAATAGGAAAACGAAGCAAGATTTAATTTGATATTTTGCAGTGATGTTGCAGTATTGGATTTTTGGAACATTGGATGTTTTTCATCTATGTTGCCATCAATGCCAATGGGGGAGATTGTTAGGAATTAATGCAAAGTATTTTGGCAATCATTCTATAGCAGTTGTTGTTGCATTCATGACTTGGATTGTCATTGATGTCAACACAATGATATTCCAGATATTAGTAGGAAAGCAAGAACAATTTTGTTTTGCACACATGTTGTATTGTAGATTGGATTTTGTGTAATTGATGGTATGTTCTTTGGTGTGTTATTAACCTATGGTTAATAGCACAAAAAGAAATTCATTCATTTGTGAGAGTTATGAGCATTTTGGTGAAAGCAGTGTTTAGACAGTGTTTCTGTGAAGCAATGTTCAAAAATTGGAGGATATCTCTTAGCTGGGATGGAATCTGATTTGTGTAGTTAAAGGGATGTTGGAGACTCATTAATGATGATGTGGTTCATAGCACAAACTTTGAGGATATGTTTGGAGAAAGTTACAGTATCTGGAAGCTGACAGTTTTATGTGAATTCTGTGTGTAGTGTGTAGAATTTATTATTTTGTAATTGAGGACTGACTCATTTGTAATTATTTGAGTTTGGTATATAAGAAGGAATTTTTTCCTTGTTTTAATGTGTACTATGAAGATTGAGATGTGAATATATGCATGAAGTGAAGAAAAGAGCTAATTCAGTGATGAAGGAAGACTTGTGAGTACAAAGATCTGGAATTGTGATCTTGTGTAGTAGAGAGTGCAGTTTTGGCATAGTGTGAAGGAGGTAATATATTTCATATTATTCTATTGAATAATTCTAAAATCTTTTGGACAGTGGGTTCAGAGATCTTGCCTTGAAGCTGTTTGGGTAGTGGGTCCTTCTATCTTCCATAAACTCTTAACCGGGTTAGAATCTTTTAACAGGGATTCAAAATCTCCTAACAGGGATTTATATGTACTGAATGTATTTCATAAGACTCCTAATAGGGTCCATCCTCTAACAAGGAACTTTCATATTAGTGCATCATTTTGTGGGCATCATTCCCACCGGGGTTTACTCTTTTCAAGAGGTTCCCTAGTCAACATATCTTGTGTTATTATGCAATTGTGTATGATTATCTTTCTATGGTTGATCAGTACATAGATTTTATTGTTTAAATCAATTGAATGGATAAATTATCTGATAATTGATTCACCCCCCCCCCCTCTCAGTTATCTTGGGGATCTTTACTTTCTAACAGTACTTCCATGTTGGTAGAGATAAACATACTTAGATCTTGACCCATAACTTGAAAAGCTACATGGTATGTTTTCTTGGAACACTCCTCAAAAAATGGAAAATAAAATGGTGTCTTATCTAATTTTTAAGATCTATTTATTTATTTCTCCCTTTTGGTTTTTCCATCATAATTATAGGCCTATTCAAAGGTATCCATTTCCTTTGTATTCACTTCTAAATTTTTCATACTCTTGTTTGAGGCTATCAAGGTTAAGGGGTGCCCCTTAACCTTGATAATTACATCGCCTTATTTATCATATAATCTATAGTAAAAGGTATAATTACATTGCCTTATTTATCATATAATCCTTTCCTCTTAGATGCATAATCTCTTAATATGTATTTCATCAAGTACACATAAATAAAGGCATTTTAAAAAATAGTATTACCAATCCTTAATTCTAAGGGTTTGATATAGGGGCATGCCTCTAAGATTTTTTGAAGTGATATTTGAATAGGTCATAACTGTCGATTGGAAAAAAATTATATCTCTATATATCTTTCTTATCTACCATTGTTTCATTAATAATTTTACCATCATGTTTATATCTAATCCTTGGATTAGAATCATGGATTTGAATTACTAAATCATGGCATTTTCCATATTCCATTTACTATTTCTTGGCCTTTAGCACTCCACAAACCAAACCTTAGACCAAATTTCCAGTTTTTGAATGATAAGGTTTAATACAATCAAATTCCTTGTTCCCTTACTATAAAATTCTCAAATACATATTACTTTCTATTCCTAAAAGTATTCTATGGTTTCCCTTTAACCTTTATAGTTTAGTAGAATCCTACAAATAAAATTTAACCTTTTCAAGAACTTTCTAAGCACAATTTATTTAAAAGAAAATCTAAATAGAGGATCAAGAAAAGAAATCTAACTTTATATTTAACTATGTGCCCAAAAATGAAAATAGACAACACCTCTACATGATTTTGCAAGCTCATGTTTAGAATTCACTAATTATTTATATAAAAAATCTTGAACAATCTTTTGACATCAAATAAAAGAAATCTTTTTCTTTTAAAGCATAGAAAGACTCCATAAATGTAAATTCATGTGAGCATTAAAGATCTAGTTATTTGTACAATTTTTTTGAATCTTTGTTATTTATTTTAACCAAATCAATGGATATCAAGGACAATTTTAGAGAGATTCCAATGATTTTGACTTGACTACTAATAAATCTAAGACATTACAACATGTAATCCTTCATTGGATTGGGAGAACCCAAAAATAACTCCTCTAGTACCATAAATCTCATCAATATCTAAGCTATCTAGGAGCCTTGGTATAGTAACTGGGTTCCATCACAAAATAACCTCATCAAGCATAAGGATCAAAGGACACACACATGGAAGGTCCACATTTTCATGTTTAAATTTATGATGTTTAAAACAAGCTTCATTAATGGCATGAGCTTTGTCAGTATTATAGTTAGCATGAGAACAAGTGGCACTCTCGGCTTGCATCACTAAATTAGAAAATCTCAAAACAAGCTTCACTGATGACCCGTATGGCACCATAAAAAGGTCCATCAATTTTTTAATTACAATGTTGAAACCTAGAAAAATCTTGAACAAGGGAATAATTTTCAACAATTCACCATTAAGTTGTAGATGAAAATGACACGTCATTCATTTTTTAGTAATCAAATGAGAGAACAGGACTCACCTAGGAAAATACCTTTGACAATATCTTAGTCACCTGTGCATGTGGTGATACATGCACCCCCCAAATAAATGATAGAGGACTCCATCAAATTTGATGTAGGAGCACTAGGATCTTGGCTAGAAGGTCCTCTTCATATTTTGGCTTGTACTAGTCCTAGCTATACTAGAGGTGAATAATAGGTCCTAAGTAGACCTAAGTGTGTTAGGAGGTTAGTATATAGGATATCCTAGGGTTTGGGTAGATTTAAAGGGCCAAAGAACTAAGGTACCCTTACAACTTGACTTAGTCCTCAACTTGCTAAGAATGGGTACATGCGTGGGAAATTAATGATTTGGTCCTAAATGATCCCAAAAGACCTTATTTGGGTTTTTTGAGCTTAGTAAGGAGTTATTTGAGGTTTGTGTGTGATAGAGAAAAAGTTAACAAAAGTTGCATGACAACTTTTGTCCAAATAGGACCGACCTTGTCTTTAGGTCATCTAGGATCCTAAACACCCTAAATCTTGAACCTAAGAGTTATTCAAGAAATGTTACCCCCAAATCCTGAGGTTGGACACTTTTGAGAATTACTGGTTAATGTTTTTATTTCTTTGTTTCTTTTTTTGAGGACACGGTCTAGTGTTTTGATGCTACAGTAGCATCCATTGTTATTACTTTGTTTTTCAAGAAGGAAGCTATCTATTTTATGTGTTTACTTTTGATTATACATCATTAGGATTTTTATTTAGGTGTGTGAATAAGCTTAGGATAATTATTTGTTGTTTGCCAGTTCACTGGCCTGTAAGTAGCTCTGGTTAGAAACATGGCTCCCCCATGAAACCCTACCATGTGTTCATCATGTCCAATTGGGTTATGGTAGAGGATCCAATGTAAAATGTACATATTTCTTGTAGAGACTTGGAAACTAAGATGGCCAATTTTAACAACTTTCCCTAGGCGAGCTCTGGCATTGCCCGGATAGGGACAAGGAAGTGTAAAAGAGTATTCTCTTGTAGGGGAGGTTTGTCAACACAACTCCAAGACATTGGAGAACAAGAACGGAACTAGATAGCATAAACATGAAGAATTTAGGACTCACCAATCCATTTATCTATCCTAAACTTACCTTGAACAATGGGAACTTTGGAACCATTGAAACCCTTACCAAACCCTCCATTTTAGGTTAGGGCACTATACAGAGGCTTGAAACCTTAAGATCCCCAAAATCCTTGAGGACATGCCCTAGGTGTCAAGAATCCATAACCAAGTTGTTGAGGTCTTTGGAAGAATTTTGGTAGAAGCCCTAAAAAAAATGGGTAAGGAGGCCTAATTGGGGCTCTAGGGCTACAAGGCCAAAACAAAGATTTTGGTGAAATCGATAAGAAGTTAAGTGCTAGATCTCGATCAAAAGGATTAAGAAGTGAAAAAAATACTTTGTTAGTCTACCGCCACACCCCTACAAGAATCTCAAATTTTAGAGGAGGAAGGAATCCATTTGCTAGAAAAGAGACCATGAGAAGTGTTATTAGTATTTTACTCATTGAAGAGGCCTAATTACTAAGTTTGACTACTGCACCCTAGTTTGAAATTATTAGTGTTCTTTCTTAGATTTGTGTTCATTTTATTGCAAAGTACATTAAAGAGAAAGGAAATAAACTTCTGCATCTAGAGATTACATGTGCATGTATCAATGATATGTATGTTATACAAAAGGGAAAGAACTAGAAAGAAAACATCTATCTGAGCTCACACAAGCCGTGAGCATAGCCGTTAATAGAATTGAATGAATGAGTGTAGATATACATGAATAATAAATTAAAATAATGGGGTACCAAACATTGCCTAGTAATGGTGTCTGAATCCAATCCTATCTAAAGAGCTCTCGTAGTCCAGAACCTGCAACAAGAGAAGAGAAGATGTGGGTTAGATCCAATGGATCTATGCAATGGCTGGTATCACAATATTTACATAATGCATATAAACACTCATCCATGCACCTCTGGGAAAAGTTATGATCAAGACATGTGTATAAGGCTCCAAAAAACAAAAGAGGCACCGTGTTTTCACTGATGTGTTTGTTTCTTGTGCAGATATAGGAAGGGCGGATCTAACAATGTACCCTATGGATGGCCTTGACCCTTGATGCAAATCATTATAGGAAAACCTTAAGTTTTCTATCATTGATCACATCAAGGGCCAAGAGCACCCTCAATACAAAATAGAGGAACATCCAAATAATGCAGAATCAATGGGGATACTCAAGAATCCTAAAGATAAATCAAATGGAGCATGGTCAATAGGGGACTAGAAGATCTAAGAAGAATTTATCAACTCATCATCAAAGAAGAGAATGAAAATGGCATGTCAGCATGTGGAATAGTGATGGAAACATAGTGGCACTTCAATAAAGAGACTCAACATGTCATAGTATCCCAAAAAATAGATACTTGATACATAACAGTACATCATATCAAATATAGAGGGCTCTTTTCATATAGAGGATAAAAAATTTGCACAGTATCATCATTACTTTGGCATGAAATATATTCAAATATGCAAGCATACCATAGTGATGGCATCACCACAAGTGTTCCTATGATAGAGAATGCATTCCAGATAATGGTGCAATGATGTAGCTCACTGGTTTTCCCTAATAGCATAATACAAGCCAAGAACATACAAGCCTCTATATCACATCAATGTTGAACACCCACAACATTCATAGTGATCAATGTAAGCCATCATTGGTGCCCAAAGTTCACAGGCTATGCAGAGACATAGTCAAGATGCATTTAGAGGTGCCATAATCAAGCTATCTCATGGGATATCCAAGAAATAGCACACAATCCCTTTATGATTCCATGAACTCACGGGCTCTACAAGCTGGGCACCAATGATAAAAAAACAATGACAATGTAAACAATAGTTCTTGTACAACAATAAAGATCTATTACATATAAGACATGAACAATCAAAGGAAAGCAATAGATGCTTCATGTTATACAACATTAATAACCAAAGATCATCAAGCTATTGGATCTATGTCATGCAATCACTGAAGATCAAAATAATGAAACTTGAGGAACAATGTGCCATGAGAAAGAACCAGATCATGCCAGGCTCGTGGGCTATACCATGATAAGATTTTCCACAATAGTGAGTGAAGTGTTAAAAGAATGTGCCAACAGTGGATTTATATATAGCATGAGCATGTTGCAGAAGCACTCAGGTCTAAACATTGTGAAAAAGGATATAATAGGTGATTTCACAGATCAATCATCATTCAACAATCTAGATCTTAATGCAACAGACTACATACAATGAAGCAAGTTATACAATATGGTCACAAACCAACAATGAGTTCATGTGTCTTCACCATAGCAGATGCTAGTGAGCTCGGGCCCTTGAATCAACAACAAATTTAGCATGTTGTGAATGGAAGCTACAACACAATGTATGGTGTACCATACCTTTGAAACCCAAAGGAGTGCTCTTAACCAATGAAAATACACTAAGATCCACTCATGAAATAATGCCAGTGTTCCAAAAGTTACAATAGATGGATATACTAGTTTTGTGATCATATTAATATGCACACTAGACCAAGCTATGATGCCTCATATTCATAGGCCACATAGAGTATAGACATAGTAATGATGTATTGATTCCCTAGAGGCTCCCGCGAGCTAGAAAATAGCAGAGAACAGATAATGTGAAACACACCATTGAGGGCTAGTGTATTGGCAAGCACAGGTTATTGAAATGGTGAACATACTGTTAATACAATCATATCAATGAAGGAAACAATAGCTAGCTCATAGGCCCTAGAGGCAAGCAGATGATCAAAGCTTGAATACACACATAGGTTGCAGGTCAATAGTGAACCAAAAATCACAGTGCCCTTATTAGAAACACAAGGGAAATAACAAGAAACACAACATCATTGCTCAACTATGACAATGAGCTTGACCCCAAAGAACATAGATAGGGAACCCGATATAAAGAGTTCCCTAACAAATTGGTCATTAGGCTTTCCCAAAGAAATAACTCAAATGACTTATGAATATTCAAATAGTGAGCTCAAAAGAATTGAATAAGAATGCCCTAGTTGTAAAACTCGGTGCCAACATGATAGAGAAAGTAATGCCATGATATGCAGAGGGTTCACAATGCAAATGTCGTGCCCTAGCTTGAAAAAATGAAATAATTGTGAATCAATAACAGTGGGTCCATATTGTGAAATGCCATATCCATTAGGTTGAATACACACTCACAGGCATGCAATAATAGAGAATGAATCTACAAAAATAATAGAGGAAATGAAGCCATTACAATTCCCTTGACATACTGAGATATGGATTTACAAAGGAAGAATACAAAGAATGGTATTAATTCCAAAATCAAGAAGCCTACCTTGATAGCATAGTGTCAAGAGCTGAATGTTTCCAAAGCTGGACTCAAAGATTAGAGGGAAACTTGCCAAATATCAAATGAGAAAGTCCACAATACCAGTGGTTGAAGGGTTTTGATGAAATGGCTGTTGAATTATTTCCTCCCCTTTTTAGGGTTGAGATTTTTAGTCATTTTATTTTGTTCTATGTATCTAAGGTTAGGCATGTTAAAGTTTTGATTGGATATTTTGAAAACATTAAGTTGGGTTCTAGATATCCTAGGTTATGTGCTAGGTATAGATGGATTTAATCTATTAATGTGTGTATCATCTTAAAATGGAAGTACTTCCATCTTGATAGTTTTAGCACCCTCTTTTAGTACATTTATCATGATAGACTTGCATGTAGGATGCATTTTGCACTTATCTTCTTAATTCTAGGTGAAATTAGGGTTAGGATCCTAGGGATTCTCCTTAATTTCCCTTTTCACATGGCTCTATTTTCTAGGTAGGACTTAGAAATAGATCCTCCTCACCTTCATCATAGTCATCATAGGATTTTATGCCTATCCCTGGCATTCTATCCTTTTCTGCTATCATTTATAGGTCTCCAGGCATCCCCGAGACCTCCTATCCTGATTTTGACTGGATCTGGGCCCAGGGTCAAATTCAAGGTTCATCTTGACTAGGTCAGGATTGAGGTCATACCTGACTAGGTCATTTACAACCTTGATTTTGACCTCCTCTATAATTTGTGCCCCTCTTTCAAAATTTGGTCCCGACGGGCCCCGAAATCAATGTCGGGCTCTTAGATCCAAGTGCAAAAAGGTTTTAATTCAAATTTCATTTAATTGTTTTCCCTCCTTAGTTGGTTATTTTGATTGGACTTTAATTCAAGGTGAAATTTGAATTATGGGTCCTCACATTTCTCTAGGAGCCTCACCTTGAAACCTCTATATAAAGACTCATTTGCATTCATTTTCACCAAGTACAAGCCAAGCATTCTCATGATCAAGTTCTCTCAAGGAGTCAATTTCATGAGCAAGAAGATTTCAAGCAAGCAAGGAATGGTGAAGATGCAAGATAGCAATAGGATGATATAGAAGATCAAGCCATTGTTGACATCAAGCATCTTTGTGAACACATATTTGGAGCAAGAGAGATCCTTTCTTCCTTGATCCACCATTATCAACTTTTAAGCATTCAAAGATTCAATCATAGAGTAACAATTACAGATTGTGAGTTTGGTAGAATTACTTTAGCCTTGGGGGCTTTGCATGATTTTCTATCTCATTCAAATCTATGCATTGTTGTTTCATACATATTCATGCTAGGGTTTTGATCTAGAAGATTAGATCTTGGCATTACACTTTCAATACATACACACACACATTCTATTTCAATAGGCTATTCGTGGAGGTGGAGATCACCAAAATGGGGGTTTGACTAAGGCAAAACCCTATATAGCCACCCCAAAAAAACCCCTTTTTCAGATATCTATAGTTGCTATTTTGGGAATCAGAGGACAAATTTGAATACCCTTTTCACCAAACTTCCAGGATCTGCGAACAAAGTCAAAATTGTCCTTTAGAATAAAAATGTAGTATTTGACCTTATATGAGGGTCAAAGTCAACCTGCTCCCAGAAAGATGAAACTTTTCTAGGTTTTCTCTGTCTCGGCTTTCTAATCACAGATCTGGTTGTAGAATCTTCTGAAACCTTACAGAGACTTCAAAAAATAGGTATTTCTAAATCAATTTCATGATGAGGTATGTATCTTGACCTAATTAACTTTCAAATGTTTCCAGATTTACTTACACTATTTCAATTCAAATGAATAAGTGTTAAATGTTAGGTACATTACTAAGCTTCCATTTTACATCTATTCATTTTGGTGAACCCGTTTACAACAAATCTTTCTTTTATGGTGTTATATTTAAATCTTGTATGCTTATAAGATTAGATTTCTTGCATGTTCTTTCATTTATATATGAAAATACAAAAACATTGCAAAATTCCTTTAAAAATACAAAAATATTTTCATGCTTTTAGTGCTTTCTTTGTATTCAACGTGTATGATTCTTGTTTTAAGTACTTTGATGAGGCTTTTATTGTACAAGAGGATACATTCCCTAATGAGGTACATGGTAGTGAGGCTGAAAATGGTTCGAATATGATCTCCATGGATCCTATTCCTATTTCACTCTCCTCCACAACCTCTCAACTTGACCTTTACCATAGGGTGTGTGCATGGTTACATTCATGTCCCACTATTTGCAACATTGATAAACCTAAAGTGATATATCCTACACCTTTGATGATGGTAAAAGGATGTCCTCGTATAACAATTAAGGGAAAACCTAGAGATCCTTTGGATTTCTTTGATAACACCAATTCTATTTCACATGCTTATCGCACACAGAATAACCCTCAGCCTACTGTTATGGTTTTTTTACCTCCTTCTCAACCTATGCTTCCTCAAGGACCTAGGTATCCATATACCTTTAAGGAGTACAACTTATTTGATCAATTATGTGCTACTCCTGCTAAGATATCTTTATGGGAATTACTTCAAACATCCTTGACATATCATGAGGCATTGCAAAAAGCTTTATCTACTCTTTTTGCTTCACCTCCTAATCAAGAGAACATTCATTCTATTTTGGATTGTATGCATCTTATGCCTTCTATACCTCCTATTATGTTTTCTCATAATGACTTACCATCCCTAGAGGTGCAAAATCAATATGATGCTCTTATGGTGGATGTCTCTATTAATCAGAGTATCATTCAAAGAACCTTAATTGATAATGGATCTAGACTTAATGTTTGTAGCATGGATATGCTCAAGGAAATTAAGGCTGATCTTACTACTATTCAACCTAATAATGTTCCTATTCATGTTATGCATGGACCTCTCAATTATAACCTTCTTTTAGGAAGACCATGGTTACATACTATGCATGCAGTTCCTTATACTCTTCATCGCAAGGTTAGGTTCATCTATAATAACTTAATGTATACATTACATGCAGATGATGCCCTAAATCCTTTCTTAAATGCAAAATATGCTAAAAACTCTAAACTGATTCAACCTAGTAAAGAGATTGAAAAACAATTGAAGATACAACAATTTGAGATAAAACAACCTGAGATACAACAACAAGAAGCTCCATCTTCTTCATCTTTGACTGAGGATGACTGGGGGTCACTGGATTTTAATCCTATGTTTATTGGAGAATACAAAGTCTCTAATTTGGAATTCATGAAGCAACATAATGAATTTGAAAAAAAAAAATTTATTTCTTCTTCACTATCTAAGGAACTAAAATGTAATTTTGTTTCCACTTTGATTAATGAAATGATTGAAACTATATAGCTTGATTGTTATGAAATCGTGACATATGCCACTCCTTGGACTCCTTCTGACATGACTAATCGATATGGTCTTGGTTATCATTTGCTTAAGAAATTGGGATTTAATGGGAAAGGATGTGGTAAATATGAGCAAGGTATACAAGTACCTTTGGATAATGAAGTTTATGATCATACATATGGATTAGGATTCAATCCTTATAGACAACCACCTTCTTTTCCTCTTAATGTTAATCATATTTGTAGTGGACAATTGAAGTTGGTTAACCCATTGCTTATTGATCTTAATCAACAATCCTCTTTGGATATTTTTCCTAAAGATGAAGCCTTAATGAAATTTTTAGGGGTTGATAAGGATTTACCTAAGTTTCATCACAAACGAGGAAAACCTTATTGTTTAAAAAATGATGCTTATTTTGGAGAACATGAAGAACATGATACTCTTCCTCTACCAATGGATTCTCTAATAAGAAATGATTTATTAATTACTGAAACTATTGATATTCAAGTGGATGAAAATGACTCTGAAAGAATGATAAAAAATAGAAAGTGTTTGAACTAGGATGAGTGTGATTAGATGGTTTCCCTGTTACTTGAATTTAAGGATATCTTTTCTTGGACATATTCAAATATGCCAGGTATAGATTCTAAGATCGTTACTCATAACATTGTTTTAAAGCCGAATATGAAGCCTATGAAATAGAAAATTCAAAAGATGAGTCCATGAATTGCTTTGTTAGTCAAAGGTGAAATTGAAAACTTATTGGATTCTGGATTCATCCATTCTATTGACTACTCAGATTGGATTTCAAATATTGTGCGTATGTCAAAAGGAGAGAATAAGATAAGAATGTGTACTGATTTTAGAGATTTAAATAGGGCATCCTTGAAAGATGATTTCCCACTACCTAATATTGATATGATTGTGGATATTCAACAACGGGCCATGCCTTGTTATCTTTTATGGATGGTTTTTTGGGATATAATCAAATCTTTATCCCTCCTGAAGATCAATTTAAAACTACATTTATAACACCTTGTGGAACCTTTTATTGGGTCATGATGCCCTTTGGATTAAAAAATGCAGGAGCAACTTATCAGCGGGCTATGACCCTAATTTTTCACGATTAAATCCATAAGATTCTTGAAGATTATGTGGATGATATCTTAGCAAAATATATACAAAGAGAAGACCACGCTACTATCTTATGATAGATATTTGAAAGAATTAGAAGTTATAATATGAGATTGAATCCTAAGAAATGTGTCTTTGGAGTTGACTTCAATAAATTATTAGGATTTATAATCTCTAAGCGAGGCATCGAAGTAGATACTAAAAATATTGAATCTATTGTTAATATGCCTCCTCTTAAGAATATTTCCTAGTTACGAAGTTTACAAGGAAAAATACAAGCTATTCGACACTTTATTTCTAATTTAGCAAACTGAACTATCCCTTTTACTTCCTTGCTTAGAAAGGATACTACTTTCTCTTGGAATTTTGAGTGTAAGAAAACTTTTGAGAAATTTAAGGAGTATCTTGCAAATCCTCCTATCTTGCAACCTGCTAATTTTGATAAACCATTTCATTTATACACTTCAGTTACTCCATGGGCCATGAGTGCATTGTTAGCTCAAATTGATGATAATGGTAAAGAAAGACCCGTGTATTACATTAGTCAGACTTTACTTGATTACGAAAAAAGATATACAGATTTAGAAAGACAATGTCTAGTTGTAGTTTATGCATGTCAGAAACTCAAGCATTATCTTATAAATGTTGAAGTTAATGTGATCATCAAATTTGATCCTTTGAAACATCTTTTCTCACAAATTGATCTCTCTGGCCGGTTGGCAAAATGGGTGATATTGCTTACACAATTTGATCTTAACTTTATTTCTCAGAAGTCTATTAAAGGAAAAGCATTGAGAGATTATCTAGCTGAAGATCCTTGTCCTCACTTAGATGAAATTTCTACTTCAATAGAATTTCCTGATGATAATATCCTAGCTATTCAACAGGAGGATATTTGGGAATTGTATTTTGATGGGTCTTAGTGTAAAATAGGTTCTGGTGTGGGTATCATCTTGATCCTACCTACAAAAAAACCCATCCCTTTATCATATAAACTAACCTTTCCTTGTACTAATAATATTGTGAAGTATGAAGCTCTTATAGCTGGACTACAAGCAACTTCATCCCTCAATATCACACATTTACACATATATGGAGATTCGCAACTAATAGTTGAATAGATTAAAGGAGGATATCAAACTAAAAATGCTAAAATGACACAAAATAGAGATTTAGCTCTTGATGTGCTTTCACAATTCTCCTCTTATACAATTCAAACTTTACTTATGAAGGATAATCGACATGAAGACGCCATGGCAAGCACAACTTCCTTGGTTTGTCTTGAGAACAATGCTGAAAACTTTTAATTTACTATACAAACTCTTAAAAGCCCTGCAATTTTTGACAAGATTACCTCTCACTATTTCAATTTGCATTTAGATGAATGGTATTCACATATTTTTCATTTTTTGAAGGATGGTACTTTTCCTGAATCAGCAACTAGGAACATGTGTAATCGTATTAGGAAACTTACACCACATTACATCATTTTAGGAGATACGCTTTACAAACACTCTTATGAAGGATTATTATTAAGATGTCTCAATAGAACTAAAATTCCTATAATTCCTATAGCTTTAGCAGAAGCTCATTCTGGTTCTTATGGGGGACATTTTGGTGGAAAATCCCTGGTTAATAAATTGCTTCGAATGGGATATTATTGGCAAACAATGGAACAAGATTCTTTCATGTTTGTTAAGAAATGTCCTCAATGTCAACAACATAGTAATTTGATTCATGCTTTTGCTCATGAGCTTCGTAATCAAGTTTCTCCATGGCCTTTTAGTGTTTGGGGTTTTGATCTTATTGGTAAAATCTCACCGGCCTCTTCTCAAGGACATACTTACATTCTCACCGCTATGGATTATTTCATGAAGTGGGTTGAAGCTGTTCCTCTTCATTCAACAATAGAAAATGTTATCTGTGATTTCATCCTTAATAATATCATAACAAGATTTGGTATTCCTACGATGATAATTTCAGATAATGGAACCTCTTTTAAAAACAAAGAAGTTGCAAAATTCTTGGAGAAATATAGGATTCAACATAGATTTTCAACTCCTTACTATCCACAATCTAATGGACAAGCTGAAGCATCAAATAAAATTATTGAACAAATTTTGCGAAAGATAGTTAGCAAGCATGCGAAAGATTGGCATACTCAATTGACTTATGCTTTATGGGCCTATAGGACTAGTGTATGTACTGCCATGGGTACTTCTTCTTACAACCTTGTTTACGGTACTGATGTTATTATGTTATTGGAACTAGAAATACCTTCTTTATGTATTTTGTTTCATGGGATAATTGATAAAGATACTTTTTGTGAACAACACTTACAAGAATTAGAAATGTTGGATGAACAATGAATACATGCATTAGAACATATAAAAGCTTATCATAAACCTCTTCAGAAATAATACAATCATAAGGTAATTGAATGAACATGTGTGGTTTTTGATTTAGTCCTTTATGAGAACCAGCAAAATGTGAATGCTTTACTAGGTGAAAAAGGAAAATTCAGTCCTAATTGGCTTGGACCTTTTGTTGTTATTGAAGACTTTGGTTCGGGTGCTTAGAAACTTGTAGATATGGATGGTGTTTCTTTTAAGGAACCCATTAATATTATGCATCTTAAATATTATTATCCTTAATTTCATTTGTTCCATGTGCATTTATGTGTTCCTTATAAAGATTTATTTTATAGGTTATGTAGTTTTAGCAAAAGTACATATTGAATATGTTTATGCACTTCTGTTCTTTCTTTCTTTCTGTATCATCTTAAAATGGAAGCAATTCCATGGTAAGAGCATTTATCCCTTTGAGTAAGTGGTTTGGGGTCATGTCAAATGCCTTGAATCGATATTCAACTTGGATCTAGCTTTTCCCCCTGTTCTGCCCCATTTTCCACTTCTTCCTAGCATTCTGGACTATGAACCTGAGGTTTTTGACCATAAGGTCAAAGTTGACCTTATGGGGTCAATGTTGACCTTGATCCTAGCTAGGTCAAGATTGACCTCAACCCTGACCTAGTTAGTTTCAAGCTCGATCTTGACCCTAGGGTCTGGGATCTTCGGGGTTTTTCTTTCAGTTTATGGATTTCATCAAAATCTTTCATTTTCCCTCTTCGAGGCCATTATTTCTCCAATTAAGTGTCAAATTCTCAAATTAATATTTGAGGTGGACCTCTCTTGAGATTTTTATAGGATTCCTAATTTATTATTGGAGATTAGCCTTTCTCAAGTTTTGTGCCTAATGCTCAAATTAACTTTGGGATTAGCCTTACCTCAAATTTTGTAACAAAACTCTTAAATAATTATTTTATTTCTATATTAAAGGTGGTCCCCTCCTAGAGTTTTGTGTCAAGACTTTAATTTAATTTCCTCTCCATGTGCACCTCTCTAGAGTTTTGTGCCATGGGCCCTTAATTATTATTTTCTACGAGGCCCCTCTTGTGCCCTAGATCACTATAAAAGGGAGCCTTCCTCTCTCATTTTCTCCATCAAGCCATCAAGTTTTGCAATCCATTCTCACCAAGAAATCTCTCACGCTCCCAAGTGCAAGCAAGCAAGAAGATCAAGCATTTAAGCATTCAATTCATCAAGGAGATCCATTAGAAGCCATTAAAGGATTGAAGCTCTATGGAGCTCTCTTGTTGAAGATTCCTCCATTTCCATTCAAGCCTCTTCCAAATTCAAGATCCATTAAAGATTGGTGTTGAAGATCTAAAGATAATTGATTGGAGACATCCTACATTTGATTCTACATTCATCCATTCTTGTGGATTCAAGGATTTGAATCCTCCAAAAGGGTTTCAACTCAAGCAAGGTGAATTGTTCCATCTACTTTGTTTATTCAAGTAATTCCAATTCAATTTCAAGGTTAATTCCTAAATTGGGGTTTGAATGAGGCAAACCCCTTCCCCCCAACAAACAAAACCATTTTTCTTGTAGGTACAGGTGTGGAATTTCAGATCTAAGATCAGATTTGGATACCCTTTTCGGTGAACTTCTGAGATCCATGAATAAAGTCAAAATCAACCTTCAGAATAAAAATGTAGCCCCTGACCTAGTTAGTTACAACCTTGATCCTGACCTGGTCAAGTACAACCTCTATTTTGACCCAACATCGACCTAATTCAATGTCAGAAAAAGATTTCTGGGTTTTGTAGATCTCACAGTTTCAATTGAAGAACATGGAAATCAATAGTTTTTGAGATCATTTGACAGGGTTTTCAGCCAATTCTTTTTTAGAGGTAAGTACCTTTATTTCTTAATTTTAGTATTAATCATCTACATTTACTTTCTATATCAATACAATTCAAATGTATGTTTAAAATATTGGTTTTTGGGTCTCTTTTATGTGCAAGTCATTGCCCTAGGACTTCATATACTATTTTATCCTTTACATTTTGGTGAACCCACGATAGAAAACTCTTTCTTTTTGGTGTTAGATCATTTGTTTTCTTTCCTTAAGATTAGCTCTTGCATTTACATTTCAAAAACACAAAAAAATTGCAAAATTTCTTTAAAAACACAAAAACATTTACATTGCTTTGTGGAAGTAGATGCTTTATTGTGTTTGATTTCCTTTTCATGTTTAGAAATTTCATTTGAATACATTTGGATATATCTAGATCTATTTTTTATCATTTTGCACAAGTTGTCTCAAATGTTTTCCAAAACCTTTGGGATTACAAAACATCCTCATCTTACCTTACCATTGCATGGTGTTACACCTAGCAAGACTTCATCTAGTGCATGTGATGTTGCTTTACCTTATAAGGATATATTAGAGAATGAAGATGACATTAATCTATATCTCTATCACATTTCTCCTTATGGAGATGAGTTGATGATTGATGTTAATTATTCTCCTAATAGATGTCCTTCTTCCCCCTCTAGGGATCAAGCTTTAGTGAATTATGGGGACCCTGCAATGTGCTTTATTGGTAGGGATGATAATCCTCCTATTTGCGATGAACCCTTGGATAAAGACATTGATTTATCCTCTCCTCATGAAGAATATTTGATATAAGAGGGTGATTTATTAATAGATGACATATTCATACATGATGATAACTCTTTTTCTACAACACACTCCCCTTATGCGAACATTTTAGCGAAAGAAGATGATATTATAGATGCTTTACCTCCATTTGAGATTCCTTCTAGTGATGAGGCATTGGTGGAGAATGATATGAATTACCTTAATACTCTCCCTTTTAGTGATGATCCTATGGAGAATCAAGATCTTACCTCATCTCCACCTAGGATGTCCTCTTTTCTTCCTTCTTGTGAATCTATTTGTAGTGTTGAGACAACTAAAATGGTTTATCCTAAACCCTTGTTAACTATCAAAGGATGTCCTCGCATTACTGTCAAAGTAAACCTATGGAGTCTTTAGAGTCTTTCAATGACCATGATTCAATAGCTCACACATATCATACAAGGAATAACCCTCAACCTAATCTGGTGGTTTCTACTTCTTTTCCACCTTCTCATCCTATTCTTCCTCCTCCACCCTATCTCCCTAGCAAGGAGTATGATTTGATAACTCAATTGCAAAATACTCCTACCAAGATTTGTTTATGGGAGCTTCTTCAAACTTCACCTACCTACTATGAAGCCTTGCAAAAATCTCTAGCAACTCTTCCTACTCCACCTCCTAATCAAGAGAACATCAATAACTTCTTACAATGCATGCATGCTACCCCGGGTCCTCCTGACATTGTATTTACTCAAAAGGATTTACCTTCTAAAGAAGTTCAAAATTAGTATGATGCTCTTATGGTTGTTGTTACTATCAACAAAAGTATCATTTGTAGGACCTTGATTGATAATGGATCTAGGCTTAATATTTGTAGCATGGACATGCTCAAAGTGATTAATGTCAATCTTTCAAATATTCAACCTAACAATGTTCCTATACGTGGCTTTGATAACATTGCTAAGAACACTTTAGGAATCATTACCTTACCTATCAAAGTAGGATAGGTCATATTGAATACACCTATTCATGTTATGCCTAGACCTCTCAATTATAACCTTCTTTTGGGTAGACCTTGGTTGCATGAGATGCATGTTGTTCCTTCCACCCTTCACCATAAAGTAAAGTTTATATATAACAATGGGATGTATACACTTCATGCAGATGAAGCGCCTAATCCTTGTCTTAATATTAAACCTCACACTACTTTAATTTCTAATAGTAATCCTCCTTCGTCTAATGCTCTTCCTAGCGATGATTGGGGAACCTTGGATTTTACTCCTACCTTTACTGGAGAGTATAAGGTTAATGATCTTGATTTTATGAAGAAACAAAGAGAATTTGAACAATGAGTCTTTACTTCTAAACCCCTTAGTAATAACTTTGTCATTGCTTCTACCCACACTGAATCTATCAAATCTACTAAGGATGATATTGTGACTACTAAGGTTCCATTGACTCCTTTTGATATGGCTTCTTGTTATGGTCCTGGTTATCATTTCCTAGTTAAACAAGGATTTAATGGTCAAGGATGTGGTAAGCATAAATAGGGAATTCAAATGCCCTTACACACTGGGGGGCATGAGAATTCTTATGGATTAGGATTTAATCCTCGACAACAAATCAATGTTAACAACATCTCAAATAACACTTCAAAACATGATGAAACTATGAAGGAATTTGACCAAGAAGTTCTTTTGCCTAAACTCCTTTGTGCTAAGATGATTACTAGACCTAAATGGAAAAATAAATGTAGTCTACACTTGAAGACTCTTCCTTTTTGTTTATATCATAGATTTCATGATCACTCTACTAATGAATGTCAACCTTTACATTATAAGATTAGGTAGCTCATTGATTGTAAGGTTATTTATATATCATGTGACAATGAGTTGTATTTCAATCCTATTTTCTCTAAATAACATTTATGTTCCTATTATGGAACTCCACATTATATAAACAATGTTAGACTAATCCTTGGGGGCTCATTTCCTTGTATAGTGTTGTGAGCAATATAATAGGTCCCCTTCCATCCTTGTTCCTACACTTGGGGGGCAAGGATGTCATCTCCTTCTTTTCTATCTTTCTGGGATTCACCTCTTTCCTTGGTTAAGTAGTATTTATCTATTATGTGATATCCAATCATACATGAACATTTTGGTTTGCATTTAGGATCCTTTTTCTTGATCAAAACCTCTTCATTGTTTGACATTGGGTTTCCATGGTTGATATATCTCTCACCTTGGAAGCTGAACAATGTGCTATCCCTCACAAGGGTTACTTTTTCACTTCTTGCATGATATCTCTTTAAATTCGTCCCTTCCATGGCCTCATAGGAGCTATGACCTTCTTGGCTTGGACTAGGTTTTGTCTAAGGATATTGTCTTGATGCTGAAGAGGGCTTTATCCTTGTTCTTTTCTTTCCTTAACATGTCAAAATAGTATGTTTTTTCCATATTAAGGAGGGGGGCATATATATGGCCTCCCTTGCTCTATATTATGTATTTTTGTTCTAACCTTTTGTTTTGCAGCATGCTAAATCTTGGAAGGTAATGCACATAAGTTGCTAAATCCTGAAGGGATGTGCATTTCCAATATAAAATATGCTAAATATTTCGAAGGTAACACACGTAAGTTGCTAAATACTGAGGAGACACGCATTTTTCATTTTTTTCAATATGCTAAATCTTGGAAGGTAATGCACATAAGTTGCTAAATCCTGAAAAGACATGCATCTATATGCTAAATCTTACGAGGGTAATGCACATAAGTTACTAAATCCTGAGGAGACATGCATTTGTATTCCATGGTGATACAAGAAGGTGGATCCATGGGTACTTTATAAAAGTTGTCAGAAGATGCACTACATACATGCACAAAGCCTCCAGAAGGTGCACAACATTATGGGGTGACTATCAAGTGTTTTCTTGGTAGGCCATCCTATCCTTTTGTGGTTCACAGTGAGATATACACATCTTACTGGGTGAGCTAACCACTCCTCTCTCTCCTTTTCTCTCTGTTCTTTAGTGATGTCTCTCTTATTGCAATCTTGGAGTTGACAAAGACTCAAGTCCCTGGGGGCTTGAGGATTCCTTTGTCCCTTTGATTTCAATAAGATTATCTTTTTCTTTATGATCTCCTTTACCAAGAGTTTGCATCGAGTCCATACTCTTGCTAAAGTGGGGGCTTAATGTATCATCTTAAAATGGAAGCACTTCCATGGTAAGAGCATTTAGCCCTTCAATTAAGTGGTTTGGGGTCATGTTGAATGCCTTGAATGGATATTTGACTTGGATCTAGCTTTTTCCCCTATTTTGCCCCATTTTCCACTTCTTCCTAGCATTTTCCTAGCATTTTGGACTATGAACCTAAGGTTTTTGACCATAAGGTCAAAGTTGACCTCAATCCTGACTAGGTTAGGATCAACCTCAACCCTGACCTAGTTAGGTTCAAGCTCAATCTTGACCCTAGGGTCTAGGATCTTTGAGGTTTTTCTTCCAGTTTTGGGATTTCATCAAAATCTTGCATTTTCCCTCTTTGAGGCCATTATTTCTCGGATTAAGTGTCAAATTCTCAAATTAATATTTGAGGTGGACCTCTCTCAAGATTTGTATAGGATTCCTAATTTATTATTGGATATTAGCCTTTCTCAAGTTTTGTGCCTAATGCTCAAATTAACTTTGGGGTTAGCCTTACCTTGAATTTTGTAACAAGGCTCTTAAATAATTATTTTATTTCTATATTAAAGGTGGTCCCCTCTTAGATTTTTGTGTCAAGACTTTAATTTAATTTCCTCTCCATGTGCACCTCTCTAGAGTTTTGTGCCATGGGCCCTTAATTATTGTTTTCTACGAGGCCCCTCTTGTGCCCTAGATCACTATAAAAGGGAGCCTTCCTCTCTCATTTTCTCCATCAAGCCATCAAGTTTTGCAATCCATTCTCACCAAGCAATCTATCAAGCTCTCAAGTGCAAGCAATAAAGAAGATCAAGTATTCAAGCATTCAATTCATCAAGGAGATCCATTAGAAGCCATTGAAGGATTCAAGCTCTATGGAGCTCTCTTGTTGAAGATTCCTCCATTTCCATTCAAGCCTCTTCCAAAGTCAAGATCCATTCAAGATTGGTGTTGAAGATCTAAAGACAATTGATTGGAGACATCCTACATTTGATTCTACATTCATCCATTCTTGTGGATTCAAGGAGTCGAATCCTCCACAAGAGTTTCAACTCAAGCAAGGTGAATTGTTCCATTTACTTTGTTTATTCCAACAATTTCAATTCAATTTCAAGGTTAATTCCTAAATTGGGGTTTGACTGAGGCAAACCCCTTCCCCCCCCCAAAAAAAAAACCATTTTTCTTGTAGGTATAGGTGTGGAATTTTGGATCTGAGATCATATTTGGATACCCTTTTCGGAGAACTTCTAAGATCTGTGAACAAAGTCAAAATTGACCTTCAGAATAAAAATGTAGCCCCTGACCTGGTCAGTTACAACCTTGATCCTGACCTAGTTAGGTATAACCTCAATCCTAACCTGGTCAAGTACAACCTCAATTTTGACCCAACATCAACCTGATTCAATCTTGAAAAAAGATTTCTGGGTTTTGTAGATCTCGTAGTTTTGGTTCAAAATTGCAAAAATCAACAGTTTTTGAGATCATTTGATAGGGTTTTTAGCTGATTCTTTTTTGGAGGTAAGTACCTTTATTTCTTAATTTTAATATTAATCATCTACATTTACTTTCTATATCAATACAATTCAAATGTGTGTTTAAAATATTGGTTTTGGGGTCTCTTTTATATGCAAGCCATTGCCCTAGGACTTCATACACTATTTTATCCTTTACACTTTCTATTAAGTTTTATATTGATGAAAGCATAGTAATCAAACATAGATCTAATTAGTAGAGAAAAATTTTCATTCATCAAAAAGATTTTTTCAAAATTTTGATACGTATGTGGCCAATGGCCCTAGCTATCACTATGTCTATCACTATGTCGCTCTGATGGTTGATGACTCCCAGATCTCTCTGCCCTGTACTAGGAAGATGAAGATTTGTGTGTCCATGTATGGCCCCTAGATATGCTCATACCTTGTACACATCCTTGGAGACCCTGTACCTCTACCATCAGCATCTCCTCTCTTTCTCTACATAATCTTAGCTCTCGCTGGATACATACAAAGATGTCAGCATTGCTGTCAGGATCTCTGCGATTGATAGAAGACTCTTGCTCATCATTTGGTTGTTGGTAGGATATAATGGTATCCTTGAGAACCTTGGATACAAATCCCCTCCACTCTTCTATGCTAGTTGTAGAAAGAAAACTTTTATCAGTCTAGTATCCTATCTATCTCAAATCAAATCACATATTCAATCAAATTTCATACTTGGGTCTCCCTCCTGGACATCACTGAAGTGTCTAGATGGTGGGGGCATGGAGTGAATACTCTCTCCATGCTCGCTATATCTAGGTCTTAGTGGTGGTGTCTCTATTTGGGGTAGTGGGGATTGTCATGATCTCAATGGTGATGCATGAGTAATAGGTATATCTGTATCAGTATCAATAGCTGGGTGCATGTCATTAGCTCTCTCATCTACTCTATTTGCTCTCTCCTCCTCCTCCATGGGATCTCCCTCAAGGATGTGCTCCTCTTCATCTTTGATGTCCTCATCCTCCTCTATGGCTCCACTATCCTAGTGTATCCTCTTTGTAAAGCCTGGATCACCTGTGGGATAATCCTTGGGAAAGATAGGATAGATCCCCTCTAAACTCCAGTACCTGATGTAATCTCAGCTCACACCTGAATAGGCTACATCTAATGGTACCTCTATATCCTATGTTTCCTCTATATTTCTATCCTCTATGTCTATTATCGATGGTCAGCGTATGGCACCAGGTCTCTAATAGTATCTTGTTGGATGTACATAGTGAGGTACTACCTTAGGGACTCCTTGTAATAGGCCAAACTGCCTCATCACCTGATCATAATAGTAGGGCATCACTATATGACTCTGATAACCCTCTAGTAGTTTACACTATTGTGAATGTCTCATTTGGAATTATGTATCTAAGCCACTCTTTCATCCAGTAATAGGGTCTCCATATCACATTGGTGCTAGCAATGCGGTCTAGATGTACTCTCTAGTAGAGCATATCCCCAAATTGCCAAACATCTCTCAAAAGATATGTGAAGGCTCTCATTATGCTCGCATCTAGCATCATGGGGACTCCCTATGGATGTGTACATTTGAAATGCTCAAATATACAAATCTGCAGAAGCATGCATGTCGACAGACTCTCCCGCTGATATCTCACTAGCTGACTAAGCTCATGGTATAGCTGAGCTAGCATGTTGTGACCCCATAAGAACATGGTCCTATCTCTCTCCATCTTCTCTATGAGATGTGTCAGAGGTGAAAAAAATATGGTACCCTTTGAGTTGGGTAACACAACCAAGGCTACTAGACACAACATCACCTTTTGTACTAAATGTGTAGGGCCTGATAGTACAGAAGATAGTAGGATCTGATCTAATTGGGTCCACATCTATTGAAGCACTCCTATACAATACTCTGTGTCTACAAAAATCTCCTCACAACCACACTATGCTATGGGTTTGATGGTCTCCCCTCAGATAGGAAGCCACATGATCCTGTAGACATCCTCTAAGGTAACTGTAATCTCACCAAAAGGAAGATGGAAGGAGCATGTATCCTCATCCCATCTCTCTATCAGAGCTGATAGCATGGCTTGATGTAGTCTAATTTGTGGAAGGACTGATACCTAGTATAGTCCCACATCCCTTAGTAACTACATCCCCTCATCATCAAGCTCAAAGAGTCTCTCCTTGACCTTGACTAGCAATTCCCCAAAAGGATGCTCTCGAAAACAGACCAAGTCCTGCAAGCATAAATAAGCATCATATCAGTCATCTATATCATCAAATCTACAAATCTAACTGAACTAGGTCAAAGTTAACCTTAGTTAGGTCAATGTTGACCTTACTAGGTCAATATCAACTTTACTAGGTCAGGGTCGACCTTTTTGGGTCAAGGTCGACCTCATCTCAAAAACTAACAAAAAACCTCTGGTCAATGTCGACTTTCATGGGTCAAAGTTGACCTAGATGGGCCAATGTCAACCTAAGTGGGTCAGGGTCAGCCTAAAAGGGGTAAAATTGAACTTGCCTATAAAAAATAGGAATTTGGAAAGTACAAAGGTAGATAATAGTAAACTCACCTCAGGTAGTGATTGTCCAATAGCAAGGCTGTGTCTTAGAATCTCCAGGCATGTCGCTCGAAGCTCCTCTCTTCTCAGCATCTTGCTTCCTTGTTTCAAATCTGAAAATGGTAAGAATGAGTAATTATTTCTCTCTTTTTCTTATTTATAAGTTCAAATTAGGGTTTTATTAGGGTTTCCTCAGGGTAAACTTAGATTTTCCCTTCGTATGCATTTAGGTAGACATCCACTCTTTTCATCATAACTTGAGTTTGGTAACTCTATTTTCAGTGCCATCAGTGGTGTTGGAATTGTGATTCAGATACCTAACTCCTTGAACCAATTTAGGAAGGTTAGCAATCCTTATAATTGGTTTAGAAAAGGACTTTTCAATACTTTTCATATCCAGTATATAGAGTTTTTCTTATCACCCTGTTTCAACCTTCCGAACTAGAAAGCTGAAACAGGGGGTCATAAGGGGCTCTATACACTTCTAAAATTATCATATAGTAAGATTTAGGTGATTTATGGATTTCCATTAACCTTGTGTGTTGCAGGTTCTAACAATTTTCTATAGGATCTTTACATCGAGGACTTGGCTATATCCTTTTATTTACTATGATGTTTTTCTTACTTTAGCTTGCATATTCACGTAGTGTCATATCTAAGCTAAAGTGGAGGCTAAATGTATCATCTTAAAATGGAAGCACTTCCATCTTGATAGGTTTAGCACCCTCTTTTAGTACATTTATCATGATAGACTTGCATGTAGGATGCATTTTGCACTTATCTTCTTCATTCTAGGTGAAATTAGGGTTAGGATCCCGAGGATTCTCCTTAATTTCCCTTTGCCCATGGCTCTATTTTATAGGTAGGACTTAGAAATAGGTCCTCCTAGCCTTCATAATAGTCATCATAGGATTTTATGCCTATCCCTAGCATTCTATCCTTTTCTGCTATCATTTATAGGTCTTCGGGCATCCTCGGGACCTCTTGTCTTGATTCTGACTAGATCTGGGCCTAGGGTCAAATTTGAGGTTGATCCTGACTAGGTCAAGATTGAGCTTGAACTTGACTAGGTCAAGATTGAGGTTGTACTTGACTAGGTTAGTTATAACCTTGATTTTGACCTCCTCCAAAATTTGTGCCCCTCTTTCAAAATTTGATCTCGACAGGCCACGAAATTAATGTCAGACTCTCAGATCCAAGTGTGAAAAGGTATTAATTCAAATTTCATTTAATTGTTTTCCCTCCTTAGTTGGTTATTGTGATTGGAATTTAGTTTGAAGTGAAATTTGAATTATGGGTCCCCACATTGCTCTAGGAGCCTCACCTTGAAACCTCTATATAAAGACTCTAATTTGCATTCATTTTCACCAAGTACAAGCCAAGCATTCTCATGATCAAGTGCTCTCAAGGAGTAAATTTCATGATCAAGAAGATTTCAAGCAAGCAAGGAATGGTGAAGATGCAAGATAACAAGAGGATGATATAGAAGATCAAGCCATTGTTGACATCAAGCATCTTTGTGAACACATATTTGGAGCAAGAGAGATCCTTTCTTCCTTGATCCACCATTATCAACTTTCAAGCATTCAAAGATTCAATCATGGAGTAACAATTATAGATTATGAGTTTGGTAGAAGTACTTTAGTCTTGGGGGCTTTGTATGCTTTTCTATCTCATTCAAATCTATGCATTGTTGTTTCATACATATTCATGCTAGGGTTTTGATCTAGAGGATTAGATCTTGGCATTACACTTTCAATACATACACACACACACATTCTATTTCAATCGGCTATTTGTGGAGGTGGAGATCACCAAAATGGGGGTTTGACTAAGGCAAAACCCTATATAGCCACCCCAAAAACCCCCCTTTTCAGATATCTACAGTTTCTATTTTGGGAATCAGAGGACAAATTTGAATACCCTTTTTGCCGAACTTTCGAGATCTGTGAACAAAGTCAGAATCAACCTTCAGAATAAAAATTTAGTATTTGACCTTATATGAGGGTCAAAGTCGACCTGCTCCTAGAAAGATGAAACTTTTCTAGGTTTTCTCCGTCTCAGCTTTCTGATCATAGACCTAGTTGTAGAATCTTCTGAAACCTCACATAGACTTTAGAAAATAGGTATTTCTAAATCAATTTCATGATGAGGTATGTATCTTAACCTAATTAACTTTCAAATGTTTCCAGATTTACTTATGCTATTTCAATTCAAATGAATAAGTGTTGAAAGTTAGGTACATTACTAAGCTTCCATTTTACACCTATTCAATGTGATAGGTCATCAAATGTGCTTTCCCCTTAATTGGGTTGAGATTCATTTGTTTGACTTAGGATAAAAGTTAAATCCTTGGTAATTATTTGGCATAGGGGTTAGATTCTACTATAAAAGTCATGTCTTATTATTTATTATAATTCTAACAATGGCATTTTTTATAAGCCACTATCGGAATCCCATTTTGGCACATGACTTGGTGGGTAGAATGGTCTTCTTTGACTATCTATTTTTAGGGACCCCACTTTTTCCACCCCCTAGAAACCCAAGAATCTAGCATTCAAATTATGATGAAGCCTCATGGGTCTATTATTGATCTTTTTCTATTCTTAGGAGGTAGTGGAATTTTAATGTAGATTCCTAGGCTTTAGATATATATCTCTCACTTTTGGTGATAGAGGTTATCTCTTCATTCTTTTCTCTCTGATATGAGTGTTGTAGCTCTAAGAGACACAATTGTACTTAGTTTCTTTTCAGCAATGAAATTGATCCTTCTTGTTTCCGTACAATTTTGGATTTGCTTTTGAATCACATGCAGGATTACTATGAAGTCCTAGTATCCTTAATCTGCATGTTGATTCAAGTTATTTTTAAGGAATTCATCTTAGCTCAGTATTGTAATCTGTATGCAACTAAAAAGATCAAAATTGTGGAGATTTCTCCCTTCTCTATATTTAAGGAACCTTGTTTCATAAGGAGTTTAAGGAAGCAAAATCAAGTCATGAGTCAAGTTTTTCTTTGTTGTTGAAGTAAACTTGTTTTCAGTTATGGATCTTCTTTTGAATTCGATGGATCACCTTTGTTTTCATTCAGTTTTAGTTGTTTATTTCATGCATCCTCTCCCTTTCCTCGTAAAAGTTAGTAACTTTTTCAAGTGATCCAAAGGGAATCCAGCCCTTAATCTGGAGGTTTATTCTCGAATAGGTTATCCACAGCTTGAGAATAGTCCCATGTTTCATAAGATTGCTAGGTTTTAACACTTAGCAAATCAGGTGCAATCCTTAGTGACAACAATTTTTGGCAAGCCTGGTGGGATAGAAAAAATTAGTGAGTCAGATATCTAAGAAGTTTTTCATGTAAGTTATTGTGTGGTATGAGCAGTGACTGTGTTTTGAAATCATACCTGGTGACTCTAATCTTGTTTCATGTAGATCAACACTTAAGCTTATGAGTGGGATCTCAACCAGGTAGAGTAAGAATCCTTTTGTGTATGTGGAGCTTCCATCTATCAAAAAGAGGTCTAAAGCAGCCCAAACTAGTGCATCAAAATCTACAAATCCTACTCCTAGTCCTACTCCTAATCCTTCTCACACTCCTAAAACCACTCCCCCAATTCAACCAGTGCAAGTAGCACCAGCAATTCAAGCTCCCCTTAACCCTCTAATGGCTAGACAACATCCTTTTGTAGCCTTCAATCAAGGCAGCCCCTTGAATTTGCTGCAACACAATGACGTACCTATATCATCCCTTAAAAGCTTACCCATTTTCACAGGAGAGGATCAGAGCTCCACTATTGCGCATATAAGAGATGTAGCATCCCTCTGTGCCCTTCATAATATAACCTAGGATAATGTGGCCATGAGATTATTGGAAACTTCACTCAAAGGTAAAGCTTTACAATGGTTTAGAGGCTTAGCAGTTGGTTCTATAGCTGATTGGGATGGGTTGGGCCAAGCCTTGACCAATCAATTTGAAGACAAATCAGACCACCTCTCACTAGTTGAGCATTTGACTACTATTAAAAGGTCACCCCAAGAATACATGATGGATTTTAATTTCAGATTTTAGAGGACATGGAATAGAATACTAGCCACAATTAGACCTTCAAGCTAGCATTCTTTTCTATACTATCTAAGAGCCCTTAATAGTGATATCTCTATTATGATTCAATCCATGGGAGGGACTAATTTACTAGTAGCATATGACCTTGCCATAAGAGCTGAAAATATCCTAATCCAAGCGGGAAAGATAGCCCCAAGGTCTCCAATGCCTATTTTTCCTGAGCTTCATCCTGTTCCTAAAGCAATTCTAGCCTTGGCATCTATTCCACCTCTCCCATCTCCTTGTCAATAAGTTGTTAGCCTAGTTGTGAATCAATCCCAAGAGCTAAACAAGATCAAAAAGGCCTTGCAAACTGTTACTAATGAGCTGGTTAGTCTAAAGAAGTAGTAGTCCCAACCTTACCAGCAACCCTATCAATAGCCTTATCTATCCCTATCAAAATCATTACCAGCAAAACATACCCCAATACCAACAAGGCTAGCAAGGCCAAGCAAGAAATTATAACCAAAAAGCCAGCCAACCTTATAATCCTAACACTCCCAGTGCTTCTAGAGAGTTGGTTCATGTAGCTCAAAATAACATGGCACAAGAATATCAATGGGGCTGCCCATGTAATCAACAACATATCCAAGGGATGTGTCCTAATGTCTATGCTCAGGCCCTCATGGTGCAGAACAATGTGATGATGTCCTAGGAGATGGTTCAAGAACCAAAGATTCAACAAGGTCCAGTTGCTACCCCAAATGAGTTGTAGACACCTGAGGTGGCACTGGTTAATTTTCAAAAGGAAGATTTTTGCGGGATAAGTCTTTCCACAAATGATAATCTGAACTATGTCTCGGTTGCAGCCAACACAAGGTCTAAGAAGAAGGCTTTGGAGGTTGAACAAGTGGCCTCTACTGGTTAGAAAGCTCCTATTGTGACTCCACAACCCAAGGCAATTCAAGCTCCAGTCCAAAACTAGTCAAAAGAGGTTAAGGAATAGGCCAAGGTAGCAACACAGTTGGTGCCCATGCAACTAGAAACTATTGCAGCAAAAGGGCAGTCTAAAGTGAGCTTGGGATCTTTTAATATTGTGGAACAAATGAAGAAGACCTCCATAAATGTGCCTTTGATGGACACCCTAGTGATCCTTGGACAAAAGGAGCTAATTCTTAGCAAGTTGGCTAAGATTTCATCAAGTTAAGAAACTATTTCAGAATAGCCTAGGATCCTAGTGGTTGAAGCACCTCAAAAAGAGTAGCGAACCGAAGAGGCCAGCTTGCAACCCATCATCATTCCATAGGTTAAACCCCCTCCTTTCTATGTAACTCTTATTGTTGGAAAATTTTTGGTTCATAATTGCATGATAGACTCAGGGGCAAGTAGTTTTGTGATTTCTAAATAGTTAGCAGACCTCCTAGGGTTGTCTTATGAACCAATAGATAGGCCTACTATTCAGTTGGATGGGTCATCAATTAGCACCATTGGAGTCATTAAGGACCTGAGTCTCACTCTACATGAATGTCCCAATTTCTCCATTCCCCAAGATGTCTATGTCATAGATCTACCTCCTCACTTTGCTATCTATCTAAGCAGAGATTTCACTGCTAGGTTAGGGGGATATCTCTCAGCTGATTGGTCTCATCGATACTTCAGAACCAGGTATGGGGCTAGAGCTAGAATCAAGTCTAAAGCTTTTTCAAAAATCCATGCTAAACCTTATACCCCAAGCCCTATAAATGCCAATTTGATGTTTCATGAGCAAGATTCCATTGATTATGAGCCTAAAATCACTGTTGAAAAAATTCCTGATACTATCCTAGATGAGTGGGCTTAACGAGATTTGGAGGAGGATAACCCTTTTAGAAACATGGAGATTTAATGTATTGGAATGTATATTATCCATGAAGAGGGTGCTATGATTCCAAATTTAATGAAGAAAGAAGATAAGTGTTCTGAAGATCAGAATGGTGATTTGTGGAAGTTATTTTTTGATGGTGCTAGAAGAAAAGTTGGTTCAGGAGGAGGAGCTATCCTAATTTCTCCAGAAGGGAAAAGGTATTACTCTACAGTTTGTTTTTCTTTTAGCTATACTAATAATACATCAGAGTATGAGGCCTTGATTCATGGTTTGGAATTGGCTAGACAAAGGGGAATCAAGTGCCTAAAAGTTATAGGTGATAGTGAGTTAGTGGTTAATCAAATTTGTGGCACTAACCTCACAAAGAATGATACACTTAAGATGTATAAGCACAAGGATTGGGATTTAATGGAAGATTTTTGTACTTTTAATCTGGTTGTTTTCCCAAGAAATTAGAACAAATAGGCAGACAAGCTAGCTACCATGGGAGCAAAATATGATATTCCAAAGGAGATCACAAGTCCTAACTCATAGCATGTGAAAGTTCTTGTAAGACCATTTATACCAGACAATCAGGTGAGCTGGCAAGTTTTTGAAAATGATGACCAGATTTTAAATTTTTGATAGAAGAAGCTGAATTCTCTAAAGTTAACCAGAATAAACATGCTCACTAGTATAATGACCAGATGCTATAGTTAAAAACCAACAAGCTACCCAAGGGACTGGTCACCCTTGAGTCCATTTTTAACTCTGATGATCAACTCAAAGGAGACAAAGCCAACATGACAGTCAAGGAGGAACACTACCAGTCTATAGAGATTCTCAAAGAAAAATCCCTTAAGTTAGGAAAGGTATGCACTCAGCCAGAAAAGCAAGCCTTTTTTTTGTTATGTCAGGAGTTTAGTGATGTTTTTGCATGGGAATACTATGTTTTGAAAGGGTTTGATTCCCATTTAGCCTAGCACACCATTGAGCTAGAACCCCAGGACAAAATAGTGAGACAAAAGTAGAGACCTATCAATCCTAAATTAGAGTTTTTGATGAAGACAAAATTGAGGAAAATGATTGAGGCTAATATTATCTTTCCCATTAAACACACCTCTTGGGTTTCCAATCTAGTACCAGTCAGGAAGAAGAATGGTGAAATCTGGTTATGTGTAGATTTCAGAGACCTTAACAAAGCCTCACTCAAAGACCATCATGCATTTCCCTCCATGGAACATATATTGCAGTATGTCTCAAGGTCTGACATATTTTCTTTGTTAGATGGCTTTTATGGCTATAACCAGGTCCTGGTTAAAGAGGAAGACTAATATAAAAAATCATTTACCACCAAATGGGGCACCATGGCATATAGGAAGATGTCTTTTGGGCTGTCTAATGCTAGTGCTACATTTCAAAAAGCCATGGAGATGGCATTTGCTGGTTTGATGAACAAGTTCATTCTAGTTTATCTGGATGATATAACAGTCTTTTCAAAAGACACTAATGATCACCTAGCTCATCTGAGGTAGATCTTTGAGAGGTGTAGAGAGTTTGGAGTTTCATTGAATCCTAAGAAATGCATTTTATTTGTCCATGAAGGTAGATTACTAGGGAACATTGTTTCTAAGCAAGGGACAACAATTGATCCTGAGAGGATAAAGGTGATCATGGCACTACCCCTGCCAGCTCACAAGAAGGGACTGCAGAGTTTCCTTGGAAGAATCAACTTCTTGAGAAGGTTCATTCCAAATTTTGTAGCACTACTAAAGCATATGACCCAGATACTAAAGAAGAACTCAACCTTTCATTAGAAAAATGAAGGAAAGAGGTGTTTTGAAGAAGTCAAGGAAGTAATTGCTTCTGCTCCTACTCTGGTAAACCCAGACTTTTCTAAATATTTCATCCTGTATGCTTTTGGGGACACTAATAATATCTTTGCCATGTTAGTCTAGCAGAATGCTGAGAAGCAAGAGTAGCCAGTGGCTTTTTACAGCCAAGGTCTAGATGGTTATGAACTTAATTACACTCCTATATAAAAGCATGTCCTAGAAATTGTGAGGGGTTTGAAAAAATTTAGACACTTGTTATCCAATAAAATAGTGCAACTAATGGTTTCTCAACCTTGCGTAAAAGATTTCCTACCGAATAAAGACCTAAGCCACAAAAGGGCTAGTTGGGTCACCAAAGTCATGGAGTATGACATTTAGATTAAAGTGACCAAGATGATTAGAGGAAAAGGGTTGTGTGAGTAGCTGAATGAGAGAAGAATAGACCAAAACCAGCAAAAAGAGGAGGTTGTCCTAATGAACCAAAATGCAGAACAGGGTGCAAGCTAGACAACAAAGATGAAATGTTATCTCTCAACTGGTCAGTGCCCTCAAGGCCTTGACAAGAGTAAAAGAAGGTACTTTAGACTCAAAGCTATTCCATTTATCATTATTGATGATTTTCTATATAGGAGGGATCATAGTGGTGTCTTGTTGAGATGTCTTGAAACTAGCCAAGTAGACAGAATACTGGAGGAGTAGAAGAGAAGATGTGGGTTAGATCTAATGGATCTATGCAATGGTTGGTATCACAGTATTTATAGAATGCATATATGCACTCAACCATGCACCTCTGGGAAACTTTGTGCTTAGGACATGTGTATAAGGCTCCAGAAAACAAAAGAGGCACCATGTTTTCACTGACGTGTTTGTTTCTTGTGCAGATATAGGAAGGGTTGATCTAACAATGTACCCTATGGATGGCCTTGACCCTTGATGTAGTTCATGATAGGAAAACCTCAAGTTTTCTATCATTGATTGCATCAAGGGCCAAGAGCACCCATAGTACAAAACAAAGGAACATCCAGATGATGCAGCATCAATGGGGATACTCAAGAATCCTTAAGATAAATCAAATGGAGCATGGTCAATAGGGCACTGGCAGATCCAAGAAGAATTTATCAACTCATCATCAAAGAAAAGAATGAAAATGGCATGTCATCATGTGGAATAGTGATGGAAACACAATGGCACTTCAATAAAGAGACTCAACATGTCATAGTATCCCAAATAATAGATACTTGATACATAACAGTACATCATATCAAATAAAAAGGGCTCTTTTCATACATAGGATAAACAATCTGCACAGTATCATCATTACTTTGGCATGAAATATATTCAAATATGCAAGCATACAATAGTGATGGCATCACCACAAGTGTTCCTATGACAAAGAATGCATTCAAGATAATGGTGCAATGATGTAGCTCACTAGTTTGTCCTAACAGCATAATACAAGCCAAGAATATACAAGCCTCTACATCACATCAATGTTGAACATCTACAACATTCACAGTGATCAATGTAATCCATCATTGGTGCCCAAAGTTCATAGGCTATGCAGAGACATAGTCAAGATGCATGTAGAGGTTCCATAATCAAGCTAGCTCATGAGATATCCAAGAAATTAAACACAATCCCTTCATGATGCCATGAACTCACGGGCTCCACAAGATGGGCACCAGTGATAAAAAAAACAATGACAATGTAAACAATAGTGCTTATATAGAAACAAAGATCTATTACATACAAGACATGAACAGTCAAAGGAAAGCAATAGATGCTTCATGTTACACAACATTAATAACCAAAGATCATCAAGCTATTAGATCTATGTCATCCAATCACCGAAGATCAAAATAGTGAAACTTGAGGAACAATGTGCCATGAGAAAGAACCAGATCATGCTAGGCTTGTGGGTTGTACCATGATAAGATTTTCTACAACATTGAGTGAAATGTTAAAAGACCATGCTGATAGTAGATTTATACATAGCATGAGCATGTTGTAGAATCACTCAGGTCTAAACATTGTGCAAAAGGATATAATAGGTGAGTTCACAGATCAATCATCATTTAGCAATCTAGATCTTAATGCAATAGACTACATACAATGAAGAAAGTTATACAATATGGTCACAGACCAAAAATGAGTTCACAAGCCTTCACCATAGTAGATGCCAGTGAGCTCAAGCCCTCAAATTAACAACAAATTTAGTATGCCATGAATGGAAGCTACATCACAATATATGGTGTACCATACCTTTGAAACCCAAAGGGGTGCTCTTAACCAATGAAAATACACTAAGATCCACTCATGAAATAATGCTAGTGTTCCAAAAGTTATAGTACATGCATATACCAATGTCATGATCATATTAATATGTACACTAGACCGAGCTGTGATGCCTCATATTCATGAGCCACATAGAGTATAGATGGACTAATGATGTATTGATTCCCTAGAGGCTCTCATGAGCTAGAAAATAGCGGAGAATAGATAATGTGAACCATTCCATTGAGGGCTAGTGTATTGGCAAGCACGGGTTATTGACATGGTGAACATACTATTAATACAAGAATATCAATGAAGCAAACAATAGCTAGCTCGTGAGCCCTAGAGGAAAGCAAATGATCAAAGCTTGAATACACACACAAGTTGCAGGTCAATAGTGAACCAAAAATCAAAGTGCCCTTATTAGAAACATAAGGGAAATAACAAGCAACACAACATCATTGCTCGGCTATGATAGCAAGCTCAGCCCCAAAGAACATAGATAGGGAACCCGATATAAATAGTGCCCTAATAAATTGTTCATCGGGCTTTCCCAAAGCAATAACTAAAATGACTTATGAATATTCAAACAGTGAGCTCAAAAGAATTGAATAAGCATTCCCTAGTTGTAAAACTTAGTGCCAACATGATAGAGAAAGTAATGCCATGATATGCAGAGGGTTCACAATGCAAATGTTGTGCCCTATCTTGAAAAAATGAAATAATTGTGAATCAATAATAGTGGGTCCATATTGTGAAATGCCATATCCATTAGGTTGAATACACACTCAGAGGCATGCAATAACAGAGAATGAATCTAAAAAAATAACAGAGGAAATGAAGCCATTACAATGCCCTCAACATACAAAGATATGGATTTACAAAGCAAGAATACAGAGAATGGTATGAATTCCAAAATCAAGAAGCCTACCTCAATAGCATAGTGCTAAGAGTTGAATGTTTCCAAAGCTGGACTCGAAGATCAGAGGGAAACTTGCCAAATGCCAAATGAGAAAGTCCACAATACTAGCAGCAAAAGGATTTTGATGAAATTGTTGTTGAATTATTTCCTCCCCTTTTTAGGGTTGAGATTTGTAGTCATTTTATTTGTTTCTTTGTATCTAAGGTTAGCCATGTTGAAGTTTTGATAGGATATTTTGAAAACATTAAGTTGGGTTCTAGATATCCTAGGTTATGTGCTAGGTATAGATGGATTTAATCTATTAATGTGATAGGTAATCAAATGTGCTTTCCCCTTAATTAGGTTGAGAGTCATTTGTTTGACTTAGGATAAAATTTAAATCCTTGGTAATTATTTGGCATAGGGTTAGATTCTAATGTAAAATTCATGGCTTATTATTTATTGTAATTCTGACAATGGCATTTTTATAAGCCACTATTAGAATCCCATTTTGGCACATGACTTAGTGGGTAGAATGGTCTTCTTTGACTATCTATTTTTAGGGACCCCACTTTTTTCACCCCCCTAAAAACTTGGGAATTTGGCATTCAAATTATGATGCAGCCTCATGGGTCTATTATTGATCTTTTTCTATTCTTAGGAGGTAGTGGAATTTGAATGCAGATTCCCAAGTTTTAGATATATACCTCTCACTTTTGGTGATAGAGGTTAGCTCTTCAATCTTTTCTCTCTGATATGAGTGTTGTAGCTTTGAGAGACACAATTGTACTTAGTTTCTTTTTAGCAATAAAATTGATCCTTCTTGTTTCCCTACAATTTCAGATTTTCTTTTGAATCACGTGTAGGATTATTGCGATGTCCTAGTATCCTTAATCCGCATGTTGATTCAAGTTGTTTTTTAGGAATTCATCCTAGCTCAATAGTGTAATCTATGTGCAACTAAAAAGATTAGAATTGTGGATATTTCTCCCTTCTCTATATTTCAGGCACCTTGTTTCATAAAGAGTTTAAGGAAGTAGAATCAAGTTGTGAGTTAAGTTTTGCTTTGCTGTTGAAGTAAACTTGTTTTCAATTGTGGATCTTCTTTCAAATTCGGTGGATCACCTTTATTTTCATTAAGTTTCAGTTGTTTATTTCATGCATCCTCTCCCTTTCCTCCTAAAATTTCTTAAGTTTTTCAAGTGATCCAAAGGGAAGTCAGCCCTTAATCTGAAGGTCTATTCTTAGATAGGTTACCCACAGCCTAAGAATAGTCCCATGTTTCATAGGATTGTTGGGTTTTAACACTTAGCAAATTAGGTGTAATCCTTAGTGACAATAAGAAGTTTAATCTTGAAACAATGAAGTGATCCCTTAGGAGTTGGAGTGAAGCCTAGATGAGGTGCGGGACCTTGAAGGAGTCCTTCGAGAGATAAGGTGTGTTGGGTCACATTTTAGATTTTCTGAGATGTGTCACTATTTTTCTTGGTGACAATTGAATTATTCCTTTTCTTCCCATAGTTTTATTGTTCCTACAAAGGTTCTCTAAGAATGTCTGGTCTCAAATCAATTATGTATCAAAAATGTATAAACCCTATGCCCTAAGTTTTGTTTGCCTTTGGTAGGGTTTTTATCCTCTAATTTTCTTGGTCGTACCTTGATTATTATGTTTTAGCATTACCTTTTTGTGTCAATTAGGTTCCTCTTTCTGCACGAGGTTATTGTTTCCCTTTGTATCTCCAAGTCTTGTAAGGTTTGGTATTAAGTATAAAAGATCCAGATATTGGGTGACAAATTAAAGACTTAACAGATAAAAGGTTATCTCTTAATTTCGCAATGGCCAGAAGTTACTTCTTAACATCTAGTGACTTGTCAAAAGTGCTTTCTCGAAGTCTCATGATATTCGACGGTGATGTCTAAACATTTAGTGACCTGGCAATAAGGCTCTCTCTAGGTCTCCAAATATCTAGTAGTTAGTTATTTTTTTCTAGTGATCTTGCACATTAGTTATCTCTAGAACTCATAAAGTGGTAGTTAAGTCATAATATATTTGGACATTGAGCAATAAAGTGAATGACTTAACATGTTACGGCTATCTCTAGATATCGTAATCTTTGATGCTAAGTATTTAATATCTGGTGACTTAGTGAAAGGGTTATCTCCAAGTCTCATGATGAAGAAGCTATGTTGTTTAACATCTGGAGATCTAGTAAAAAAGGTTAAAAGAAATAGATAGACAGTTATCTCCCAATCTCATGAATTCATATTTAAGTCTTAAAACATTTGGAGATTAAGAGACAACCATAGATGATGATAAAGATCAAGGGCTAGCACTAAATCTCAAGAACTTTCCCAAGTTAAATGAAACATCCAATGACCTAGATATAAGGTTATCTCCCAATCTTGGGATAAAACCATGGTTAGAACAAACATTCAGAGATTATGAGATATGTCTTGGTTGCTCAATCTTGAGATATAACCATGGTCAAGATAAGCATTCAAAAATCATGAGATGATTGGTTACCGTGTGATCTCCAAAATGAATTATGGTTAAGGTCTCATGGCTATAAAAGAAATAGAGAGATCCTAATGTGTTAAAGTACATAGCTAAGTTGGAAAAAGTGAACAAGTAATGGCCAATCAGTGTACAACTGGGATTTTTTAATATTTTTGGAGGGTTTTAAAGAAAAAAATTATGGCCTTTTTGCCTACTTTTCAAGAATTAAATGTACTTGTCAACCTCACATGCCACAACTAGCTAAAATTTTAAATTCCTTACACATAGAGTGAATGTTGAGGTGATTAAGGAAGGATATTTTGTGATCTAGAAAAGTTTGCTGCATTCATTTCTAAAGGCTATAAACACAAGACTCTACCTTCTCTTATACTTATCAAATTTTCAGTGAGTTGTAACTAAGAAGAGAATTTTTGAGAAACTATTAAGAAGAGAATTTTCAAAGGAAAAGATATTCAGAGCCAACAAGATGAGTCAACCAAAGTCTAGCAGGGTCTCATCCAGTAAAGGGATTAAAGATTCAGGGGAGGAGAAAAAGGCTAAGTATAATTTTTCAGAGGATTTCATCACTTTGCTCCTAGGGTCTACACAAAATAAAATGGTTAGTGATGAAGCCTTCTCTGATTATATGTCAACTTATAGAGACCTGATTACTCCATCTTGCTCAGGGTACCATTTCTTTAATTATTTCTATAGCAATCAAGTTAAGAAAATCCTGGTCTTCAATGCCTAGAAGTTAGGCATGGGAAAGCTTATTATCGTAGATGTGTTCCTGGATGTAGACTTATTAGTTGAGTTGGCCAAGAAGTATGACCTTGTGTCAAATACAATTAGAAAAAGTGATCAATCTTCCCTAGTCACTCTTGATAGGGGATCCTTGATGAAGGCCTTTGGCACTGACTTTTCCTCTTCCACAGAAATTGACTTGGGCAAGGAGAGGGAAAAGTATAAGAAATAAGTAAATTTGGTAAAGACCCATATCACCAATTTCATGCAAAAACTAGGGGAGTGTAGCTCCTCTACCTAGCCATATGAATGCACCATATGAGATCAAGGACCTACACTTTTACATGAGGTATTTATTGGATTTTATTAATAAATAACCCATATCTCACAAGAACAGCTACATGCAAACACCTATCATAGAAAGAGACAAAAGAAGAAAGAAGTTATGGAGGCCTGAACACATTGATCCACGAGAGAGGAGAAATCATTCTTGATGTGCAAAAAAAAAAGTTACAATTCAATAATGAATAATCTGTTACAATCTATTATGAATACAAAGGAGATCAATCCTTATAAAAGGAGATCAAAACCCTAAAAGGCTAAAACCTAGGTTGCACAATAATAATTAATAAAGTAATTATTATATGCCTAAATTTTAGTTTAAGTAGAAAGAGATAATAATTGACTTAATAATTAAATCAATATGATTCAATTAATAAGAAAACAACTTATTACTCTAACACCCCCCCTTAAGATAAACTTTAGGCATATAATAATTACTTTATTAATTATTATTGTGCAACCTAGGCTTTACCCTTTTAGGGTTTTGATCTCCTTTTATAAGGATTGATCTCCTTTTTATTTATAACAGATTGTAATATATTATTCATTTGAATTGAAACTTTTGTTTTTTCACATCAAGAATGATTTTTCCTCTCTCGTGGATCAATGTGTTCAAGCCTCCATAGCTTCTTGCTTCTTCTCTCTTTTTGTGACAGGTGTTTTCATGTAGGTTTTCTTGGGAGCTCTATCTTGTGCATCTGAACTCTATTTTGGGAAAATGATATATCATTGGAAAGCTTGTTCTAAGAGATTTCTAGTGCTATGAGTCATTTTTATACAATCTGCTCTAGGTATATTTTATTCAAATTTTTTCATTCTTGCAATCTGGTGGAAATCTTATATGTTTCAGGTCCTGGGATCTTTTCCTTTTGAGGGATGGCTCATCTTAGGATATTCTTTTGTTTTAGAAGCCTTCACTCTTCTTTGAGTAGTGTATACTTCACTTTTGTAGCATTCTTTTATGCACACGTACTGAGATAAAGTGTCATTCTATTGCATGTATGAGATTTTGCACATGTTTGTGCTCTATGTAATTGTACTCCATTATAAAGTGCTAGGGGGGTTTGATGTTTTCCTTTATTTTCCATCTACTTTTTTCATGTGAGTTTTCCTCCAATGACATTAGCCTCAAGTATCTCTATTTTTTTTTTTACTCTCTCTACACCTTCGATGTTTCAGATTCATCTTCATCATCTAGTTCATATTGGATGATCTTTTTAGTGTACCTGTCATACTCCCTTATCAGAATTATGAGGGGGTTTCTACTATTGGTTATACTACTTCCTTGGTTCAATAGTGTGAGCTATGTATTCAGTATTTGATTCTATGTACTAGGCAGATGTAGTGGCTAGGTACCTATGCATTCCAGTGAGATGGATCATTACCATGTGGACACTCTTTTCTTTCCTATTTTTGGATGGACTCTTCCAGCTTTGATTGATCATCTCTTCATACTTTTGGTATTTGTATGCCATCTATATTTTTGAGTTTAGGTGTTTTCCTTGGTTTGCCTCCTGATTCAAGTAGTGTCATTTGAGGGCACTCATATAGATTATAGTATTTTGTATCTTTGACTTCAAGTGTTTGCCTTTGTTTGCCTCCTGATTCGAGTAGTATCATTTGAGGGAACTCATGCAGATTATAGTCTTTTCTACCTGGTCATATTTTAGTGGAGGATCTTCAGATCATCAGTTACTTCTTGACAAATTTTGTAGCTTCTTTCTTCAGTAATGTTGTACATGTTCATCCGTGTTCCTATTTTCTAGAACATTCCTAGTTTTGGAGGCTTCTTTAGTCCTTCAAACTAGTCTTCATCTCTTTTTGGGGTAGAGTTTTTCCCATGTAGTTTTCTCTATTTCTCCACTTTTTAGAGACTCTCTTTTGTACTTGGGTACCTGATCGGGCCTTTTGTTGTCGGGACCCATTTTCTTTCAGTGGTTCTTTCTAGGTTTTTAGCTTCTCCCAAAGTTTATCTTAAGGGGGGTGTTAGATTAATATAGTGTTTTATTATTAATTAAATTATATTGATTTAATTATTAAGTCACTTATTATCTCTTTCTACTTAAGCTAAACTTTAGGCATATAATAATTAATTACCTTATTAATTATTATTGTGCAACCTAGGTTTTACCTTTCTAGGTTTTTAGATCTCCTTTTATAAGGATTGATCTCCTCTTGTTTTAAACACTTTGTAACAAATTATTCATTATTGAATTGCATCTTTTGTTTTTTCACATCAAGAATGATTTCTCCTCTCTCATGGATCAATGCGTTCAGGCCTCCATAGCTTCTTCCAGAGAGAATGCGTATAGCCTTACTGATGATTATTCTTGACATCCAAAACTCCCATGTCAATAGTGACTATGATTATATTTAGTATGTGATAGACTAGATGCATGAGGGTCTGATGAGCATCAAGGAGAACTTACAACCCCATATCATGCATTATTCCTTGTTACTGCATATGATCTTATTCTACAATGTTCATCATTTTGATGTTCAAATGCTAAGACCCAGAATGATGGTAAATGGCCAACCCAACTCTGTGCAGCTATGGTTGAGGGTATGTAATTATACCTCAAATGAGCATGATTTCTATGGATTTCAAAATTGGATTGTCCATCCAATTCTCAATTTTCTTGGGGCCAATATCTCAAGACTATCTTTTAGGGTGCTTAGGCTTCTAAGGCCATGTGAATATGTTGACAAGTGGCCTCTAGACCATAATTGGGGTGCTTTCTACTTGGGGAAGACCTTCACTTTGATCTGAGTATATGGATTTCTTCATCACCCACATGTGCTTCCAATATTTTTCCCCCAAGGGTTTCTCTCATGGAGTTTGTCAGGAAATTAGTGTGGATGGATAAGGAGCATTTGGCTCCCCATAGAAAAGGGACCTTTACCCATAGATAGTTTAAAATAAATGATTTTACCATTGGCAAGAGGGATTTGACTGAAATCAATAAGTAGTTGAATCAGTTCAAGATGAGCACAACTGAGTATAGGTATGTTGATCCTGAGGACTTCATCAAGAATGCCAAGAGATTGTTGATTCCCAGTATTAGCACTGTTCATGAACCTGAGGGATTGGATGATGAAGATGTCATTAGAAATATACTGGATAAAGAGGAAATTGAGAAGAGACTTGGGAAGTTCTATGACTTGTTGAACTTAGAAGCTCAAATGAAGAAGGTGGGGATTTCCTTTGAAGGATACTTTCTTGACCTCCCTTACATAACTAAAATCAATAGAATGATCAGTTCATATAATACTTTGTACAATCATCTTGAGGACCAATTAGAAGAGAAGCTAGAGGTACCAAAAGAATACTCATATTTTGAGTATGAAGAAGATGGTGAGGGATCCTAAGAGAAGGACAACCCTCCTCAAATGACTAAGCCACCTATCTTGGAGAAAGGACTAATTGTTCCTAAAACAAAAGTTACAAGTGAGCCTCCATAGAAAAGACAAATAATAGAGGTGGGAGATTCCTCAAGGCACAAGGGGTTAGAGAAGAAAATTGACAAAGTTTTTACCCTAGTTCCTGGTGATAGGCCTTATCATCATCAGTCAAGGAAGAGTATAAGAGAAGGTGAGAAGAAAGAGATTTAGGAGGAGGTGGATTTTCCCCTCTAGATGTGAAAAGATGAGAGGGAGATGTATCAAGAGGAGCTATTGAGTAATGATGATTTCATCAAGAGTGATGAATTCAAAAACTTTCTCATTTGGAAAAAATAGCAGGAAATAGGTAGCCAACTTCAGGTGACCGATGGCACTGACCCTAACAATGAGGCTTTGCAAGACCTTGCAACATATGACCCCAATTCTGAGAATATTACTATAGAATAGGCTAGGAAATTGGTAAAGTCTAATGGGATGTTGCTTGTCCTAGGATGGGATCTAGCTTTAGCCTTCATCATTGACCAAATCATAAGGCAGCCATAGGCTCAATTGTCTTATGAGACCCAAATAGGGGAGATGATCAGAGGATGTGGTTATGACCCTAGGTCTCAAACACTTGCTATGTGGTCCTCAGCTCCAAGGACAAAAAATCCTTCCCTGGTCAATGTTGCAGAGAAGATGGAAGGAGACAAAATAATATTGATAGTGCAAAACAAAATAGACCTTGAAGACTATAAGGCTATCACTCAATTTTCCCATCTGAATGAGGCCAAAACTATACAATTGTCTAATAGATATAGAAAAATTTTGAATAGACAATTTCCTTGGCTAAGGATAGAGAAAAGAGCCTGGTGAAGATCAAGGTTTTGGAGGAAGAACTAGATGACTTAAAACTAAAGTTAAAGGAGGCATCAAAGGTTGATCCCCCTCCAATTCCTGAGATTGAAGGTGTTGCACTTCCAGTAATAGAGGATCATGTTGTATCAATTGATAAATCATATAATGAAAATAATTAGGTTGCACTCGGTGCCTTAGCCAATATGGTGCAACATAGATTTGAAAAAATCAAAGGAAAAATGGATGTGGTCCATGATTCCTTCAATTTTTTGCACAGAATAAATGGAGATGTAAAGGCTGCAATGACAACTCTAGAGCCATTTTGAAACACATGGTCATGTAGGGGCACATTATTTGAGAAATTGGAAGTGTTGCAACCTCATAGGTTAGATATTTTAGAATCAGTTGCATAGGTTGGAGAGATGATTGAATTGATTGGTGCAACCTTATCATTTTTTAAGGGAAAAGCAAACCATGTGAGATCAAAGATGGGCATGTTTTTTCCCAACTTCATCAAGTGCATGCCTCCTATACCCAAGGAAAATAATTTAAAAATGTGTTGATGAGTGGAAGAATGATTTGAATCAATTGTTGACAGGGCAGGAGTCCTTCCTGAATGAAGATGGTACCTTGAACATGGACAAGTTTAATCATGTCTTGGATGACATGTTCAAGGTTGAAACTGATTGTACAATTTTTTTTGCTTGACACCAATGCTATAACTAATTCTAGATGGGACAAGCAATTAAAGAAACTATAGAGCTTGAATAATTTCACATGGCCAACAGAGGAGGAGGTTGCACTATGGGACAAAAATACAAAGCCCGAGAAGAAGAAGAAGCAAACCACAATGGGTTTGGAGGCAATGGAGGAGGACTAAGAAACACTTGGCACCTGATCAATGAGTACAGGGAGGGTAACTATCATAAAAGGGATAATTTATGTTAGTCAGTCAGGTGGTCATTATCCACATAACTACTTTTAGAAGTTACTTTGAACATTTATAGATGAAGGTTCCACCTATTGAAGTTTTAGAATGATTGTAAAAGATATTCAAGCTTTTTCCTCCACTACTAAAAATGATGTAACTATTTTTTTTTCCTCTAGTGTCTTTTTCTTTCCTATCGATCTGAAGCTTGTTGTATCCTTTTGCTAAGGATTCAAAGATAGCTAGTGATTTCTATAAATAGCAGGGCTTTTTATTGTAACAAGGATGGTGAAATTACAATTGTAAAGAGAGTATTTGGATATAGAGTTTTTATTCTAGGAATTCTTGTCATTTTTTAATGTATTGAAAATGAGAATTTTTAATGAGAATATACTAGAATTCCTTTGCATACTTATGTTGTTTTCCTGTGTTCATTTTGATTTTTTATGTATTTAATTTGTAAGGAAATTTTAATACATCGTTTACATGGTAAATTGTGAGATTGTTCTTAAGTTTCTTTCAAGGGAAGGGTAATTCTTAAGGGTAGTTTCAGAAGATTCAAGATTTATACAAGAATTCGATGTCTGAGTGTGAGAATGAGAGGAATTATTTGTAAGGCATTTCATTTGGGTTCTACATATGTTTAATTTTAAAATATTTTTGTGAATGTATGTTCATTTGGCTCTTTGCCCTAGAATTAGGCATTGGTCCATACTTAATTTACAACTATCATCATCAATCTTTAAGTGATAATTAATCTTTCAACTTATGTTTGAAGAACTTAGATGTTTATGATTTTTGTTGTAGAACATAGATAACTGTTGTTGATTCTTTGAAAAATTGAATCCATTAGGTATACTCACCTGAGCTTAGAGCTCAAAGTGAAGAAGGATAAGTGTCCTTAATGCCTTAGTGTTTATTATTGTCATTTGCATATTTGGTTCCTTAGAGTTATGCTTTAGATATGTAATTAACATTTGTAATCAAATTAAATAGTAAAAAAAGTGGTGACTCTACTAGGGATGATAATTTTTAGCAATAGGCTTGTTAAAATTCACGTTTAACTATTTATTGTTTCATTTGTGACCAGTTTGTGAAATTTTCCACATAAGTTTTGTGGGTGGCGACTTTGAGTTCTGTGTAGTCCAATTACTGTTTTAGCATATTAAAATTATGAAAGTATCTTGTTAAATCTATAATGACTCAACAAAGATATACCTAGTCTTATTATAGAGATAACCCTGAAAGTAATATAGGTGATGAGCTTACCACACTCGGTAGAAGATAATGGTCTAGGAGAGGTATGTTCAACCCAAATTCCCCAAAACTATCTGGAGAAAGAGTTTTAACCCCTATCCCTAAGGTGACCTCCTCCTCTTTTGAGAGTCTTGTGCCTCTTAGATCAATTGACCTTGATGTAGTTAATACATCTTTTGATCCCTCCCAGGATGAATAATTTACTGATGTAGGGTTTTCCCTACATGAGAAAGTTGAGACCAACCCAGAGAAACTTCTGCTGCTAAAAATACATCTTATGATTCTAAGAAACTATGTGATGAGGTGATAGCTTTAAGAAAAAAGGACCATGAGTAGTTATTAGAGATAAATAATAGAAGAAAGAGGCATGAGTAGGAGGTTTATGAATTGTTAATGGAAAGACAAGAACTCTTAAGGAAAATAAAGAATAGTGAGCTTAAGGCTCAAAGTTTCAATCAAGAGTTCAAGGGTTTGGATAGAGACTTGTTTAGTGATATTGGAGCTTTGAGGAAACAAGTTAATCATGATGAATCAAATTGTAAGAAAGGTGAATTTGAAGGAGAAGGCCATGTCCTAAGGCAATTGCATCCATTAGAGATCAAGAGAAATGATGAGCTTGAGAATAATACCAGGGATGCATCTAACAAGGGTAAGCAAAAAATGGGTGACGTAATTATAATTAAACCCAAGAAGGGTAAATTTATCCATGATGGTATGTCTTAGGTTAACATAGAATTAGAGAAGGCTAGAAAGGCCAAGGAAGATTTGGCTGTCCAATTAGAAAAAATGGAGTTACAAGTTTTTGTTTTTGAAATGAAAAGGAAAATTGCTTTCCTACATGCTACTATAAATACTACTGCCAGGAGCTCAATCCTGGTTACTATTGGGGTAGTTCCACAAAACTAACCAAGTGGTTCAAAGCCAAGTTTTCAAGCTTTTGGTTCTAAGCAAGGTGTCCCACAATCTACCCAAAATTTGAGTACTGGAGTCCCATTAGTTGGTGGCTCCAAGGGAAATATGTTGAATCAAAGTGCTTTGGCTAGAGGTAATGGAGCTCAGACCTCACAAAATTTTTAGAGGAGACCTTTTTATTTGGATAGATACCATCCATTGTTGTTTGATGGTATTCCTAGCCAGCCAAATGTTACCACAAATAAGGTAAGAGAAAAAATCCCTAAATTTATAGGAAATAATGTTGTTACTTGTGAAGAGCACCTTAAATCTTTCACAGATAAAATAAATGATTATGAAATTGAGAATGAAGATGTTGTAATGAAATTTTTTGTTCAATCATTGATGGAAGATGCTAGGGATTGGTATAGGGGATTGCCTAAAAATTATAGTATTGCATCATGGGATGAATTTGTAAAAATTTTCAAGGATCAATATGGAGAGCATGTCAATTCTAGTTATATTCTCAATGAGTTTAATAATATCAAAAAACTTCCCTATGAGAGTATGTCTAAATTTAATAATAGGTTTCAAAAGGCAATGTATAAACTATTCATGTTGGATATTGCTAATGCATTGGGGAGATTCTTTGATATATTTAATATGTTAAAATCACTAAATTGAGTAATGTTAGAGTTACTATTGTTGTCATTCATGTTTTTTCACTAATGTCAACATATGTTTTCATGAAGAGAACAGGCTAGTTATTATAGTATATGGATACTATACGGATGTTTCAGAATGTGTGAACTTAGTTATATATACAAGAAGGTGGTGTGATCTTATATCTAAGATTACATGATGTAATATTACATATTGGTTGAGTTACAGAAGATTTGGTGAAGACTAGTTACTAGACAGTGATAGTGGAAGTTGATAGAGTAAGTCTCTGAGTTCTGGGTATGTCTTACAGGTGATGAGGATTCAGTGCATGCAAGATTAAGGGATGACAGATAGAGTTTTGAATAATTTTCAATGGTTTTTTCAAGGTATGGAAAGAAAGATGACAACATTTGTGGTGTGTGTTCTTGAGAAGACCTATTTGGAAGCTGACTTAAGAGATGTAGCATGTATCATGAATAGCAAGAAAGATTTATAGATGTTGGTCCTTAATTATTGAATTGTAATTGTTGTATACTTGTTTTAGATATCATGTGTATCTTAGAAAGGAGTTATGTAATTATTTGTATATTAGGAAACCCTAGTTGGCCGACCTGATGGTTTATTTTGCAATAGGGTATATATGTAAGATCTTTTCTTTTGAAAAGATATATGGTAGATTGTATGCAATGTAAAAGAGGATTGTGGAAGCTGTGAGCTTGAGTCTATTGGATGTAGAGTAGAGGATAATTATATACTTCATTGGAACTAATCAAGTGAATATAATTGCTATCGGATAGTTCAAAAGATTATGTGTTTCTTCATATACACTTGTGTTGCGAATAGTCAGTTCTGAAGGTGGACATAACCTTCTTTGGGTAGTGAGCCTACCCTTCTTTTTATTGACTCTTAACAGGGTCTATCCTCTAACAAGGACTATGTACTATAGTATTTTAATCAGCTCCTAACAGGGCTAGATCTTCTAACAAGGATACTATACTCTCAGTACAATATTAGTGGGTATTAATTTCCATAAGGGTTTTACCTTTAACAAGGTTTCCTCGACAACACAATATTGTGTTATTGTGTTGGCATTCATTGTGTTCATTGGTTTTGATATTGCTGCTATTTAAAGTTTAAATTTTAATAATGTGGCATACAACTGATTCACCCCCCCCCCTCTTAGTTGTATCAGTGGACTATTATTCCTAACAATTGGTATCAGAGCTACTAGTCCTTAGAGAGAAAGCTTAACAACTTGAGGTTATCTTGGAGATGGTGTTCTATAGGAAGGATAGTCTAAAATTTGATCCTAAAAATTTTGATAGTTGCAAGAACAAGATGCGAACTCTTTTTCTATGTTTGGGCATTTACTATTGGATGATTACAAAGAATCAGGTGGCTATGAAGGCTGAGGATGAATTGGAAAAAGATACTGATGATGAAAAGAAGATATTTTCATATAACATGGTCACAAGGGAAGTAGTGATCAACACACTCTCTGAAGGAGAATTTACTGAAGTTAAAGATCTAGATTTGACACACAAGATTTAGATAATATTAAAAGCATTGTATGAAGGAGACAAGTTTACAAAGAAAATGAAGTTACAGAACTAGAAAACAAGGATGGAGAAGCTACAAATGAAGGATGATGAGAATATTAGGGCTTATGTACAAAGAGTTATGGAGGTTTGATAGGAATCATAAATTTTGGATGCACTTATGAAGAGGAAGAATTCATTGCGAAGATTCTTAGATCATTGACACCAATCTACAAGACTAAAGTTCAGGCTATAGAAGAAGTTATACCTTTGACTTTGAAATTTAGCAAATAAATGTTGATTGTGAAGATAAATACATTTGAAGCTACATAAATGGAATATTATGTACCTAAAGTTGAAAAAACATTTAAAGCATCTACACACAAGAAGATAATGATTTCACTTCTGAGCAACAACAGTGAGAACATAAAAGAAGAGCTTGGTGAATATGTTGATGAATGGGAACATATACAAGAATAGGAAAGAAAGCTATATGAACTTTTTGCATTAATCACTAGAAGAGAAAAGAGAGGTAAGGGTAAATTTGAACAAAAGTTACCTTTGAAATGTTTTTCATGCAATAAGATAGGTCACTTTGCATCTAGATGTCCTACAAGAGTTCCTAAGCACAAACCTAAGTTTTTCAAGCCTAAGTATTCAAAGGATAAGGAATTTTATTATGCTAGTGAAGGTATTTCTAATGATGATGATTTGGATTATGAGGAGATTGTATTTATTGCTATTAAAGATGAAAAACTAGTACATGAGGAAAAATCATTAGTATCACATGTTGATAATAAATCTAAATGGATTATAGATAGTGGTTTCTCACATCATATGACTGGAGAAAAAAATAAGTTTGTTAAATTAATGAAGTATGATGGTGGTTTTGTAAGATTCGGAGACAATGTTCCTAAATCGATCATAGGAGTAGGATCTATTACTTTGGATGGAAAGACTAATACTAACAATGTACTTCTTGTTGATGGACTTAAGTATAACTTGTTGAGTGTTGGACAAGTGATGGATAAGGGATTTCAATTAAAGTTCTTTGATGGGAATTTTTTTATCAGAGGTAAGACAGGAAACTTGATTGCAACCGGTATTAAATTTAGAGGTAATGTATTTGAGTTAAATACATCTAGAGATTCTTGTTTTATTGTGAAGATAGACGACAGTTGGTTATGGCACACAATATTTTTTCATGTTAATTTTGATAATATTGTGAAGGAAAGTTTGACTAATGTAGTAAGAGATCTACCAAAGATTGTGAAACCATCTAACACCATATGTAGATTATGTGTTATGGGAAAATAAACTAGAAGAAGTTATAAAATAAAATGATATAAATCAAAAGGAAAGTTGGATCTAGTACATATAGACCTATGTGGACCTACAAGGACAAGATCATACTATGGTGAAAGGTATTTTATAATTTTTATTGATGACTTTTCTAGAATGATGTGGGTCACTTACTTGAAAGAGAAATCAGAAGCATTTGATAAATTCAAGATATTCAAAGAAAAAGTAGAGAATGAATCTGGCTTAAAGATAAAATGTTTGAGGTCAGATAGAGGTGGAGATTTTACGTTAGATCTATTCATTTCATACTATGAAGAGCATGGAATACAAAGACAAACATCTTCTCCTAGGACTCCACAATAGAATGGGATAACAGAGCAAAGGAACAAAACAATATTGGATGCTGCTAGAATAATGTTGCTTGAAGGAAATATATCTCATGTGCATTGGAGAGAATTTTTTGGGACAGTAGTGTACACATTGAATAGAATTCAAATTAGAGAAGGTACAAGTAAGATTCCTTATGAATTATGGTTTAATCATTCTCCTACTATAAAATATTTCAAAATATTTGGTAGTAAATGTTATATCAAGAGAGATGATGAGATAGGGAAATTTGATGCTAGAAGCGATGAAGGAATTTTCCTTGGTTATTCTACTAAGAGAAAGGCTTACAAATGTTTTAATCTGAGATTAAGAAAGATGATTGAAAGTAACAATGTGAAGATAGATGAAAGGTTTCAGATACAAGAGAGAATGTATGATTGTAATGAAAATGCATATATCAAGGAGGATGATACTACAAAAGAAGAAGAACTTGTTGAGATTGAATGCGAAAATGAGACTTGTGATGATGATACAAATGAGGCTACAGAGATTCCTAAGACTCCAAGGTATGTAAAGAAAAAACCTCATGAAAATTAAATTATTGGTAATACAAGTCAAGGAGTAATGACTAGATCAAAGATAAGAGAAGAAATTTGTTTAATTTCTCAAGTTGAACCAAAGACTACAGATGAAGCTTGTAGAGATGAATCATGGATAAAAGATATGAAGGAATAGTTAGATCAGATAAAGAAAAATAACACTTGGGAATTGGTTCCTAGACCTAAAGAAAAAAATGTAATAGGAACTAAGTGGATTTTTAGAAACAAAATGAATGAATAAGGAGTTGTAAGAAACAAAGCTATATTGGTATGTAAAGGTTATTCATAGAAAGAAGGCATAGATTTTGAAGACACATTTTCTCTTGTTGCTAGGATAGAAGCTGTGAGATTATTTTTGGCTTATGTTGCACATAAGGACTTCAAAGTATATTAGATGGATGTGAAATCTACATTCTTGAATGGGGATCTTGAATTATAAGTTTATATAGAATAACTTGATGGATTTCCTCTATGAGAAGATGAAGACATGGTATGTAAGTTGAAGAAGGCACTGTATGGACTGAAGCAATCTCCAAGGGCTTGGTATGAAAGGTTAGACAAATACTTACTTTGTCTTAGGTTCAAAAAAGGTAATGCTGACAATAACTTGTATTTAAGAACTAGTGAAGATGGAATTCTGATAATAGAAGTTTTTGTGGATGATATTGTCTTTGGAGGCAATGATGAATTGTGTAAAAAAATTTCTAGAGAGATGGAAAATGAATTTGATATGTCCATGATAGGTGAAATGAAATTATTTCTAGGACTACAAATAAATCAAAGCAAGAATGGTATTTTTATTTCTCAGACTAAGTATCTTAAAGAAATGTTGAAAAAGTTTGGAATGGAAGACTGTAAACTAGTTGGTAGACCTATGGTGACTGGTCATAAATTGACAAATAATGATGAGACAAAGTATGTTTTTCAAACTAAGTATAGATCAATGGTCTGAGGATTACAATATCTACCTCACACAAGACCAAATATTGCTAATGTTGTTGGAATTGTGGCTAGATATCAAGTAGAACCTAAAGAGACATACCTAGCTATTGTGAAAAAGATATTTAGATATCTAAAAGGAACAATAGAATATGGCTTGTGGTATGATAGAAATGATGACTTTGAAATTGATGCTGATTAGGCAAGGAATATTGATGATAGGAAGAGTACTAGTGGAGGTGCATTTTTCCTTGGGAAAAAGTTGGTTTCATGGCTAAGTAAAAAGAAAGATTGTATAGCTCAATCTACTAGAAAATCAGAGTATGTTGTTACTACTATTAATTGCACTCAAATTGTTTGGACGAAACAAATGTTGAAATATATTTGAATAACTTTTGATGAACCAGTGGTTATCCATTGTGATAACACCAGTACAGTAAACATGTTAAAGAATCATGTCATGTACTCTAAAACTAAGCATATTTCTATTAAGTATCACTTCTTGAGGGACAAGGTAGCTAAGAAGGAAATAAGATTGGAATACATTAGCACAAAGGAATAGATAGCAGACATCTTTACAAACTCATTTCCAAAATATGCTTTTGAGTATCTCATAGGTATGCTTCAGGTGCAGACCCCTCCTAGTCAGAATTAAATGATGTAGGGATGCATCGGTCTAGATATTTTTAGAGCATTATCATATTATGGACTTGATGTAAAGATCTACTCCTCAGGGGAGTGATCATTGAAGATAGTTCATGACTTGTTAGATCTTTTTCTTCTAAAGAGCAAACTTGGTAAATAGGTAGGCTTGATTCTCAGCTTGATGGACTCTCAAGTTTTGACAAGAAACAGTCTAATTGATGAGGATTGGACAAGATCCTCCTTCTTCTTTGAGCTCCACAGAAATCATGTGGGCATTGCCTTGGATAGTTTACTATATTTCAAGTAAATTCAATTGGTGGATCAATCTCTTCACTGATTATGTTATTTATGCTTCGGATTGATTCAATAAAAGATTACTCTACAAATAGCTAAGAATATCCTGATATAGAGCATAATAATGGAAACTAAAAATGTAATAGCATACAACAGTGGTATAAGGATATTCATCCTTCTTCTTTTTCTGAGTTTAACTCAAGGAAGGCTAACCTTTTGAATTCTCTCTCAAAGGAATCAACAATATGAGCTATATTACTTGAATATAGTCCTTTCAAAATATGCAATGAACTTAAATAATACAAATGTACTAGTAATGATAAATTTTATGTTTTGTAATGATTGAAAGATAATTGCAAAGCAAGAAATCAAACCAGTGCCTAATCCTTGGGCAAAAAGAGTCTGAATGTAAATCCACAGGAAATTTCAAAAGAAATATGGTAGAATGCCTTACAAACTACATGCAATCTAAATAGAATGCCTTACAAACTATCCAGTCAATCTTATGTTATTATCTTCAAAATCCTAAAAAATATGTTTACTCTCTAAAATTGCTTATGAGAATTTAATCCTTTCCTTGAAAGAAACTCACAAACAATTAAACTAGTTGCCTGACAACTAGTATGTTTTTAGATGCCTTACAAATTAAAACATACAAGAGTAGAACATAAAGCAAAGAGAAAATAACAATATAAGACATAAATTGTAGTGTATTTTATTGAAAATAAGCCTATCTCAATACATACAAAATTTCATGCTCAGAAGCTTAGACACAAAATTCAAAAGTCTGCTCTGCAACACTTGTATTCAATATTATCTATTATCTTTTTTCAAAATCTCCTTTAAATGAGGTTACAACTTCTATATATATAGCTCAACCATCTTGGAATCCTTTTATGAATAAGGATGCAACAAGATTTGGATGGTTATAGCCCTAAACCTAAAAGCAAAAAAGACAAAATACAACTTTGACAACCTCAAGTGGTGGAGAGATAAAAATCTTTTGGACTCATCTGATCTTCCTCGTTGATAACTAACACCTTTGTCTGGAGATATTCTTGATAGCTTCGTTGAGTTATTACAAGATATGGTGACCACCATTTAAGGCTAACCTACACCATTCTTAATCAATAGCTATCATCCACATGCTCTGAGGTCTGGTGTCAGATGTCCAGGTGTCCTCCTCACTCTTCATCCATTATGTCAAGGTTAACTGCAGCATGCTTTCTCTTCTTAGGCTTTGTAAGCACATCCCACGCAATTACCTCCTCCTCTATTGGCCATTGAAAGCTTTGAATATTCTATAATTGCACCTTTTTCATTTCCCACCTAGCATCTATGATCATCTTGACATTTGAGACAAATTTGGTAAAGTCCATCTCAATTTTTAAGGCTTCATCTAGAGTGGCATTAAATATATCAATATCTAATTCATTATTTTCATTAATGAAGGACACTTTTTTAGGTAGCAAGGAATCAAAATCTGATTTCCATTTATCTAACCCCTTTATTGAGCCATCCTCAATCTTGATCAGGGGAATGAACCTGTTGAAATCTAGGCCAAACATAACTACCCTTTCCTCAATCTGATTTTCTTTTCCTTTAAAAAATGACAAGGTGGCCACAATTCGATCAATCTCCTCACCAACTTGCAGAATAATCTTAGGAATATCTATCCTAAGGGACTGCACAACTGCCAACCTCTCAAAAAGTGATGCCCTAAATGACCAGGTTCCATAGTAAGTATTTAAAATTGTAACAAAATTATTAACTTCTATTTGAATCTCAAGCAACTTACTATAAGTAGTGTATACTACATCTTCCTTCTCCTTTGAAACATTAATTCTATGCTGCAACACTTTTAATAAAGCTTCTAAAACAACCTAATTCTACTATGGTTTCCCTTGTTCTATTGATGCAATAGCTTCTTCTCCACCTTCATTTTGAATCTCTATCTGAGGAGGCTATTCTAGTGGTGGGGGTGCAATCATGGGCATATTGATTATCTATTGAGATAGATCTACTATTTTTTCTAGTGCCTTTTATTTCATGATAAGCACCTCTCTGTCTCTAACCAGTGCACTATAAAATTCAAATAGGTTCTTGAATCTATCTGAGAGTTGCTTAGATTTATCCTCATTCAACCTAGAAAAATGTCTAAGGACCTGTGAAATTTATAGGTCTCCTATATTGTGGATAGACCATACAATCTTATCCCCATCCATTTTTTCCTACACATTCAGAAGAGAAGGCTTCTGGTCCTAAGGGTATAGGCTCCACATAGTCAGTGATTGGTTCTTTGGACTATATCCAAATCCCTTTATTATGTCCCCAATTCTAGTCTCTGAGGATAGATTTATGTTTGGCTACCTCCTAATTTGATCTATAATGAATGTAGAAGCTAAATCCCAACCAGGCACAAGTAACATGTTGCTAGTCTTTACTAATTTCCTAGCATCCTTAGGAGTAATAGTTTCAAATTTAGGGTCATAACCCTTTAATTCTTGGATGGCTTCATTAGGCACTTGGCCCTCCTCTATAATTTGTACACTTGAAGCAACCTGTTGTTGCTTATGCCACACTAGAAAATTTTTGAATTCATCTAACTTTATGAAATCGTCATCCTTCAAGAAGGCATCCTGTTGGATCAACCTTTCATCTTGAAAGAGAGCCAAAGGCAACTCTACTTCCTCAACTATCTCTTAAATTATTTCCTCTTCTCTTCTCTGATCTTCTTTCTCAATCAATGATCATAGACCCTTGTACCAGTAAAAAGGGCTCCCACTCTATCCTTTTTCTTTTCAACTTTTTTCACTTGGGAAGGCTCTCCAACTTGCATTTTTTTCCTTTTGGAAGAAGGTTCACTATTATCTTGAGAAATTTGGAGCTCTATCAAATCCATAATTATATTTTCATCAACCCCTTTCTCAATAAGAAGTGGTTGGTCCATGGTAGGGAGGATATGCACTGAGTATCCATCACTATCTTCTTCATACTCTAATGAAGAGTGTTTTTCCTTCTCCCTCTTCTTGTCATCAATCGTTCCTTCTAGAGAATTGACCAGAGAATTATAATTAGCCATCATTTGGTCAAGCCTTTGCAAATAAGGCATTGTGGGGTAAAAATATCCAAAGGGGATTCATTTTTGTCTTAGCTATTTCTCAAAAGACAACAAGTCCTGAAATTGTTATGCTATTCTGTATCACATCATCCTCTATGATATTTCATATGAGGTCTTCCGCAGGACACTCCTCAAGTCTATTGTTGATTGGAATAGTAGGGGTATAGAATTTCCTTTCAATCACAATGAAATTATCTTTATCAACATACCTATACAAGGCAACACTCATCCTATAATGACCTAACGATTCATTGACCTTATTCAGTGCATTCTTCCCAATTGTGAAGTTGCATACTTTAAAGTGCCTAGGGGTGAATGTACCCTTTCTATGTGGAGCTAGATGTTCCTTATCTATTAGCATGAGCTACCATATAAAATATATCACTACAATCCTTGAAGGTACAAAAAATGGGAGAACATGGGGTGGCTGGGCGCACCCATACACTCTAATCATTGTATAAGATTTCTCATAAAAGAAATCACCCTAGTTATGATTTCCAGTCCACTTGTCTACAAACTGACAAGGGCTCAATACTTATAAAACTTTTACAGGTAGCCTAGAAAAATTCAAACCTAAACTTATCAAAATTGGTTGTACTATCCAATTTTGAAAGGCACAAAAATCATTCTCTCTGGAAGTAAAATTCCAAGCCCTAATCCAAAACTGAACTGGATTTGGCTGACCATTCCACATCATTCTCAGTTGAAGGTATTGTAGGTCCATCATATTATAGTTGTGATACAAAATTAAATGCATTAATAGTGAGTAACGCATGAATTTAGGGGAGGGCTCCTTTTTCCTCATAGCCTCAAGTCCCTCATGCATCCTATTGATGACATACCCAATATAATCATATCTTGTGCTAGTATGAGGACTCTGTAAGTCTAGCACCATCATTAAAATGTCAAAGGAGATCCTCTCTGCACCACCATCTACTCCTAGCACTCTACATAATCCATATACAATATATTTGATGTAAAAACATAGGTCCTTGTAGAAGTATGGGGCTGCCCCTAGTGTTGTTGCAATATAATTTATGTTTGGCTTGGGGACATGGTTTTGAATTTCTCTAGAGGCTAGGGTAGACTCCCTAACATACCTATTGGCTCGAGCCTACAAATTGATCTCAATAGCCATGGGGAAAAATATTCCAAATGCCTTCATGAATGAATTTATGTCTAGATTCACTGGGGCTGAGACATCACCCTTCCTTATTGTCTTAGAGAGGGGGTCATATCTGTTTGCCAACTCAACTAATAAATCTATGTCTAGAAAGACATCTGGCATGTAATGCCCAAATAATCTGGACAAAAACACAACTAAATTTGTTTTTTTTTAAACCAACCATGACAAATAACTAGGTCAATCAAGATCAAATTCAAGCCCAATGGTGTGAAACCCCGAAAATGTAAGCTTGCTTGGGCAGTCACCTAGACACTAAAGGTTTTCTAACCATTGCTAGGCCGATAGATTTAGCTTTCTAAAATCTATAAATATATATTTTTTGAATAAATAATAAAATTGGGTGTTCTAAGAATGTAAATGCATGAGAAATAAAAGACGAATACGGGAATGACTAAAATCCTTCATGACTATACAAACTCATTAAATTAATTAAACCTATAACTATTACAATAATTTAATTTAATAATTAACAACAAAAGAAGAATAAAATAATAATGAAACTAGATAACTTATCAAATTATTTAAATCCCATTACACTAATTATTAGAATACAAATTTTCATAAAAGGAACTAAACACTATACCATGACCACATTTAAATTTCCCCTACAATTATTAAATCTACAATATTGAGGTGAGCACTATAACTTAATTTATTTAATAATTCAATTACGAGAGAAGACATTAATCTTAAGGAAATAAAAATTAAAGTTCTATATAAAAATTCTTACTTTTTATGATACATGTTAAGGTATAGAACAATTACTAGTAAGTAAGTGATAATTACCACATTTAAACCTATACTAATATTATCATTAATACGTTTCTAAATAAAATATATTAACAACCTTTACTATATCTCTATCCCGTGAATTCATTAAAATGATACAATTAAATAAAATGTCAGCACCCTAATCCTAATTTGAAATTAGGGTTGGGGAGCCCTTAAAACATCAGAAAACCCTAAACTCCTTTGATTTCATTATTTTTTTCTCTCACACTGCTCTCACCAAGAAGTTGCAGATATGAAGCTTACTATGAGCAACTTTGCCAATCTAAAGGCATTGTTGTCGTAGAACTTTTCTATTCTATGTCAACATTAGGTTAGATTTATTTTATTTCATTAGTTTATGTTGATATTGGTTAGGAAGAGTACACTGGATGGTTCAGAAGGGTTGAAACCCTAGTGAAGAAGATCCACTCCAGGTGTTTACTTCCTTATTGTTCTGTAACATTATTTTTTTAACTTTATTTTTATATACAGATTCGGATTCCAGTGAGCTAATAGTTGGAGCTTGCTTCCTTTATACATAGTGGTCCAGCGAACATAACAGTTAATATATTTTCATCTTTGAATCACAATGAGAGTATGAACTGGTTTAAAAGCATTAATATCTCTACGATAATAGTATGGGATCATTTAGATATAGCATTCACATTTTTCTTTATTGATGTACTCAACTTTTATGCACTAGCTTAATATAATTCAAAGTATCTGTGTTAGAGGCGTCAATGGTGCCCCTCATGCACTAGGCACCCCTATAAGGCTGTGATCTACATCCAGGCACACACACTGTTCCAGTGTGGCCTTTTCAAACCGCTGAGCAGAAAATGATAGTTGATTTAAATATTACAATCGATGTTTGTCTTCATTTACTTTGATTCCAAAATTAGCGGCATCAATACTATAGTTTTATTTGGTTTCGATATTAACAAAATCGATACCTTTGTTTGTTAGGTTTCAATATAAACGGCAATGTTTGATAATTTGTTTGCAGTCTGTACTATATTGAGAAGTGTTTGAATATAATATTATATATTATATTCAATACATTAGTTAATGTATTGAATGTAATATATAATATTACATATATGTTATGTGGCCAACAAGCTTAATTTATTAAACAGCTCTAATATAATGCTATGTGTATTACATTATGTACATTATGTGATGTACAGAATGTAATATGTGTGTAGTAATAATACTACCAATGTAGGTGAATGCTGTTAGATGCGCCATGCGCATACGCACAACTCTGAGCTATGAAACTAGATAGCAATACATAAATTTTTATTGCAGTCATTCACAGTTTTTAGAGGTTATGGAATATAGTAATGTATACTATATTCTATACATTAATTAATGTATAGGATATAGTATACATTATTATATATAATTTTCCATGGCAATGTTGTAACATTTTTTATTTATATGCCACATTCGATAAGTTGTAATCACTTTAAAATTATATATTATAGACTGTACATTAATTAATGTATAGTGTATAATATGTAATGTTGTATTATATGGTTCGTATTGCAATGAGAAGTTATCATATGCTGAATTTAATTGAATATTATTACTATAATATAGTATATTATATACTATTCATTCTTCAATGTATAGTATATAATATATTATATTATATAATATACTAAACTATGTTATACGATAGGAAATATTATTAATATGATATTATTTAATATGTTTTGTACTTATTGTACAGTTCATATTATATAGTATTATATTAAATAATATTATGATTCAATTGAATTAATAGAATTCATTATATAAAGTTATAATATATATATATATATATATATATATATATATATATATATATATATATATATATATATATATATATATATATATATATATATATATATATATATATATATATATATATATATATATATATATATATATATATATATATATATATATATATATATATATATATATATATATATATATATATATATATATATATATATATATATATATATATATATATATATATATATATATATACTATATATTATACATTATGTATGTATAATATATAACATATATATATATATAAGCACATCATTTGTAATTTATCTAGATATGAAATATTAAGAGAAATTAGCTTTCAGAAGGAAATATATTATACAATGCTATTTATTTTATGATTCAGACTGCTAAAAGTTTACTGTTCTAATTCAGTTTTCTGTCATATGCAGGTGACTCCAGAATACATCCATAATGAAATGTCCATTGAAGAGAATCTAGAGAAAATTGGGTTTATATTTCAGTTTAGTTCTAATCATATATTGTATTTGTTAATCACTTGTACAAAAAAATCAGAATAATATAGAGTTTCAATTTAATTCAGGCAGTCAATGATCATAACAAAATAGACTAGTTTGGGCATTTGAACCAGTTTATTTCCTTACTAAGTTACTACTACAGATTGTATTCATACTCTAGCATGTTAAATCAAATTCTAGTTTTAAAATAAATCAATGTATTCCACTAATACTTAACTCTGAGCAATTTTGTTTTATATCAACATTCCTTTTCAATGTAATGAAAAATTTTATTCTAAATCTATTTATTCATTTCTGAAATAGAGCAATACACTACATCTAGGTGAAAAAGAGTACATAAAAGAAGTATAAGAGTCCTTTTTAACAGTGTTTGAAACTCAAACTTTGATACAGAATTTATAGCTTTTCAATCAAAAAAAGAAAATCCTAGTAATTAGAATAACATGGAGCTTGTTTAATAGGGAATTTACATTGTAGTCCTTTTTACTTCCTTATAACTATTAATACAAAATTTGAAAACAACTATTTCTTGTTCATGTAACAATATGTTAAACATTATACAAAACTAGACTTAAAATGCAAATACTAAGTGCAGGATTTCAAGTCTAATCCAAGGAAATAAGTAACATGGTCATAAATTTAGGAACTCCTCAATCTTCAATTCTGGACTGCACCTTTAAAACCAAAATTCCAGACCTGCACACATAAAAACCTCTTCACATGGCCATGGAGCTCACCTCCCAGCCAAGGCCATTACATGGCCACCCCCGAGCTTGGGGAAACAAGTATAGGACAAGGTAACACACACAAGTACACATCATAGTACATAACAAGTTTCAAACACATAATTCACAATACTCCCTTCCTAGGCTTAAACAAAGGATTCAAACATAGAATCCATATAATGGGTGAAGGTGGAATTATCAAATGGAGTCACCATGCTTATGGAACAACAACATACAAAAAGTATACCAGCCTTCACAAGGCCCCCTTCAACCCCAAAACATAGCTCAATTCCATGAGCAATCAACAACTCCTTATGGCCCCCAAAAACACCTTATGACCCCCAAAACATTAGCTGGTTATCATAGCTGCCCATACAACTATGCACTCAAACAAATGAAATCCCAACTTAGGCCCTTCACCCCAAGTTCTCCTACTTTCCTCCCAAGGATGAGGATTGAACTTGCACACCCATAACATGAACATTTACAAGGAAAATAACAAGACTGAAATCATAACTCAATTGAAATCAACAAAAATAACAGATTTACACATAGTAAAAATAGATTACAAATTCCTTCACAAAATGCATTCTTTTCAAACATAATTCAAATAAAACAATAATATTTGAAGACCACCAACCTCCTTCAAGGATAAGGTTGAATTATGAGCTGAATATGAGCTTTGGTTTCACACTAGCTTGTTGTCCCCAATCTCCTAAAACCAGGGCTACCAAGAAAACTTCTCTGATTTTTCCTCTTAACTAACTTAGGTAGAAAATAATCTAGTTCCCTTTCATGTTTTTATGTCTTTCTACTCAAAACATTCTTCTCTCTACACCCTTCCCAAGCTGTTAGGTTTCTATATTAAAACCAAAAATGACACTTGCCCCTACCATAGGTTTTGGGATGAATTTCAACATATCAAAAATGATGGAAAGCTTAGGAAAAATTTCCATTTTCGTGCATCCCTAAAATGACATAATTGGAGAGACATAAAAGTGGCCTAGGAAGATGAAAATGAAAGAATTGAGTCCCCCAACCAAAGTCCTAACCTTGGGGCACTAAAATTTACATTAACCTACATCCTAGGACTCCTCAAAACCTCCTAAAATAGCCAATAAAACATGCATCCGAAAATTGAGGTTTGGTTTTCAATATTTTCTTGGTCTCATAAACCACCTACTAGCTTGGGAATGCTCAAGGTTAACAAGGAGGGGGTGGGGTCCAAAATCCACTCCACATGCCACTTCATCACTAAGGTGTCAAATGACACATCACAAAAAGAAATACACATGACAACCTATGTCGCATGCTTTGTGTGCAAAGACATTTAAACATTACACAAGATAAAAATTATTTACAAACATACAAATTAACATTATCAACCATACATATTCAGTCATCACATTCACAAAAGAAAATATGATATGACAAGGTCACACTCTCTCTCTAGAGTTGACCTTGGCTTTTTACTGATTGCACTTTGAACCTATCTTGTTTCCCCGAATTAAAACCATGGCCATATCCCTACATACTCAAACTCGATGTCAGTACATTATAAAAATCTTACATCAATAAACATTTCAAACATGAGGTGATAACATCTAACTAAATAATATACATGTATATACATCTGCATCATAAAACGTTACATATTCTGCATAAGCAAGTAATACTAAACTTATCATAGAACCATGATTCCATTAATGATCATAATACCGAAAGATAACATAACAATGCCGAATACATATATTATGGATAATCAAAGTATCAAATGAGCATATATATAAAAAGTAAAACTACCATGATCATCAAAAAAATCTATAACAACTACTCATAAGTCCAAATAATAGTATGTGTAACCACAATAGATCAAATGTCTATACTCAAAATATCATCCTGATGAATCAAGTGTCAAAGTGAAAGTTGAACTAGGACAGATCGAGACAGGACCTCACATGGCACTATTAATTTTGCTAACCCTAAAGTCTAAGGGTTTGATATTGGTACTGGACTATCTTCATTTTTATTAAAGTACCTAAAAAGACACATCCCAGAAACCTCATGTGTCCTGGCATCCCTACACATTTCTAAACTACCAGCAAAGATTTCATCACTGACCCTTTTTTTTTTGCGAGGATCCATGCAGCAAAGTAAGAAACTCATCTGAGTAACTCTCTTTTCCTTTATCCTTAGCTCCCTTACTGGTAGAAGCTTCGCTAACTGTTGGCTGACTAATCTTGTCTGCCTGATATAAGTTCTTCTAAAAATTCTAAACTTACTGATCACTAGAAAGCTCTAAAAATCTCATAATTCTCTAGCTCTGGCTCTTAGAATGCTTTGGTAAATCTAGAATGAACAATGGTTAGTTGCATTTAACATGAATAATTGAATGCTTTAGACCGTTTAAGACTCCAACTCTATAATTCATGTCACTTCTATCATTACTCGGCATGCTCAGAACTTAATTCACTAGCCAAGAGCTGAGAAAGTGACAGGCAATCAACTTTTGATTTCTAGTGACTCAATGACTACACAACTTCTCATAATCGTTGAAAGTCTTGGCACTTTTTTAATTTTTTCAAAGATTGGGTGACTAAAGGGAAACCCTAAGTTGCTATATGATTTTATCCTTTTTAAATTTTATCTCAAGACTTGGTGACTATAGTCATAAATTATAGTCACTAAATGATTTGGCCTTTTGTGATTTTATCTCACAATCTAGAGACCCTTTTAAAAATTTAATTTTTCATTCTAAGACTCAACGACTATAGTCTATTTCCCAGTCGCTGCAAGATTTACCATTTATTAATTATATCCCGAGACCTAGTGACAACCGTCTTTCCTAAGTCTCATTATCTTTTCTTTTCATTGGGAAACTTAGCAACTATAGTGAGTCTGTTAATCGCTGAAACTTATTGACTTTTGAAAGCTTTTCTGGAGACTACCCAACTTTTCCCATCTAGAGACCTAGTGATTAAAGAGAAGTCTCTTAATCCCTACAACTTTTCACAAACCTTCTTTTCAGCTCATGACTTCACGCCAGCCACAGGATCTAAATTTTACAATGCACATTTATCTAAATAAAACCTTTGATATATTTGAAAATTATGAGAAGTAATGTAGACCACATGATCTCAATCTAATGGAAGTTGGTGAATCTCTACAATTTTTTGATGACTTCATCTTTATCTAGCGATTAAGAGACAACCATTAGATCTTGGCTTTTAAAGAGGATAATCAACAGTAGTCGCTTAATCTCATGAACTTTGCGCTGACTCTAAATTTTTGAAGAAACCTAGTGACTAAAGGAAAATAAATGCTTTATTTCATTTAGAGACTTGGTGACTATAGTCAATATCATAGTCACTGAAACTTTTATCACTTCGCCATTTTATTTGGAGATCGCCCAACTGAAGGTATTTAGGATCTGGAGACTGGGCGACTATAGTTACTTTCAAAACATTTATCAATGTAGTCGCTAGATCTCATAATGCTCATTAGATCATTTAGAGACTACCTAACTAAAGACACTTTGCTGAGTCGCTTGAAGAAAAGGAATATTCTCATAACTTAAACAGATTGTGCAACTAATGGGTTTCGGGATGTTGCTAGACTAAAAGGAATATGCTAAAATTTCTAGGAGATTAAGTGACTAGCTGAGGAAAGTAAAATGCACATGCTTAAAGGGGTTTTTAAGTGATTCAAAAAAGTAATAGCCAAATAGAACCTGACTAAGCATTTCTAGGGATTTTTCAAAGGTATTTTGACCTAGCGCTTAGGGTTTTTCTCAAATTTAATCAATTTTTAAAGCTCCGGGATGGAAAATTATGGGATATTTTTAACATGAAAATAGGGAAGCCTCAAAGGATCAAAACTTCGAAGGGAAACTTCAAAAACAAAGAATACTACCAACAGTGGCTCTATTTGAGGATGTTTAAATGCAAGTTTAAGCAAGAACCACAAATCTCTGGGACAACAGACCAAAACCAACTAACCTATTGCAGGAAAGAAACACACAACTGGAAGGCAAACACACCTGTACAAAATTTACATAAATTTACATCTGCATAGAAGCAAAATTATCATCTAGTCAAAAAGGGTTTTAAGAACTTCCCATGCACTAGCAATTCAAAAATTTCTCCATCCATATTCTTCAATAGGTATGAATCCTTTCCAAAGCCTTGATGAATTATGTAAGAACCAAGCCACAGTGATTAAAATTTCTTATGCTTTCCCTTATCTTTTTCTCTGACATTCTACTAGAGCACTAAATCATCTGGTTGAAATTTTCTGGCAGTAGCTCTCTTATCAAAAAGGTATTTCATCTTTTGTTGTAACTTGACATTATCCTTTTGACTATCCCTTCTAGTTTCATCCAACTCAACCAACTACACCATCCTATCCTACATTGGCTCTAAAATGTCTAACTCTTCATCTTGGATGAATTTGTATATAGGAAGCAAATTATTGGTAGGAAACCTTGATTGCAATCCATATACAAGTTCAAATGGAGACTTCCCTATATCTTTCTTTACAGTGATTCTATCAGCCCACAGAGCAGGTTTCAATTTTGAGTGTCAGGCTCTCTTATTATTTTCCAATGTTTTCTTCAAAATTTTCAAGATACTCTTGTCAGCTTGTCCATTTGCTTGAGGGTGGTAAGGTGATGAATAAGATGTCATGATTCCATTTTCCTTGAAAAAGTCCTTAAATTCATCAAACCTAAAACACATTGCATTATCAGTGATTAACTTGATGGGGACACCAAATCTTGTTAAGATATTATCTATTAGGAAATCAATTACTATTCTACTTGTTTCCTTCTTGGTAGGGATAGCTTCTATCCACTTTGTGAAATAGTCAATTGCAACAAGTATCCAACTATGTCCATGACTAGATTTCTTAGTAAACTCCCCAATAAAATCTATTCCCACATGGAAAATGGTGCTTCTACAACTATTGGGTTTAACAATAATGCACCTAAATACTTAAGCTTAGAAGAAAACTTCTGACAAGCTTCACATTTCTTAACAAACTGAAAAGAATCTTTAAACAATGAGGGCCAAAAATAATTGGCCCTTAAAATATTATGGGTAGTGGTGTTTGCAGAGTAATGACCTCCACAAATGCCAGCATGCATGTCCTACAACCCTTTTTCTACTTGATACTTTTCAAGGAAAATCAGTAATATTCCATCTCTATTTTTCTAGCACAAATCCCCTTATATCAATATGTATTTATGAGCTTGTAATCTTAAAGCTCTTTTTTGATTATCAGTCATGCTCTCTGGATACTTATCATTTTTGAGATAGTAGACAATATTAGTGTAATATGGTTGTCTTTCAATGCTTATCATTATCAAGTCTAGTATCCCTTCATTGTTGACTTGAACTAGGTTCATGTTTTCTTCAGTCATTAATTTAGCCAGACCTAATCTTCTCACAAATTTGGTAATATGGATCTCCAAGTTGAATTCTTGGATTCTAGTGATCCATTTACATCTCTTTCTAGTAACTTCTAACTGTGTGAGAACATTCTTTACTGTTGGATGTGGAACATATGCAATGACCTTTGCACACACTAGATAAGGCCTGAATGATTTTATAGCTTTTACTAATGCATATACCTGTTTATCCATCATTTCATAATTCAATTCAGTAGCTTGCAAAGATTTACCAAAGAACGCAATTTGATGTTCAAAATTTTCTTCATCCTTTTGTAATAACACAGCAGCAATTGTATAAAAAGATGCAAAAGAAAATAGTGAGAATGGATTGCTGTAATCAGGGGATTTTAACAGTAGTGCTTCTTGAACAACTTCTTTAATTTTGTCAAAAGCATGTTGTGCTTCTTTATTCCATTAAAACTTCACATCCTTTTTTAACAACTTAACTATTGGTTTTACAATCTTAGCAAAGTTGGCAATGAACCTTCTAACAAAATTATTTTTTCCCAAAAAGGATTGCACACTCTTAATATTTTTTGGAGCAGTGACCTTTTGAATAGCTTCTACCCTTTTTGGATCAATCCTTACTCCTTTAGATACTATATATCCTAATAATTTTCCTTCTTTGACTGTAAAGTGACACTTCTTTGGGTGTAAGGACACACCATATTCTAGAGCCTTGTTGAAAATCTTTTCAAGATGACAGCAATGATTTTCAGCTTTCTTTGAATATGCATTCATGTCATCTTGGTAAACAACCATGAACAAATCTATATACTCTTTGAATGCAACATCCATGGCCCTCTAGAATATTTCTCCTGCATTTCTAAGACCAAAAGGAATTCTGACATATACATAAGTTCCCCATGGGGTAGTGAATGTAGTCTTAAATTGTTCAGATTCTTTAACTAGAACTTGGTTGTAACCTGACAAACCATCCATCATATATACTAGTTCACAACCAGTAACTTTATGCAACATTGCCTCCATATTAGGCAAAGAATTGTTATCTTTTAAAGATGCAACATTTAGATTTTTGAAATCCACACATAACCTAATATCACCATTTTTCTTTCTGATCGGGACAAGGTTAGATACTCAAGTTGAGTGCCTTATGAGTTGGATTATTCCTACATCACTCAACTTAACTAGTTCTTGCTACATTTTGGGAGCCAATAATGGATTGATATGTCTCTATTTTTGTCTGAATGGCCTAACATCTTGTTTCAGTGGGCTCTTATGTTGGAAAAGGTCCTCTCTATAGGCTTTCAAATTATCATAGGACTTGTTAGGGATTTTTCTTGTACAATCAAACTTGGCAAATTATGGGCTTGATTCTCAATTAAAAAGGGACTCCAGGTTTGCAAGAAAAACCTAATTAATGAGGATTGGATAAGATCCTCCTTCTGCTTTGAGCTCCACAGGACTCGGGCGGGTATTGCCTATGAATAGGTTACTATGTTTCAAGTAAGCTTTTGATTAGTGGATTAGGTCTTCACTGTCATGCTATTATGTTACTCAAATCTACTTCAATGAAAGATGATTCTGTAAACAGCTAAGAACAACCTATTACAGAATATGAAAAATGAAACTACTAATGTAATAGCATGAACAATGGGATAAGGATGTGAATCCTTCTTCTTTTTATAAGTGCAACTCAAGGAAGGTTAACCTCTAGATTCTCTCTTCAAGGAATCAACAAATGTGAACTGTATCACCCAGATGCAGTCCTTTCAAAGTATGCATGAACTTAAAAACTAAAATGAAATGGTAATGATAAATCTTGTGCTTGATGACAGAAAGGTAGTTGCATAAACAAAAATCAGACCAGTGCCTAATCCATTGGGCAGAAGAGTCTAACATGAATCAATCAGAGGAATTTTAAGAAAATATAGTAGTGTGCCATGCAAACTACAATTTAGACAGAATGCCTGACAAACTATCTTCTCAATCTTAGATTGTTATCATCAAGATCCCAACAGATGTGTTCATTCTCTAAAACTACACATGAGGATTTAATCTTTTCCTTGAAAGAAACTCATGAAACAATTAGAGTAATTGCCTAACAACCAATATGTTTTTATTTTCCTTACAAATGAAAACATACAAGAACAAACACAAAGCTAAGAGACAGTAACAAAATAGGACAGAAGTTGTATTGTATTTCATGAAAAGTGTATCAATACATACAAAGAAAAACTCTTCACTCAAAGACTCAGACTCAAAATAAGAATTTTGCTTCTACAAAGCTTATATTTTCAACATTCATTATCAAGGGACCTGCTCATAACAGAGCAGCTATAAGAGCCCTCCAGAAAGAGGAACATGAACCCCAAAAATAGAGAAAAGAAGATAATAAATAGCAGAAGGAGAAACCCTAAAATCTGCACTTGACCAACACCTGTCCATTCTGCAAATCTAATCTCACTGTCTTTTCTCTCATCTGAAAATATGATCTTCTCGAGCACCTCCAAAATCTGAGAACATCTGTCCTTTTTTGCATAAAATCTACTCATCTACTGAAAATTTGATTAATTTGTCCTTTACTCTTCCTTGAAATGTGATTTAGTCCTTTGTACCCTCTTTTCCTATCATCATGCAATTCTGATTCATTCCTCCCACCGAATTTGCAAAATCAATCAATTTTGGAAAAAAAATCTCCCCAAAATCTGGTCGCAGATTAAAAGTCTTTACTGCTCTCAACAACTTGATCTGATCTGGTTCTAACTATCATCATTGCATTTGTCATCTTTTGGAATTTTCAAAAATATATTATACTACCATATTCTGAAAAAAAATGAATCTCCCAGACATTTTCCCGTGAACAACTCTGTCATTAAAAAATTTCAAAATTTCTCCAAAGTCTGAACTTTATAACTTTTTAAATCTTTTAAAACCTTTAAAATCTTTAAATGCCACCAGAACTTGCCACTTGTCACCATTTCATTGGATGCTCAGACAAACTCACCTTTAACCTCAATCCATCTGGAGATCTGGAGACTACATGAATCTCTAAGTCTCTGAATTATTTCCTTGACCATGGTTTCTTTTAGAGACTTGGAGAAATCTCTTTAGTCTCTAGATCTCTGAATAGCCATCTAGAGACTTGGAGACTAAGTCTCTAAGTCTCATAATTATTTGGAGACTTGAAGACTAAGTCTCTAAGTCTCTAGATCATTTCTTCTCTTTATATTTCTTTATGAGATTTGGAGACTGCCTTTAGTCTCTAGATCTCTAAATCCGCATCTAGAGACTTGGAGACTAAGTCTCTAAGTCTCTAGATCATTCGGAGACTTGGAGACTAATCTCATCTAGAGACTTGGAGACTAAGTCTTTGAATGATCATCTAGAGACTTGGAGACTTGTTAGACTTGGAGACTTCTTCATTTAGAGACTTGGAGACTAATCTTATCTAGAGACTTGGAGACTAAGTCTCTAAGTCTCTAAATGAGTTCTTTCTTTTGTGAGACTTGGAGACTAAGTGACATGTGTCCCTTTCTGCAAAATTTCTTCTGGGCCCACTAGCATAGAAATTGAGGTGGCTGCACAAGCTTGGGCAAGCATAGCTTCCAGCACTTTAATTTACTTCATATGTTTGGAGCATTCCATATAAACATTTCAATTTTTGAAATTGGGAGCAATGTGGGACTAAACTTTATGAAGCATTGCTGATTTTTTATTGCTTCCAGTACTTAGAGGACCATAACTTTTTATTTGCACACTGGGTTTTTCTAAAAACATTTATGTATAATGAAAACATGGTTGTCTCAAACATATGTAAAATTCAGCCTGACCCAGTTTATATTTTTTGAGTTATGATAAAAAAAAGTGACTGGAAATTTGAGCAATGCACACTCAAAGAATATTGACAATCTGCAAATGGAATGGCTCTGGAAAAGTGACCAAATGGATGCATCATGGCCTAAAAATTGAAACACAAGGATTATTTGACCCTTGGAAAATGATGCAAAATTAATTTTCTCAATAGGGTCAATTGGGTCAAAGATATGATTGGTCAAACAGGCCCTTCCAAAATTTTGAATCATTTTACAAATGCATGACAACAACGAACTACCAACTTTGAGAGGTTCGAAACCTAATCAAACGGATTCAAAATGACTTTAAAGTTGGAACATAGGTTCTTTAATATGCATACTAAAAATTCTCAAAGTGGCGGGTCATGAAACATTTCTGGACACAAGATATCCAAAGGAAAACTGGGCTACAGTACTTTGTTTGACACTTAGGCAGAATTGTGCAATTTGACACTTGCTCAAAATAGGACTTCATCGGATGATTCAGGATGATAAGACAACATCATATAATGCATGCATATACTAAATGGAGTGTGTTAAACACTTGTGACACCTCATAGGCTTCAAAATGATAGTTAGGTACATATGCATGAAAAGCAATTAAAGGGCTTCAAACTGCAAAATTTAACATGGTACTCAAAACCCATGTTGCATTTTTGAGTACCAATAGTGGCTCTTACTGTGGATGCATGCCCCATGCGGGCATGTAGAGAAATTTCAAAATTTCCTGGTAGAAGCAGACCACTCACAAAATCAAATCAGAGTTTCCACTTTTCAGCAACATCTCAAAACTCCGAACCGGGAACCTCCCTCTTCAAAAATTGGAAACACTTTATTGAAAGCAGGAACAACACACAAATGAAGGGAAATAAAGCAATTTTACATACAAGGGAATTATTTACAAAAGGCCCAAAGCCCCAAAACTAGATCCATCTCTTCCCTCTGTCAAAAACAAAAAAATTTACCCCATGCTTAAAAAGTAAGATAACAGTATCACTCTCACTTGCCTGTCTTAACCCACTGTCATCTTGCATTACCTTGGCATATGAAAACTCATCTGCATATTCCATATATGAGCTTTCATGAAAACTAGGTAGAGTGTAAGCATGTAAATTGTGTGGCATATACATGTTACATTCATTAGATAAGAAAGCACTTGGATGTATGCAACATTTATCTTCTTCAATCTTTAAACCATAACCCATAAAGTTGCTATCCAACCATGAAGAAGAGCACTCAAAATTTGTCACTTTGTTAAAGCAAGCATCACTATAGCCACTCATATCTATAGATGGCAGGTCATAAGAAATAACACACTGACCTTTAAGCAAACACTAAGGAGGCTCATCATATAGGATATGATCTAGCTCAAACTTAGGATATGTAGCAATTACTTCAGCATCAAAACATGAACAATCCATACCACAAATTTGCTTTCCAATAGGAAGAGCATCATGCATCCTAACAAAATCAAACAAACCCAAAATTTGGTGGTGGGTGGGAGGGAAAATATCAGTATACTCATTATCTGCATATGAAACTTGAGCCATTGAAGGATCATCTTTTAATGATTTAATGGGAAATTCAGAGTCTGAACAGGATTCAAAATCCACACTACTATCTCAGTCAATACTCAACATGATATCTGGAGTCTCCACATCCATTGAATCTAAAACAACACTAATGACTTCAAAATCTAACATATCATATTCAATCTAATTCTGGTCTAGTGATATGGGAGTGTAAGGAAAATCATAAATATAAGTGTCAAAACTTTGGCCATCTGATATAGTTTCCTTGTCAAACTGAATATGTGTGAAGTGTTGAGTTTCTAATCTTTCTTTCCCTAAAACTCTGAGATACTCGTAGGATAACAAATTTGAAACTTGCTCACTATGAAGTGAACAACTATCATCATTAATACTCATCTCTGATACACTCTCATAATCAAAATCTTCATTCTAAAAATTTAAAATTTTCTCACTGCTTGACAAGGATTGACATTCTGATTTATCCCAACTGTTCTCTTGCCTGATGCTGCAAATTTTTTCCTCATTAGAATCATGGAGTGAGATTTCTTGGAGCATATCATCTTGTGTAAAAAAATCATTACAATCACTCATATCCACATCATAGTTATCATCATGTTGTCTACACAAAACACTTTTATTGTTTTTTTGTTCACAAAGTTCATTATCAACATTATCATCAGCAACACATTCAGCACAAGTGGACTTACCATCATAATCACTAAAATTAGATTCATCAGCATAACTAGTTTCACTATTGTTATCACTTTCAACATTAGTATATTCTAGATTTTCAAATTCAACATCACTGTATTCAGCCACAGGCACATCGTTGGAAGAAATTTTTTCTACATGTTCCATCCATTGCATAGTTTGCTAAATACATTCTACCCTCTGAGAGATTGGTAAACTAAGTGTATGAGTAAAACAAATTTTAACAAATAAATTTTCCCATACAAAATCCTGAGGACAAAAATGGATGTCAAACTCCTTGATCTTATCAGTAAACCTTATGTAGAAATCATATTATCACTCACCCTCCTCTCTGCTCATGTTCTCTTATAAATGTATCACCACACTTTCTTACAACCTTAGTGTTAACATTTCTATTTCTACTTGAATAAGTTCAAGCTCTAATATAGGGTCTTTAGATTCATCTACATCTTGTTCATCACTATGTTCCATGTCCTTGTGCTGCTCAAAATCACCATATTTTTAAATAAAAAAATCTTCCAATGCTTCCATAGATCCTATTGAGCCATGAGGTAGTTCTTTAAACCAGTCCCTTGCAACCTCAATCAGAGATATTGCAAAGAGTTTCATCAATATATCCTCATGTGTGATATTGTGATCATCTTTCCGGTTAGCAAACTTTTGCAAATGATCTTTAGCTGATTGCTCACCAAAACCAGTGAATTTTGGTAAACAATCTCTAACCACTTCTAGGATATGATTTGGGTATCTAGGGATACCTTCAAAATTTATTGCCCCAAACAACCTATTCTTAAATAGTTGTGTCATCTTAGCAGGTAGAGAAACTATAAACTACCTCTATCTTTCTGGTACATATTTCACTTCAAATTTTGTAGAAATGCAACTAAAATCTTTGAAACATGCAAACCTCTTTTCACACCTTATTTTCTTTTTCCTTAGTTCTTTGATCACTTGATAAGGAAAGCATTTAAAACTTTAAAATATCTAGATGTATTGGGGGAGCTGCAAAATATTTTGTGATCTTGAAGTCACCTCCAAATCACCTTCAAGAACTTTGTAGAGCCACCACCTCTCTGAAGAGGAAAAGATTTGCAAGTAGCTGGGATCTTTTTCTCCACCAACACATGAAAATTTAATAAGGTACATATGATGTTTATCAAGACTGAAAATATGTCATTATGCACTGATCAAACAAAGAACTTTAGAGTCGCCACTCACAACTTGGTGAGATGATTTGAAAATTCTAAAAATTGACTCTTACATACTTCAATGGAGACCACTAGATAAATGAATAAGTCAGCCAGGAGTCTAGCTCTACTCGTACCCATGTTATTCTATCTTCATTTGAATATATCCCCAGCAGAGTCACCAATTTGTTAGGGATTTTTCTTGTACGATCAAACTTGGCAAATTATGGGCTTGATTCTCAGTTAAAATGGGACTCCAAGTTTGCAAGAAAAGCCTAATTAATGAGGATTGGATAAGATCCTCCTTCTGCTTTGAGCTCCATAGGACTCAAGTGGGTATTGCCTATGAATAGGTTACTATGCTTCAAGTAAGCTTTTGATTAGTGGATTAGGTCTTCACTGTCATGCTATTATGTTACTCAAATCTACTTCAATGAAAGATGATTCTGTAAACAGCTGAGAACAACCTGTTATAGAATATGACAAATGAAACTACTTATGTAATAGCATGAATAGTGGGATAAGGATGTGAATCCTTCTTTTTATGAGTGAAACTTGAGGAAGGTTAACCTCTAGATTCTCTCTTCAAGGAATCAACAAATGTGAACTGTATCACCTGGATGTAGTCCTTTCAAAGTATGCATAAACTTAAAAACTAAAATGAAATGGTAATGATAAATCTTGTGCTTGATGACAGAAAGGTAGTTGCATAAACAAAAATTAGACCAATTCCTAATCCATTGGGTAGAAGAGTCTAACATGAATCAATTAGAGGAATTTCAAGAAAATACAGGAGTGTGCCTCGGAAACTACATACAATTTAGACAGAATGCTTGACAGACTATCTTCTCAATCTTAGATTGTTATCATCAAGATCCCAATAGATGTGTTCATTCTCTAAAACTGCACATGAAGATTTAATCCTTTCCTTGAAAGAAACTCATGAAATAATTAGAGTAATTTCCTAACAACCAGTATATTTTTATTTGCCTTACAAATGAAAACATACAAGAACAAACACAAAGCTAAGAGATAGTAACAAAACAAGACAGAAATTGTATTGTATTTCATGAAAAGTGTATCAATACATACAAAGAAAAACTCTTCACTCAAAGACTCAGACTCAAAATAAGAATTCTGCTTCTGCAAAGCTTGTATTTTCAACATTCATCATCAAGGGACCTGCTCATAATAGATCAGCTACAGGAGCCCTCTAGAAAGAGGAAGGAACCCCAAAAATAGAGAAAAGAAGATAATAAATAGTAGAAGGAGAAACCCTAAAATCTGCACTTGACCAACACCTATCCATTCTACAAATCTAATCTCACTGTCTTATCTCTTCTCTAAAAATATGATCTTATCGGGCACCTCCAAAATCTGAGAACATCTGTCCTTTTTTGCATAAAATCTGCTCATCTACTGGAAATCTAATTAATTTATCCTTTACTCTTCTTTGAAATGTGATTTAGTCCTTTGTACCCTCTTTTTCTATCATCATGCAATTATGATTCATTCCTCCTGCTAGATCTGCAAAATCAATCAATTTTGGAAAAAAAATCTCCCCAAAATCTGGTTGTGGATTAAAATCCTTTACTGCTCTCAACAACTTGATCTGATTTGGTTCTAACTACCATCATTGCATCCATCATCTTCTGGCATTTCTAAAAACATATTATACTGCCATATTTTGATAAAAAAATGAATCTCCCAAACATTTTCCCGTGAATAGCTCTGTCATTAAAAAATTTCAAAATTTCTCCAAAGTCTAAACTTTATAACTTTTCAAATCTTTTAAAACTTTTAAAATCTGCACATGCCACCAGAACTTGCCACTTGTCACCATTTCATTGGACGCTCGGACAAACTCACTTTTAACCTTAGTCCATCTGAAGATTTGGAAACTACATGAATCTCTAAGTCTCTGAATTATTTCCTTGACCATGGTTTCTTTTAGAGACTTGGAGAAATCCCTTTAGTTTCTAGATCTCTGAATAGCCATCTGGAGACTTGGAGACTAAGTCTCTAAGTCTCATAATCATTTGGAGACTTGGAGACTAAGTCTCTAAGTCTCTAGATCATTTCTTCTCTTTATATTTCTTTATGAGATTTGGAGACTACCTTTAGTCTGTAGATCTCTGAATCTGCATCTGGAGACTTGGAGACTAAGTCTCTAAGTCTCTAGATCATTTGGAGACTTGGAGACTAATCTCATCTAGAGACTTGGAGACTAAGTCTCTAAGTCTCTGAATGATCATCTAGAGACTTGGAGAATTGTGAGACTTGGAGACTTCTTCATTTGGAGACTTGGAGATTAATCTTATCTAGAGACTTGGGGACTAAGTCTCTAAGTCTCTAAATGAGTTCTTTCCTTTGTGAGACTTGGAGACTAAGTGCCATGTGTCCCTTTCTGCAAAATTTCTTTTGGGCCCACTGGCATGGAAATCAAGGTGGCCACACAAGCTTGGGAAAGCATAGCTTTTAGCACTTTGATTTACTTCATATGTTGGAGCATTCCATATAAACATTTCAATTTTTGAAATTGGGAGCAATGTGGGACTAAACTTTATGAAGCATTGCTGATTTTTTATTGCTGTCAGTACTCAGAGGACCATAACTTTTTATTTTCAAACTGAGATTTTCTAAAAAAATTTATGTACAATGCACACATGGTCATCTCAAACATATGTAAAATTTAGCCTAACCCAGTTCGTCTTTTTTGAGTTGTGATAAAAAAATGTCACTGGAAATCTGAACAATTCACACTCAGAGAATATTGACAATTTGCAAATGGAATGGCTCTGGCAAAGTGACCAAATGGATGTATCATGGCCTAAAAATTGAAACACAAAGAGTATTTGACCCCTGGAAAATGATGCAAAATGAATTTTCTCAATAGGATCAACTGGGTCAAAGATATGATTGGTCAAACAGGCCCTTCCAAAATTTTGAATCATTACACAAATGCATGACAACAACGAACTACCAACTTTGAGAGGTTTGAAACCTAATCAAACGGATTCAAAATGACTTGAAAGTTGGAACATAGGTTCTTTAATATGCATACTAAACATCTTCAAAGTGGCAGGTCATGAAACACTTTTGGACACAAGATATTCAAAGGCAAACTGAGCTACAATACTATGTTTGACACTTAGGCAGAATTGTGCAATTTGACACTTGCTCAAAATAGGACTTCACCGAATGGTTCAGGATGATAAGACAACATCATACAATGCATGCATATACTAAATATAGTTTTTTAAACACATGGGACACCTCATAGGCTTCAAAATGATAGTCGGGTACATATGCATGAAAAGCAATTAAAGGGCTTCAAACTATAAAATTTAACATGGTACTCAAAACCCATGTTGCATTTTTTAGTACCAACAGGACCATGCAAACACATGCTTGTCTTTTCTCAATAACTTTATCAAATTATATCTTATGTGAGGATCTAACCCTTTTCCAATGTAAATCATTTGAGGTGTGTTATGTGATCCCAAATTCACCTCCTCTAAATCTTCAATTTTAACATTGTTAATTTTTAACATGTGATCATTTTGACTACTATACAATGTTTTCAGTTCTGTTAAACCTTTGGGAATGTGATTTGTACCTAACAAAATTATTTCATTTCCCAAAACCATATCCTTACCATCAACTACCTCAACTAAAGCATTACAATCTATGAGTTGATCTTCATAAATGTCAAGGCATTGAATAAACTTTAAAATCACATGGTCATCTTTAAAAACCTGCCAGTTGTATATGTTATCTGGAACAACTGGCCTACTCTTAACTTCTACTATTGATACCCTAGTCAAAGTTAAACAATCTTTCTTCAAAGCAACATTAGCCAAAACTTATGTCATAATGTTCTTAGATCTTTCTACCCAACTAATGTTGAAAGCATCAAACAGTTCAATCTGATCGCATGTTTGTAAAATTTTAGTCTATCATTTTTCATAGCATACTTGGATCTAACTTGTGCTATAATAAGTTCATAATCACCATAAACTTTTAAACATTTAATTCCTTGTTTAGTAGCAATATTCAATCCTAAAGACAATGCTTCATATTCAGCAGTATTGTTTGTACATTGAAAATTCAATAGGAAAGAATACTTGAATGTGGTACCTAATGGAGATATAAAAAAGACTCTAGCTCCTGAGCCTTCTTTTGAGAAAGCTCCATCAAAATACATCTGCCATAACCCATTTTGTTATTTTTTCAATTCTGCAACTAATGGATCTGTATCTTCATTTTGTGGAATAATCTTTTCTACTTTGAATTTTTCCATATCAACATCCACACAACAATTCAAATCATCAGCATCATTTAATTCAATCATGTGTGGGGTCCTACTTTCTTTGGATACCTTAATGTTATTTCCATCAATATTGAAAGTTGCAAAGGATAAATCACACTGGATACTACCTCCCATTGAAACACTCCATTTTCTTGATAGTAGCATTCCATACTGAGGTGGGATGTCAACCACTAGGACACTCATAGTTAACAACATGTTTGGATATGCGGCCAACCTATAAGGTAAAGCCTTAATAGTACCAATAACTGGTACTTCTCTTGAATCCATGGCTTGACATCTCACATGAGGTGTATCAACTTTCAATCCTAATGACTTCATAACTTCTGCAAGCATAATAGTGTTAGAAGCTCCTAAATCAATCATATAATTCTTTAAAAGCTTTCCTTTGATAACCAAAGACAAAAAGAAAGGATCAATTGTCCCTGACACAGTACTGACAATATTTTCATCTAAATAGATTTGAGGAATCTCAGAAATAATCTCCCCATAGTGATTTTCATTTAAATCATTTATTGAGGCAATCAGCTTATCAGCCTTAATAGTATTTTGAGTATCAATAGGAGTAACTCCATTCACCCAATTTAAAGCTTTCTCATTGTGTTCCTCTATTCTCATCATTTCTAGCAAAGGAACCTTAACAGTGATTTGTGACAATAACTTTCTCATGTAATTTGGGACACACTTTGAGTCAACTACATCATGTCTTATAATAGTAACTTCTTTGTTTTCTTCATGTGTAGATAGAGTAGGATGATCCTTGCTTTGAATTTTGACCTCTTTCTGAAAAGAGGAAATAGTCTCCTCAAGGGGTTTAGTTTTTACTTTATAAGCAACATTTCGGCTAGTAAATGTCACATTCTTTTTTACCTTGGTTTTGTTAACAACATCAGTAGCCTTCTATTTGTCTTGAGATTTCGTAACATCCTTTTCTAATTTCTTAATGAAAATACTAGCAAGCTTATGATTTGGGTCTCCTTTCATTCTATTTCTCAAGTTGTAGTTACTCTTGGCTTGGGTAATCATATCTATTGTTATTTTTGCAATCTCTTCATTAGATGGCCTTCTTAAAACAACTGACCCTTCATCTTTCAAAGTATTACACTAGACACTATCCAATTGATCATCTTCCTCATTAGAAAAGACATGCTGATGGTAGACTGTTAGAAATAGGGAATACTGAGGGGGGCGGGGGGGGGGGGGGGGGGGGGGGTGAATCAGTATTCTACAAACTTTTACTTTTTCCCAATTATAGATATAATAGATCATCTTAACACATGCATAACATAAGAAGCTAAACAACATGCATAGCAATAAAACTAAAGAACTCATAACACATTATTTGTTCTCGAGGAAACCCTTGCCAAGGGAAAACCCCGGTGGGGATGGTACCCACAAAGATCCACTAATCAAAAGTATCTTGTTAAGAATTTTGACCATGTTAGAAGTCTATTACATGCATATAGTGTCTCGGTCCTGATTAAGGGACTATAGGCCTTGTTAGAAGCCTCAACCCTATTAGGAGTTGGCAGTACAAAAAGTGATTACCAAATGAGCCCACTACCCAAACAAGTAATGTACAATATTTAATTATTAAAAAACTAGGTCAAGGTACATAACCTTATACTACTTTCATCAATATATTTTCACTTCTCTTTCACTATCGCTATTACATATATCCATTACTTCATCATTATATCCTTCTTACAATTTACAATTACATTTATACAAGTTATTAAGATTAATAACTTTCCAGTCGGCTATCATATTACAAAATAACTTTATCCAAGGGTTAACATCTAGGATTTCATCCCTTTATATTGTTAAGTCATTATTTTGATAAACAAAATAATCCCTTAACTCTTTACCAATTCTGTCTCCATATACTGTCATGTCAGCTTAACATTGTCTTTAGAAAAACTATCATAACTTCTTCCGTACATGTCGTACTGACTTGCACTCTGAGATGAGCCTTCAATAGTCACCATAGAGTCTATGTTCAAGTGTGCAAGCACTGAACTTACTCTAGTTGACATCACAAACAAAAACTATCTTCAGGTTCACTGGTAAAAACACACTATCTCGTACTTAGATAATTTTGCATTGCACTCTGACATACTATCTCTCTGACCTATGCGATCTTCATGTAGATAATATGTTTCCATAATGACAACATCTATGTAACCAACTTAGCCAAATTGACAACAATCTCCCCCTTTGTCATTGGTGGCAACATATGAGAAAATTAGATAAGTCTTACAACTTCAAAATCTCAAAGTTGTGGCCATAGTATAAAATATATATACTATCCTTATAACTCCAAAAAAAAAATCTTATCTCTAATACAGTACTTCCCCTAAGAGTATCAATCATTATCATTTTCTTATCAATTTTTTGCTATATATCTCTCCCCCTTTGACAAAAATGACAAAATAAAGGTAAGGAGGGTTACAAAACTGTATTCACAAATAAAGTTATACCTTAATTCAATATTGCAAAGCCGGTAGGCTTGCAACACAATCTACAAAATCAATCTTTATAGCCTCTAATTCTTTCTCCCATGATTTATTAATAGAATCTGCCACACTAAGTAGTGTGCATAATCCATAAGATGCTATCTCACATGCTTGGAGATTCTCAAAGCTAAACTTTTGAAAAGATGTCTTAGTTGAAAGACATTCTTCCAATTGCCCTTCAATAATACTTGACTTCATAGAAGTGTTCTCTCTTAAAAGGGTGAATCTTTTCATTTTCCTGTCCTTTTCATCTTGCAAAATTTTGATTTCATCATATATCTTACAAATTTTCTTTTCAACATCAGATACCTTCATATTAGGGCTTGAAAGAAAGTTAGTTTCATTCTAAATTTCTGCTTCCTTCATCTTTATCTTCTGATCTTCTTCTACTGTCAAGGTCTCTAATTTTGCACTCTAGATGTACAAGGATTTTCCTCTTTCCAAATTCTTTCTCAAGTCCTCTATATATATATCAAGATTTTTGATATCATTCATGATATTCTGGCTAATGTTCAAAAGTGTCTTGGCTTCATAGGTTGCTTGAGCTTTCACTTTTGCTATATCAGTTAAATTTGTGAACTCACTGTCAAAAGTGTTCATCACTTTCTTTGCTTTCTCCAGAGGGTTAGCTTCTTCAATTTGTGTAGTTACAATGCCTTTTAACTTCTCAATAAGCTCCTTTAGGCATCCTTCAAGACTTTTTACTTTCTCATTCTTTCCAATGATCTTGTTCAAGGATGTGATCAATTCCATCTGATCATCATCATCTACTTCCTTTCCCAAATTTTCAATCATAGATCTAATATGATTCTTCTTTCTAGTCTCAAGAGTAAGATTGATATCTTCTTTAGTGGAATCAGGTATTGGTTTTTCTATCACTCTAGGCTCTACAACTGTGGTCTCTATTTTCTCTTCTCCTTTGGTAGTCTCCTACTCTTCAAAAGCTGAATTGTCAACAATGTTTTCCAAATTCTTGAATACATTATCATCAGTATCCAAGGTGATCTTAGTTCCTTCTTCATTCATGACTTCATCTTCAATGTTCTCTTGTTCTATTTCACCTACTTGCTCTGCTACAACTGATGGTTCTCCAGCATTCTCTGACATAACCTTGATGATTGCTTGCTTTGTTTCTACATTAACTTCTTCATATCTACCTCCCATAATCTGAATGGTTCTCTTCTTGGTTCTCAAATGGGTTCTTAAATCTTTCATAATCTAACTAAAGTGTGTTTCATCTTTTACAACACAAATCTTTCTTACAAGCTTTTCTCTAATAGATGTGTCTTCTTCTGATGCTCTCTTCTTCCTATTCACAAGTTTATTGTACAAATCATCAGGTATCTTACCCTGAATTGTATCAAACTTCTTATTAGACAAAATCATATGCTTTACCACTACATTTTCTAGATTTAACCTCTCTGCATAATCATAGAGATCATGATACTTATTCATTCTTGTAAAGTCTCCATCTTGAATGATTTTCTCATTAAGCTTCTCAACTCTAGGTTTCCAAGTTTTCTTCTTAATAGAATAGTCATCATCTTTGATTTTTGCAAATTTCCTTGAAACTGGTTGCACTAAGGTTTTTTGCCTTTTACCTAGTCCAGTAGCACTCTCTTTTACTCTTTTGCTAGGTGTGGAGGAAGTGGATCTATTGGATATCCTTTCTTCTTGATCCTTCTCAATTTCTTCCACTTTCACCTTAACTTGTGTTTCTTCTTGTTGTGTTGCAATTGATGATAAAGGTGGAATAGACAAAACTTCTTTTTGTCCAATATCTATGATTGTTGTTGTTGCTTGCTTTGCTACCAAGAATTCATGCTCAGTCATCCTTGTATATTTTAGAATTTTCTTGATAGTACTCTGAACTCTTTTCTTTGACTTCTTCTCTTCAAGTAAGGTCTTTTCGGAGTTGAAGTTCTCCTCAAAGGTTCCAAACATGTTATAGTGAGTTTCCAACTTGCACTTAAGTAACCTACTCACATACTCTTTCATCTCTACCTCAGATATCTCATATCCAAGAGGGTCTATGAACTCTGTTCTAGGTTATACTACTTCAATGTAGGTAAAGTCAGTATCAACCATGAAGCATATCTCATTTTTATACTTCTCCACAAGAGACTATGGGATCCTTGATCTACTAGACACTATATCTTGAAATGTCTTGATTACCAATACTGCACTCTCATTCACTTTATCAATAACATGCCTCCTATACACTAGGTTAATCCTTTCCATTATAGTTTGGCCATCATTCTAGTCATTTCCAATGGTGTAAGGAAATATTCTTAATAGATGAAAAACATATAGGTGATTAAGGATGAGAATCTAAACTGTGTATACTTAGTTTTCTTAATCTTTTCCAAATTCTCAAATAGTTGAATTCTTAGAATCTCACACATATCAACTTGTGCTTTATCAACACACATCAGATAAGCTACATGTATCATTCCAGCTACCATGTCATCCTCTCTTGAGTTTTCACAAAACTTAGTGGTTAGGATCTTACATAAGTATCTGAAATTATCTTGTTGAATCTTACTAATCACAATTCCTCTACCATTATAGGATGAATTTGTGTTGTCTATGAATATTTTTCTCATGTTCTTCTCATTTAAAGGAATGGCTCTAGTTTTAGATAGTCCAATAACTTCATGAATCAAATCAGCTATGATATCTATCACTCTATCTTCTAACCAAAACTTCCCATTATGAATTCTGCTTAGAATTATCTTAGTACATTCTTCATTATCAAATTCATACTGTAATGCATACTTAATGATCTCATTATCTTTCAAATGTTCAAATCCTTCTTTCAATGTCATATCCTAATTGTAGATCTTCTAACATTCCTTAGTGAAATCACTATCACTGATAGTCTGTAGTTTGCATCCAAGATAACTTCTAACATTCTCTAGATGTAAAACTCTATTTGGTATGGATGATAAAGCTAACCTAGGATCATCTTCCAAGGGTTCTACTAGTTCCCTTTTCATCTTAGGTCTATTTTTATCTTTGACATTGTGAATTAAAGAAGCATCCATGATTTCCTCTAAGTCCTTTACTAATTTAAAGATCTACCAAGTAAAATACCTCAATTTCATGATTTAGGGCTTACGTAGATTCAGCACAAAATTCTTCTCCAAATCCTTGCAAAATGATTTGAATCACTGCTCTTTGATCTCCTTAACACTTGAATTTTCTTTGATGATCAAATAATATTGATCATGAGCTTTTATTAATTCAATCTCACTTAGATCTGACATCACATTCAATTCTTTTGTCGCTTCTTTCCAAAAAGTTGATTCTGCTAACCTGCAAAACTTAAAACTTCTTGCAATCTCGCAAAACATAATATTTTTCTTTGTGCTCTTAACCATAGCATTAGAACATCATATACTACCTTGCATTAACTGAAAAAGACTCAATTCATCATATATCTACTTCTACACTAATCTAAGTTCCTATTCTATTGCAATTTTCATAAATTAAGTACTTTGAGATGGGTCAGGTAAAGATTCATTCTTACCTTTTAATACTTTTCCTTTCTAATTACCTTCAATGTTGAATATGTCTCCTTGATCTATGCTTTTGATAAACTTCACTTCATCTAAATTACTACAGCATCCTTTCTGATTGTTACTTGCATCTTCATTTCTTCTTGCATGACTTCTAGGGTTAGGATTGGTATGAAAAACTCTATTGTTCATTCTGCAGAACCTTGTTGTGTGTCCAATCTTGTTTCATATCTAAAAAACTATTCCATTATTCCCATATCTTGGTCAAGGCTAATTGATCTGTGATCTACAATTTCTAACAATGTGTCCAACCTTATTGCATCTATAACATATTACTCCATTTCTTCTGTTCATATCTTCAGTAGGCTTCTTATCTGCATTGTTAGTATTCCTAAACATTGTACTACTATTATTATTCTCAATAAATTTAGGTTTCTTGCATTCAATAGCTCTATGTCCAAAACCATGACAATTATAACAATAACCATTAAGAGGTTTGAATTGCTTACCTGTGCAATCTCTCTTCATATGACCAATAGTATTACAAGCAAAACATCTACCTTTGAATTCTCTTTGCATACATTTGGGTGATTCCTCTTTCTTAGGTGATTCTTCTTCCTTAGGTGTATCTTCAGATTTGTTAATCTCATCAGACTTCTTCTCATCTATGTTTTCAGATATTTTCAGATCCAGTTCCTTGCTTTCTTCATTTTCTTTAAAAGTGTTGAATCCAAGACCAGTCTTATCATAGAATGGTTTTTGATAAGATATTTGTTCATCAATATTCTCACTAGTTGAATATAGCCTTTCAAGTTGTTTTTTAGATTGAGTCAGTTCACCTTTCACAATTGCATCGTATTTCTCAAGTTTGGCATACTTCAAATTGTCTTTCTCAAGTTTAGATTTTAGTCCTTCATTTTCAGTCTTTAGACTTTCATTCTCAGATTTTAGATTTGCTTCATTCTTTCCATTTTCATCTTTCAAACTAAGCTTCAAATTTTCTATCTTTAGTTCATGCTTAAGGATCTCATTTTCTTTTTCTAAATTTTTGTCACAATCTTTAATGAAAACTTCAGATTCCTTTTCAGATTTCAGATCTTCCAACTTGTTTTTTAGTTTCTCAATGAGGTTCTTTACATCATCATATTTTCTTTTCAGAGTATCTCTTTCATCAGTAAGCATATCAATCTTTTCAAGAGCTTCTTCAAGATTCTTCTATAGTTGATCCATATCCATAGAGATCTTACTCAAGCTACTAGGCTTTCCTTGAATGATTCTTTTTCGAGTAACTAAGCTCTGATACCAATTGTTAGAAATAGGGAATAAATAGAGGGGGGGTGAATCAGTATTCTACAAACTTTTACTTTTTCCCAATTATGGATATAACAGATTATCTTAACACATGCATAACATAAGAAGCTAAACAACATGCATAGCAATAAAACTAAAGAACTCATAACACATTATTTGTTCTCAAGGAAACCCTAGCCAAGGGAAAACCCTGATGGGGATGGTACCCACAAAGATCCACTAATCAAAAGTATCTTATTAAGGATGTTGACCTTGTTAGGAGTCTATTACATGCATATAGTGTCTCAGTCCTGATTAAGGGACTATAGGCCTTGTTAGAAACCTCAACCCTATTAGGAGTTGGAAGTACAAAAAGTGATTACCAGATGAGCCCACTGCCCAAACAAGTAATGTACAATATTTACTTATTACAAAAATAGGTCAAGGTACATAACCTTATACTGCTTGCATAAATATCTTTTCGCTTCTCTTTCACTATTGCTATTACATACATTTGTTCTTTCATCATTATATCCTTCTTACAATTTACAATTACATTTATATAAGTTATTAAGATTAATAGCTTTCCAGTCAGCTATCATATTATAAAATAACTTTATCCAAGGGTTAATAGCTAGGATTTCATCCCTTTATATTGTTAAGTCATTATTTTGATAAACAAAATAATCTCTTAACTCTTTACCAATTTTTTCTCCATATACTGTCCTGTCGGCTTAACATTGTCTTTAGAAAAACTGTCATAACTTCTTCTATACATGTCGTACTGACTTGCGCTCTAAGATGAGTCTTCAATAGTCACCATAGATTCTATGTTCAAGTATGAAAGCACTGAACTTACTCTAGTTGACATCACAAAAAAAATTGTCTTTAGGTTCACTGGTAAAAACACACTATCTCATACTTAGACAATTTCGCATTTCGCTCTGACATACTAGCTCTCTGACCTGTGCGATCTTCATGTAGATCATATGTTGCCATAATGAAAACATCTATGTAACCAACTCAGCCAAATTTCCAACATAGACCTCATTTCTAACTTGAGAACTAAAAACATCTTGACTCTCATCTTCTTTAGTAGAGACTATTTCATCATAAATACATGAAGAGGTCATAGCACAACCTTGGTCATCATAAGACTCCTCTTCATTATTTTCTTGTTCTCCATCTATAGAGACACTTTGATGAATTGGATAGTAATAAGGATCATGTGGTGATTGAAAAACAATACACCATGGAACATCCTCAATCATGTTCACTGAGTTTTTGTGTAACGGGTCAGGAGTTTTATCATTTGATTTATCTTTTCTCTCAGATAGGATAGGTTTTCCATCTTTCCATTGAGTGTTGTAAGGATAATTTTGCATCATTGGTAACTTATTAAAGTTGTTGAAAGGTGGCCTATCATTTCTTGTATCCCTACTGTTTCTATTTTCACTAGGCTTCAAGTCCTTTATAGCTTTTAAAATTTGTTTTAAGCTATCATCCTCTTTTGGTTTTGCATCAGACCTTCCTGGTTCTTTTCTGTTTGGAACTTGTGGTTTATAATCATCCCTTCTTCCCAACTCTCTTGATATCATCCTATTACTCTCTATGTTGATAGCCAATTTATAAGCCTCTATAAGATTTCTAGGGTTTTTGTCTCTCAAAAGGTATCCCATTTTTGCATCAAAAGCATTCAAATATTTGACTAAACATATTTTGTCATCTAGCCTGATAACTTGTAATAACTTATGCATTTCTTTCTAAAATCTAACATTAAACTCAACAAAACCCTCATTTTGATTTTTCTTGATGTTATTGAACTCATTTAACATGAAACATTCATTAGTTTTTTCACCATATTGTTCCTTAAAACAATTCTTGAACTGGTCCTATGAACCTAAACTAGTGTGAGGTAAACCCCTGAACCAATCTCTAGAGTCCTCAGTTAAGGATTGAACAAACAGTTTCATGATTACATCATTAGGCTCTATGTTATAATCATCTATCACATCAATGCAATTTTTCAAGTGTTCTTCATAGGTGATAGCACTACTGCCAGTAAACTTTGGAAGTTTTTTCCTAATTTCATTAGGAATGGGATTGGGATATCCAGGGATTCCATAAAAAACTAATTGTTTATATCTCTCATGAACATGCCCCATTTGAGATGGGCCAACACCTTGAGATGTAGATGTTTGAATATTTGAAACAGTGGAAGCATTAGGGACAACAGTTTTTGTAGTATTTGAAATATTCGCACCTTGCACCAAAGAAGTGGAAACTGTATTGGCAGGTCCTGAAGATTGTCTAAGAAACTTGATTTTTATTTTCATTTTAGCTATTGTAGCTTCTAATTCTTCTTTTTCTAATTCTTTTTCTAGTATTTCTTTTTCTCTTTTAGCTTTTTCAAGGTCAGCATCTAGCTTTAAAACTTGATTTAAAGGATCTTTGGCAGCATTGGGTTCATTGATTGAAACTCCTACAACTTTCTACTTACTCTTATCTTTAGGATTTCTTATTTCATGTATTTCCTAGATAATAGGTTATTCCTTTGTTTGTTATAGTATAGGAACATAGTTTATAACTTCTAAATCTAACAACTATCTTTTTCAGTTGTTCGGCTCTTATCATGGCGTGTCTAATTTTTTCCTCTTTTTCCTTTTCTCTTTTTTTCCTGATTGCAGCTTGTTCCCAGATTTTCCTCTCCAGTTCAAAGACTTCTTCAAAAATTTCCTCTGAGTCTGCAAGGGTTGTTTTAGATGATGATTTTTGGGAAGGGATTTCTTCCTGATGACTATCAGATACATGGATGCTCTGAGGTAATGATGAGCCCAGGGTAAAAGGAGGAAGAAACTCTTGTCTATTCCTACTCTGGCTTCTAGACCTTCTTGTATTTCCAAGGACTACTCTTTTATGATGTATTTTTTCTCCACCTCTTTCAGAGGGAGAATAATAGTCTTCATATTGATTCAAACCAAATCAACTGCTTCCTCATACTTGGATACATTTCCTTCTTGATTTGTTTGAACATGATCTTCTTGTCTTACATTTCCTTTTTTTTTCCATGTGAAAGACATATCATTACTATTTCTCTCCTTTCTCATCTAGCTATGCCTTGAGGTAGCTAGAAGTTCTCCTTCTAAATTTTCTTCTGGATGCTCTTTTCCCTAGGATCTTTTATTTCTAAAACTCATTGTAAAATAGTGAATTCCTTAAATAACACTAGTACAGAGATCTTCTTTAGAGAGTTGCCACCCAACTAGGTTGGGAATTATGAAATACTACCCTTAGGAAAGTAGATGAGCTAGTAACAAAGAAAAGAATGAATGAGAGAGAAAGGAATAACTATGTTCTTTAATAGTGACTGACTGGTGTGAATTAAGTAGGCTAGGAGTCTAGCTCAACTTGAAAATTGCGTTATTTATATAAAATTGTAATAATTCACCAGCGGAGTCACCAGTTTGTTAGAGCTTTTTCTTGTAAAGAGAAAACTTGGTAAATAGGTAGGCTTGATTCACAGTTTAATGGACACTCAAGTTTTGACTAGAAATAGTCTAATTGATGAGGATTGGACAAGATCCTCCTTCTTCTTTGACCTCCATAGGACTTAGGCAAGTATTTCCTTGAATAGTTTACTATATTTCAAGTAAATTCAATTGGTGGATCAATTTCTTCATTGTTTATGTTATTTATGCTTTAGATTAATTCAATAAAAGATTACTCTGCAAACAGTTGAGAATATCCTGATACAAAGCATAATAAGGGAAACTACAAATGTAATAGCATACAACAGTGGTATAAGGATATTCATCCTTCTTCTTTTTCTGAGTTTAACTCAAGGAAGGCTAACCTTTTGGATTCTCTCTCAAAGGAATCAACAATATGAGCTATATTACTTGAATATAGTCCTTTCAAAATATGCAATGAACTTAAATAAAAGAAATGTACTGGTAATGATAAATTTTATGTTTTTTAATGATTGAAAGATAATTGCAAAGCAAGAAATCAAACCAGTGCCTAATCCTTGGGCAAAAAGAGTCTGAATATAAATCCACAGGAAATTTCAAAAGAAATATGGTGGAATGCCTTACAAACTACATGCAATCTGAATAGAATGCCTTACAAACTGTATACACCTAAAAATGGCTTCATTAATTAATTAAATATTTATTATTTAATTACTATTGACTTGATAAATTAATTAAATATTTATTATTTAATTAATAATTATTCCTCTATTTATTAAATAAATTATTCAATTTATTTAGTGAATTCACTATAGTCTATTCTTCTATCCTAAGTCTTCTAATTAGTCTTATTAAAGTGATTTAATTAAATATACAATCACCTAAATATGACTAAGTTTCCTAGTCCACCTCACCTACCTAGTCACTTGACACATCACTTTGGCTAAAATAAATAATTATTATTAATTATTTATTGATAATTATCCTCACCCACACATGTCCTATTCTTAAGGGCTATGTGGCCTCATAGGACTTGGTCTCATAAACACATGTCCTCTCTTAAACCAAGTCAAGAGACATTCCCTATTCCTAAGGGGCTTCTCAAGCCACCTCTAAGGGTCAAAGGTGACTCATAGGACACTTTTGCAAAGAGTCCTCATGAGGAAAAGGTCTCTCCCTCTTTCTCTCTTTGGTCTTCGTGAGACACTTGACATGTGTCTTTCCCTTCCACCTTCTTCTCCTCCATGTCAATGTGAGAGGAACATCATCCCTATTCTTCCTCTCACATTCCAACTACATCCCCCTCTCTCTCAACTCCTTCAACCAAGTCAATCCTAGCCCTAGGATCTTCCACCTTTCATTCTCAACCATAGGATTGTGCCACCTAGGCCTAGATCCTCCAAAACTCTATAAAAGGAGCCTCATTTCCCATTTGAGAGCTAATAGGTATTTTTGATAACAAGAATTCAAGCAATCAAGCATCCAAGCATTCAAGCAATCAAGCATTCCATACAATCACCATTTCATTTGCATTCCATCCATTAGTTTGCATAAGCTATTGTGCACTCATTTCATTCAATCTCCACACTTTGGTAGCATCTTGGGAGAAGGCTTCATTTTGGAAATCTGAGAGCTCGACATCTTCAAGAAATCAAAGCTAGGAGGACAATGGAGACAAGTTGCATAGTAGGTGAAGGTAATTAAATTAGTTTCATCATTTCATAGTTACTTTGCATTCTTCATTGTGTTTGCATTAGATAGATTCATTGGCTTTAATAGTTAATTTATCATTTCTAGTTGTTAGACATCTAATTTGCATACATTTTTGGGGCTAGAAGGAGGGCCAGCCTCCACTTTTAACATTCTATTTTCTTAGTTTTTCGTGTGCAGATATTTCCAGGCTATTTCTGCGCATTCATTCACGATTATTGTGCATCCATTCATCTGTACTATGCATTCATTTTAGATAACAACAGTCATTTTATGTCTTTCCCATTTTTATTTTGATTAAAATCTACAAATTTGTTCAACTTTGTTGCACATTTGTTACAATTTTCTGCGCATACATTCCATTTTCTACGCTTACATTACATTTTGTTGCGTATTAATTATTTTGTTCTGCTCATCTGTTTAATAATTTTGCGCATTGATTCACTATTATTGTGCATTTGTTATTGACAGTATTTAGATTAAAATTTTTGATTTATTTTGATTTTAGCTAACCTTTAACAAGTTTCTATTTGTTCTAGTAGCTTTTAGGCTATTTTGCAGGACGTTTAGTAGAAGACCCTATTGCTAAAATTTCTAACATATTTCTTTGCAGGGATTCCTAAAGGGTTTGCAAAATAAACCATAATCTCATTTGGGCTCTAAAATAAGACATGCATTTGCTTTGTGTGTATTCTTTAGTATAGCTCAAGTGTCTATTGTTTTTTTCTTAATAGCATATCTATAATCCCAAAATTATAACAACGTATCCTCTCCCCTCGCCATTCGTGGACCCTGGGTGTAAGAGAAACTGTTATAATTTTTAGAGGGTGGTCTTTGGTGGGAAAAGAGGTACTCACCCCAAGGAACGACCCAACCGGTAACAAGCTAAATCCAAGCCCTTCCAAACCGGTATATAAAAAATGCTAGTGTGATTAGTCTGACATTAGACAGGTGTGAATTCATTATGGCAACCAAAATCTCCTCCAATACCCTAGTGGTGCATTAAAGTCCTACTTAGTAGAGGTGAAATCCTTGATTTGAAAGGATTGGGAGAGCCCCCTTAATTGGGAAAATGACTTGATCACAACCACCTGAGTGAATGTCCTTGCTAAAAACTTTTGTTTAGTAGCCAAAAACCTTCTATCTGCTGGCTCAAGGAGTCACCCAAGCTCGTGAAGACACCCCACATTACTCACGGTTCATAGTAGAGATAGCAGTTCTTTGGGAAGTAATGACCCATTAAATTCAGAACTTGGTGTGCCTAAGAAGTGAGTGCACTGTAAGGAGGAGCTCATGCCTCCAAGTTCCTAGGCTGTTCGCTATGAATTTGTGTGGCTGGATTTTATTATCCTAGTGGGGATTCAGCAGATATCATCCTTGCCAACCATAGGATTGTAAGCGTGTTTGTGCATTCATATTAGCATAGTTAGACTAACATCATTTTTTTCTTGTGTGTGTGTGTTTATGTATTTTTCACTTTGCCAAAACAAAAAAGAAAACCAGTCAACACCAGGAAAATCCAAAGCCTTTCAATTCAGATCAGAACTTAAAAACCTGCACATATATCACATCTTTTTACGCATTTGATCCAATTTGTTGTGCATTTATCACAATTTTTTGCACATCTGTTCAAATTGTCTACACTTTTGAGTACTACTAGTCACATCTATTACATATTGTTTTGCATCTATTTAATTTTGTTGTGCATTGATCAATATGTCCTGCACATTTGTTGTTGCACATTTACAATAGTGAGCATTTCCACAAACTTTGCAATTTTCAAAATCTCTTTTTCAGATACCCATTTTCATCCTTAGTAAGATTCTAGAGAAACAGTCAAGTTACATAGACCTTTGATCTTTAGTTTGACCACTCATCACTTTTCATCATTCCTTCATCAAGATTCATCAAATCATTTTTCTTCCAAACCTTTGAAATTCTCAATTTTGTGTTGAAACATTATCTTATCCATTAGATTTTGATCTTTGTGAGTTTACCATATCAAGATATATCATCCTTAATCATCAAACTTGCTTAGGTTATTATCTCTTGATTTCTCTTTGTCATATCATAGTGAGATCTATACCTCCTATTGACTTAGAGTTTATCAAGTTGTCTTATCACTTTTCAACACATTTCAATATCTTTCCTATCAATCAGTTTCCATACCTTCTCATCAAAAATCTTTCATCCCACAATCAATTCTTTCAATTTTATGGTTCAAACTTGATCTCAAAAATTTAAACAAGCCACCAATCCAGAATCCCTAGACAAGATGGAAGGCAATACTAGCAACGAAGAAAATCCTTGGCCCGAAGCTGCTAAGAAAACTTCACTTTTTACATCCACTGATGAACCCATCGATGAAGAACTTAGGGAAGCTTCACAAGATCCTCAATTTTATCATGTCATGGAAAGACTCTTAGGCTTGGATAAAGAGATGTATTTTCTCATGCTTGCTCAACAAGGAGCTAAGTTACCAAGTGATTTTGATGTTTCTTATCTTAGAGAACCAGCTCACACAAATAATCAACAAATTCCTAAAGGTTCTCAAGATACTCGTGGAGAAAAGGAAACCAATCAGCAATCCAATGCTTCTCATAGTCATGAACAACACACTATTTCTCAAAATGATCAGCCAAATCACGCTTCACAAAACAATGCTTCTCACAACAATGTTTCCCAAAACACTCAAGGAAACACACCATCTTTGGATCCCGTCCTACAACAAATCCAAATGCTTCAACAACAAATTTGTGACATCCAAACTGGATCATCAACAAAGAAGTATTCCTTGGATGATATATGTCCTTATCATTTTCATAAGAATTTAGCAATGATTCCATTCCCTCCTCATTTTGAGGTACCAAAATTTGACAAATACAAATGGAATTCGGATCCACAAGACCACATTCGTGAGTTTTGTGTTGCTTGTATTGAAGTCTCTCACAATGACACTTATCTTATGCGACTATTTCCACAAAGTTTAGGAGGACAAGCCATGGAATGGTTCTCTAAACTACCCCCCGGCATCAAATCTTTCAATGAGCTTCTTGACAAATTTGTGACTCATTATTCATATAACATCAAACGTGAGGTCACTATGCTTGATCTTTGCAATGCACATCAAAAGAATGGAGAACCTTTCCTTACTTTTTTGCAAAGATGGTGTCAATTGTTTTCCAAATATCCATGAATGATTCCTGAACAAGAAAAGATGGATATTTTTGTGCATAACCTTACACCAAAAATGAGTTATAGGTTACAATTGCATTGTCCACCAAATTTCAATAAGCTCATAGAAAATGGTATCAAGATTGAGGCAGCTATGGTCAGAAAAGGTGAGATCAAACTTTATTCTAAAGACAATGTTGGATCCTCAAATTCCAATTCCAACAACTACAACAATGACAAATCAAAGTTTTGGAATAAAAAAAAAAACATTGTCAATGATGGGATTGTTGATAATTGTAATGTCAAACCAACACAACCCCTTCTTAATCTCACCAGTCAGGCCAATGCTACTCAAGGAACCTAAAACAATCAATCATCCAATCAAAATACCAATAAGGATTCATCTAAACCAAGATTGCCTTTCATGTCACCTCAAAGAAACTTTACTCCTTTGGGGGAATTTCTCAAATCAGCATTACAGAAGTTAATCACAAAGAAACTCATTACGCTTCCTAAAATGAAAGATTTTGAACCTAGAGTAAAGCCTTCTTGGTGGAATGAGAATGATTATTGTGAATTTCATAGAGGTAGAGGACATAAAATAAATGATTGCAAAAGACTCAAAAATGTAATCCAAGATTTAATCGAAAGCAGTAAAACTAGTGTTGATAGACATGTCTCGAATGAATCACATACAGCTTTCAAAGATCCACTTCCTGAGCATGAAAAAGGGGGTTCTTCCAACAATAAGGGTGACAATCAAGCTAATTATAATTCCACTCCCTATCAATATGTTGGTAACATTTCTGAATGTCATCCTTCTATGTATTATGCCAATGTTATTACCATCAAAGAAAAATTAGAGAGTCAACTAGTCCAAGCCACCACTCGTGCTCAAGCCAAAGTTACTCTTCAAGGAGTCCAGTCTAAACCAAGCACTACACAAAATAAGTCCGTTTATGTCCCAAAGTCTATCCCAAATACTTCCAACCAGTATAATCTTTTGGAACAACTTAAGAAAACACCTACCCAGATATCCATCTTAGAGCTTTTGCATCTTTCCCCATCTCACAAAGATATCCTTGAAAAAGCTCTCTTAGAGACCCAGGTTCCAACAACTCTAGATCCTGATCAATTTCAAGCTATGGTGGGCCATTTAACAACCCCACACTATTTGTCCTTTACTAAAAATGATGATTTATCCATTACCCAACCTCATAATGCTCCCTTACATATCAAAGTCCTTGTCCAAAATCACAAGATTAAAAGAGTATTAATAGATGGGGGAGCTGGCTTGAATATCTGCACGTTAAAGTTAGTCCTTGCATTGGGATTTTCTGAGAATGTTGTTGATCCAAAAAATAAAATCACAATAAAAGCATATGATGAGGAAGAGAGATCATCCAAGGGGTCCATTTTTCTTCCAATTAGAATTGGTCCTATTGTCAAAGATGTATCTTGTCAAGTTCTAGACATGGATCTTGCTTATAATATTCTTTTGGGAAGACCATGGATTCATTCTATGCAAGCTGTGCCATCAACTTATCACCAATGTATAAAATTCCCTCACAATGGTTAGGAGATCACTATCAAATGAGATTCTAATTCTTTTCAATATTGTAGCAATGTGAAGATTTCTAATTCTTTGGTTCCCTATAATCATACTGGATCTTGTGCAACTACACCTAGTGACCCTAGTAATATAGCATCAACTTCTAAATCAGATGGGATCAAGATAGACATCAAAGAAAGAAGTATGGGAGAATATACTTTAGGTCAAGCTCTTTGTATCACTAAGTTACCTTTATCTCCCAAATCATATGGTAGATCTTTGATCACTAAACAACAATCAGAACCCCCTTCCACACTTGTTTATAACACATTTAGAAGTGGGGGCACAATATCCAAAGAGGTAGCTGAGCGTAATGCAAATTATTGGCTTAAGACACAGAAGATTGAAGAGGATATTAAACATGAATGTATATCACCTGATGTCTATGGAAAAGGGTATACTTTGCTACAAAAGATGGGATATCAAGGCGCTGGACCTCTAGGGTTACAAAGAGAAGGTGTTATAAAACCAATTTTGCAAAATCCCAATTATCAAAGAGACACTACAGGATTAGGATATAAAGGAGAAGGACCACAAGAACCAAAAGGGAAAGCAAAAATACCACCTTTCATGAGACATATAAAGCTCCTGCCTTACAATTCAAAAAGCATGGTATGTATGTAGATCCAAAGAAACAAAGGATAGCTCAAAGAATCATTGATAGACTTGAAGATAATGATGATTCTAATTATAATGATTATGAATGGGATTCCTTATATGATTATACTAAAGAAATAGGAGTCGATGTTGTCCATCAATATAGTAATGATTACCATGAGGGTGAGAGTTCAATGAGTGACTCACTAGGATTGGTCCCACATAATACTACTCATGTTGATCGTGAGCAAAGTGAGTGTTATCTTGTGATAGATGATTCAGATGAGAGTATGGAAATAGACCTCACTGATACTATCATAAACCTTGACAACTTTTCCATCAATACCATCTCTACTTTTGAAACCGACCCAAATGATCCAATGCCCCTTGTCCATCCTGACCTTATCGATTGGGATTCTCCCGATCACCCAGAACTTGATGTCTTCCATAATGATGACATGATCATTGACTATCTTGGCATCAGGGATCATTTACCACCAGGGGATCACAAGTCAAGATTTCTAATAGAACTCAATGACATGGCCTATTTTGGAGAGAGTGCCAATCCTTTCAGTCATAAAAATATAAAAATAATCAACAGATCTAATGGTGAAAACCACTCAATGGCAGTATTAGATCCAAAAATAGTAAAAAGAAAAGATGAATCTAATGGTGAAAACCTCTTTGAGGTGCCTAATGATGGAAGGATTGAAAGTCTTCCCAACTATCTATATCGAGAGCAATCTACCATTCTTATAGAACCAACAGTACCACTTAACATTGGAACAAAGGAGTCTCCGCGCATCCTCAAAGTAGCAGCATCCTTGACAGAATTAGAGAAAGAAGCTTTTGCAAAAAATTTTAGAGAAAGACAAATCAACTTTGCTTTGTCCTATGCTAATATGCCTGGTTTGGACCCCAATCTCATTATGCATCATTTATCTATCAAACCAGGTGTAAAACCAGTTAAGCAGAAGCTCCGCAAAATGCATCCTCAAATTGCTCTAATGGTGAAAGTAGAATTGAAGAAGCTCCTAGATGTTGGATTCATTTGGGCTATTGATTATGCTGAGTCGATTTCAAATATTGTTCTGGTTTCAAAACCAGACAAGTCTATCAGGATTTGTATTGATTTTCGATATCTTAATAAAGCTTGTCTGAAAGATGACTTCCCTTTGCCAAATATTGATATGATTGTTGACCTAACAGCTAGGCATGAGATGTTATCATTAATGGATGGATTTTTTGGCTATAACCAAATCAAGATTGCGCCAGAAGACCAGGAAAAAAATGCTTCTACTTGTCCATGGGGTACATACTACTGGAATGTGATGCCATTTGGCCTCAAAAATGCTAGAACAACTTATCAAAGAGCCATGACCACGATCTTTCATGACATGATGCATACCATCATGGAAGATTATGTTGACGAAATTTTAGCAAAATCTAAAGATAGAGCTGGTCATTTGAGAGTGTTGGATAGAATATTCACCCAGATGGAAAAATATCAGATTCGACTTAATCCAAAGAAATGTGCATTCGGGGTCACATCCGGCAAACTGTTAGGCTACATTGTCTCAGCTAAAGGCATCGAAGTGGATCCAAAAAAGGTTAAAGAAGTATTGGAGATGGCTTCCCCCACTAACATTAGTCAGCTAAGATCTTTACAGGGGCATCTACAATCCATCCGAAGATTTGTTTCTCAACTAGTAGATCGTAGTCATCCCTTTCAACATTTGGTGCATAAAAATATCTTATTCCAATGGGATGATAAGTGTGAGGAAGCTTTCAACAAAATCAAGCAATATCTAGTGAATCCTCCAACTCTGATGTCACCAATTCTGAGCAAGCCACTCTTGCTCTACATTTCAGCCACGATAGCTTCACTAGGTGCTCTTCTCACTTAGCAAGATCATGAAGGAAAAGAAAAAGGCATCTACTACATCAGTCACACTTTAGTGGGATATGAGTTAAACTATTCCCCTATTGAAAGAGCATGTTTGGCTATTGTCTTTGCTTCAAAAAAGTGGTGACATTACATGTTGTCACATTCTACTCAGCTTATTGCAAAGATTGATACTTTAAAGTATTTGTTAAGCAAGACAGCATTAACAGGCAGGTTGGCTAAGTGGGTCATGCTGCTTAGTGAGTTTGATAATGAATATGTAGACAGGAAGGCTATCAAAGGTCAAGCGATCGCAGATCAACTAGCTGATGCTCCATTAATGGATGACCAACCTATACACATAGAGTTTCCTGATGCTCATATCTTAGCTTTGTTTACACAAGCATGGAAATTATACTTTGATGGCTCATACACTCAACAGGGTTCAGGAACTGGTATTCTTTTTATCGTGCCACAAGGATACACAATTTTGAAATCTTTCAAGTTGTTATTTCCTTACACCAATAATGTAGCAGAATATGAGGCTTTGCTGATTGGGTTAAAAATGGCTTTACAATGGAACGTATCTGAAATAAATGTCTACAAAGATTCTCAGCTGATTGTTAATTAGGTTAATGATGATTATCAAACCAAAGATGATAAGTTATTCCAATATAAACGTATGGTTGATGACTTTAAAAAGTATTTCTCTGTCATTACTTTTGAGCAGATTCCTTAGCATGAAAACAAGGTTGTCGATGCCATGGCAACGATTGATTCTTTATTTGATATAGAAGATACCAAGGCCCATTTTGAGTTCTTGGTGGAATCCCTAACTTGTCCTGCATATGATGAGCCTGATACGAGTATTATATGTCATTTGATTGGATATGACTCCCCAACCTATGGAAAGATCTATTCTTACCTCAAAGATAACACTCTACCTCCTGACCTATCCCACAATCAAAAATGAACTTTTCTCTGCCAAACCTCCCACTATATCTTAATATCTGACACCCTTTATCGGCGAGGTTTTGACAGTACTCTCCTGTGATGTCTCGAACATGATGAAGCTCAGCTTTCCTTATGTGATGTACATGAGGGTATTTGTGGGACACATTTGAGTGGTCCCTCTTTGGTTAAGAAACTCATGCGTATGGGTTATTATTGGCCTACCATGGAGGCAGACTCCTTTTATTTTGCTAGGGCATGCAAGAAATGTCAGATATATGGAAACCTTATCCGTGCTCCAGCTCAAGAGTTACATCCTTTTACAACTACTTTGCCATTCAGTCAGTGGGGACTCAACCTCATGGGCACTATCAATCCTCCATCTTCCAATGGCCACAAATGGATTCTCACTACCACAAAATACTTCACTAAATGGATTGAGGCCATTCCATTAATTACCACCACAGGGAAACAAATCTCCATGTTTATCTTAAACTATATCATTTGCAGATATGGTATACCTATGTATCTTATCACTGATCATGGGAAACAGTTTCAAAACCAAGACATGGATGACTTGTGTGCTGAATTCCACATCACTCACAACTATTCCACCATCTACTATCCTTAAGGAAAAGGCCAAGCTAAGGCCTCAAACAAAAAAAATGTTAAAATCCTACAAAAGACTATCAATGATGCTGGCTGTGACTAGCATCTCCAACTTAATCCAGCCTTATGGGCTTACCACACCTCCATCCGTACTCCTAATGGAGCCACTCCATACTCCCTTGTCAATGGATCTGAAGCAGTCCTACCCCTCGAGGTCGAGTTGCCTTCACTTCGTGTTACTCTTAAAGATTTAATTCCTGATGAAGAGTATAGAGTTGCACACTTGACTGAATTGGAACTCCTAGATGAACACCGTCAGTGAGCCTATGATCATTTGAAAGTTTATTAGTAGCGTTTGTCCTATCAGTACAATAGCAAGGTAAAGATTAGAGACTTTCAGTTGGGTGACTTAGTCCTTCGAGAAAATCCAAAGAATCAACAAAACAGTGAAAAGAAGGGAAAGTTTGAACCAAATTGGTTAGGACCTTTTATGATTACATCAGTCTATGGTTCTGGAGCCTATCAGTTGTCTACACTAGAGGGAGATCCCTTGGATGAACCTCTTAAAAGTATCCATCTCAAGAAGTTCTATCCTTGAAATCCCAATGCAAGGGGCATGTATATAGTCTGTATATATATATTCTGTAATTAAAAAAAATCAAAAATACAAAAAAATCACAAAATCAAAAGAAAAGCTGCAATAAAAGCATATGGTGAAAACCTGGAAACAGGCGCTATGTGTGACAAGTTATCTCCTCTATCTATTAGGATTCTTCTAGTGTGTCCGTTCATTGTATATATCCACAATAAAATGGTTACTCAGTCCTTGTCCCCACCATGTATATATCATAATAAAATGGCCAGTTCATACACCATCCATTGCATCTATCCGTAATAAAATCCCATCATAGCTTGATCTTTTGTCATGGTCTTCATCCTAGTCTTGTTGCATCTTTCTTCATCCATAATAAGTCAGTCCATCACCTAGCTGGGGGCATGTCCTCGACCTAGTTTGGGAAGTGGATCTATGATAGTTGTGACTCTTCAAGGACACAATGGAGTTATTTTCACCAGGCAAGGTAGATGCAATCAAATGTTCTTTCACAATGGTATCTTCATGCTGAGTCAGAATCTATGATCTATCCTTCGAATTGTGACTGCTTATCTATACATCTTGACTATACATCATCACTTGAACTGATCAACATATCCTAAATCAATCTTTTTGGCAAAAGAAATGTATATTCATGGCAGGCATGTTAGAATGATTTGTTATAAATTATGCATTCATATCTAGATTTCATTTTTATCATGTTTCCTATGTTATTCTAGGATATCTTTGACATGAGTTTGAAACTCCCATATGTCATTGATTAGAATAGCCGGGATGGGGCATGATATTTTTTTTTATTGCTATTTGTGGGGTATTTTCTGATGAAATCATAGGAACAAGTAATTGGGGTGTCTGTGTATAAGTTCCTTCATCCATTTCATAGTATTGACAACATGCAAATCATGTTGTTCTAACAAATGCTATTTATGGTGATACGCCATCGCATACCTTGACTCCAAATATTTGTTCCCCGATGGAGGGGGGAAATATTCCTTATCTGTTATGCAAACAAAACTCAGGTCATCTCGGTTCAATTATACCTAGATGCTTGTCAAGTTTGCAATATTAAACTCCATGCAAAAAGTGCTCAGGTCATCCTGGTTTAATTATACCATGATGCTTGCATTTTCTTGCAACATAACAAGCTCAATGATGAAAATCAAATTCCAGTTATTATGAAGTTCTAAGATGTTATATGAAGTTGTGGAGATACTCATTTCATATTTCATTTTCCATTGCATTTTACCATCTCATGAATTGCATAACAGTGCTCCTTTTATAAGGTTTTGCGGGTTATCTTTGTCATTAGGTTATCTGCTTCCTAAGTCCATTCTTCTTGTGTCAAGAACATTGTTATTTTAGTTGAGGACATTTGGACAACCAAAACTACTTTGCACTTAATCATTTTAAGACATGCATAATTATTATTAGGTGTGTTCATTGGATATTTGTTATAGTTGTCATTTCATCTTATTTCATTTTATCATGTTGTCAATCAGGTTAGGTACATTTTTATTTATTACTTTAGATATCATTTGCATTCCAATATCATTTATTGTTCATTACATATATTTAATATCATCATGCATTTAGTATCCATTCATTTTACATTATTCACATTGTTTTTACATCATTGCATTCATCATCACATAGCGTTACTGAACATCATTTAGAACATGCATTTATATCATCAAATATATTAGATTATTTATCCATTAGCATCATATAGAAAATCAATCATTTTGCATTTTAAGACATCCATTCCATGCACATAAAAGTAAATCATCACATCTTGCATATGTCAGTACACACATGTATAAAAACATCATAGCAAATCATGGTAGAAATGCATCAATCATATAAAGTCCATAAATACAACCAAACTATCCAAATGTCCCATGATATATAATCAATAACAATGTGTCTACAGTCAGTCTCTATCAAGTCAATATATAATGATACAATGATAATATGATACAAAAAAAAAAAAACTGTATACAAGTGGTATCTATGACCCACTGCTTCCTGAATCTATCTGTCACTATTTGCGAGGTGCAATAAGGCCCTGTGCTACTGAACCACCTGCTCTTGAGGATCCACCCTGGTCTCCTGAACCTGTGGGTACTCTCAGAGGATGTGATGATACACCTCCACTACCAGCTGGTGCCTATACTACTATCCTCACCGCTACTAAGCTCTCTCTAAAACTCCCAATCCACTAATCCCTAGGCACTGCCTGTCTGTATGCCTCTCGCTAGTAGGATATCTCCTTCTCGGCTTGTATCATGGCTCTCAGGCTATCTCCATGAGGACCTAGGTCCTCTATCCTTAATAACTCATCTAATAACATCTCAAACTCCCCAAGTCTCTCAATTGCTACATCCCACTCATGTCTCAAGACATCCATCTGATGCTCTAGCCTCTCAATCTGTCTCTCTCAGCCTGGCACCTAGTCTGCCTGAACCTATGTAACTGCTAGTCTGACTAGCAGTGTATCGATATCTAGCTCCTCCTCCTCTGTAGCATCTCTCTATAAATAGGGATCCTGTCCCCCGATGTCCATATCAGTTGGCTCATCCTGTGCCTATACATCTATCATCTCAGCGTCTGGCTCATCCTGTCTGTCATCCTGCACCTGACCACCCTGTACCACACTACCCTGGTCTAGTCCAACATCTACCTCATCCTACACTTGTACCTATGCAGCTAGTCCCTATATTGGGGCAACTAGAATCTATGCCAAAGGGACTGGAACCTATAGTGGCACTCTTGCCACTAGCTATGCTAGCTATGCAGGAGGTTGTCTCTGTCCCTATCTAGCTAGAGGTGGCATCAATCCCCTCTGCCTCACACCACCTCCTCTCATCCGAGGTCCTGCCCTATCCCCTCTCCCTCTATCTCCTCCTCCATCTCCTCCACTACCACCTCATCTCCCTCACCCCCATCTATCTCTCCCTCAGAGTCTCCCCCATCATCTTTTTGTCGAATCTCTCTCTGGAGGCCTCACTACTGGATCTATAATCTGCGGAACTGGAAAATCCCTCAAAAATTGCTCCAAATCTATAGTCATCCCTGGGTCTACCATCGTTGGTCTCATTGACCATGCCTAAAATGGGGCATCCAAAAACTCCTACCGAGAAACATTGAATGATGCCATGGGCCCCCAGTCTCATCTCTCCTGATGTGTGTGTGCATGCTTTGTCACTCCCTGCGGCATGCCCTGTATCCTGCCAAACTATCTCAAGACCTGGGTAACCAGCTATCACTCAATGATAAATGGTGTCCGACCTATCAAACACCATGACTCAAAACAAAACCCAAGCTACTGCTCATCATCCCATGGCTCACACCCTAGGTAAGGTCTCCATGTCACTGTGTCTAGTGTGTCAAAGGTATACCACCAAAACTCTAAATGGCCCAGTTTTGCCTGAGACAAAATTGAGGAGTATAAATGAATATAGGGCTGCCCTGCACCCTAAAATCTGATAGCCACTGGTCGAGTAACTGCAATATGCTCCCATGCCCAAACATGGAGCAGTATCACACCTGCTGATAATGATGCACCCCTATGGTACACCACCTGATGCATGTCATGATAAAGATGTGCTAACAAACACACCCCCCAAGAATTTCAGGTCCCCTCCATCATCTGATGTAATGTGTAGCCCCATCCAACTGAAAATCCATGTGATCTACGATCAGGGCATACAAATCCCCCAATTGCTCCTGCTAGCACTACTAGCAAAGGATCATACAAGTCAACCATATCCTCCCAGCTGATCTCTCCATCCTCTATATCATCATCACCAAAGATGGCTCTGCACTCCGTAACTTTGTCATGCCAATCATACTATACCAGCTCACCTATGATGGGAAGACAGAGGATGCGATATACATCCTCTAATGTAACTATCATCTCCCCTATTGGAAGATGGAAGGTACTCATCTTCGAGTGCCATTTCTCTACTAATGCTGTCATCATACTCAGATTCACCCAAATCTCAGGTGTGTAAATCACATAATATAATCTGGACCCTCCAATCAACAGTCTATCTATCTTTGACAACGTTGGTCTTAGATTTTGAGTCACAGGGTATCTCTCCCGTGACATCAGACTATCTGTGATATCCTCCTAGTCAAGTCAACAAACAATCACCCTATCAGATTTCGATAAACTAATCTATCAATCCATCTATCCTATCATATCAAATATAAATATGTTCTTATCATGTGTTTCAATAGATGATTCTATCAATTATCTACGTTCAAGACTGGTTGACTAGCAAACATGCTACAATGTTGCCTATCTTGATCAAATCGATCAAAATCAAACGCCGACAGATCCAATCAGCTTATCGACATCAATTTTGACCTAATTGACTATCTAGTTTGACCACATTCTATCACTTCAAACACATGCGCAACATTGAAATGTGTATGTGTACCATTCTTTAACATTTGTGCAGGTTTTAACCTATGCGCAATTTTTCTTCACATTTGCGTAATAATTCTGCATGAATGCGTAGATTTTGACAAAAGCGCAGTTTTATCGAACATTTGCACCACAAATATGCACAAATGCATCAATTTTTCAAATGCACATTTTTATTTCACACTTCCGCAAATCTAACATTCCTCTAGTATGAATGCGTAGTTTTCCTACACGTATGTGCAGAATGTTGTATTTTTCTGCACAAATGTTCCTCATTCCTGTGCATTGGTGCGCTAAAACTGTGCATTCATTCCACACCTCAAAACAAAAAAATTTCTAACCTAATTCTATCATTCAATCTATCCTAAACATGCTACAATTCTACTCTAACATGCATCAAATCATGAAATTACCAAGGAGGATCAAGTCACCTACCGGTTCACCTGAATTGGGTGGTCGCTGGAAGCATCTGACTCTGTCAAAGTGGTGATCTGACAATGGGAATGGCATCATGGTGGCTCTACTCTTCTCTCTCTCACACTCTGATCTCCCAATGACAAGTGTGCACAATGAGCCTATTGTGGACCCCTAAGCCTTATTTATAGCCTGTGGACCCTATGTGCTTGGTGTGTGGACCCTATCTCTCATTTTTCTTCCATTTTCACCTACCTTTTCATCTGTCTCTTTCATGAGATTGATTAATCAAAATAACTTAAAAAAACTAATAATAAAAAAAAAATTTAAACACAAATTCTTAATCAATCTCTCGAGGGGGCATGCTTACGTCATTTTAGACATTGTCTGGGGCAGGGGCAAAATGCTTGAAATTTTCTTTGAAACAATGTGATACACACATTATTTCAAAGAGGGGAAAAATGTATACACCTAAAAATGGCTTCATTAATTAATTAAATATTTATTATTTAATTACTATTGACTTGATAAATTAATTAAATATTTATTATTTAATTAATAATTATTCCTCTATTTATTAAATAAATTATTCAATTTATTTAGTGAATTCACTATAGTCTATTCTTCTATCCTAAGTCTTCTAATTAGTCTTATTAAAGTGATTTAATTAAATATATAATCACCTAAATATGACTAAGTTTCCTAGTCCACCTCACCTACCTAGTCACCTAACACATCACTTTGGCTAAAATAAATAATTATTATTAATTATTTATTGATAACTATCCTCACCCACACATGTCCTATTCTTAAGGTCTATGTGGCCTCGTAGGACTTGGTCTCATAACCACATGTCCTCTCTTAAACCAAGTCAAGAGACATTCCCTATTCCTAAGGGGCTTCTCAAGCCACCTCTAAGGGTCAAAGGTGACTCATAGGACACTTTTGCAAAGAGTCCTCATGAGGAAAAGGTCTCTCCCTCTTTCTCTCTTTGGTCTTCGTGAGACACTTGACATGTGTCTTTCCCTTCCACCTTCTTCTCCTCCATGTCAATGTGAGAGGAACATCATCCCTATTCTTCCTCTCACATTCCAACTACATCCCCCTCTCTCTCAACTCCTTCAACCAAGTCAATCCTAGCCCTAGGATCTTCCACCTTTCATTCTCAACCATAGGATTGTGCCACCTAGGCCTAGATCCTCCAAAACTCTATAAAAGGAGCCTCATTTCCCATTTGAGAGCTAATAGGTATTTTTGATAACAAGCATTCAAGCAATCAAGCATCTAAGCATTCAAGCAATCAAGCATTCCATACAATCACCATTTCATTTGCATTCCATCCATTAGTTTGCATAAGCTATTGTGCACTCATTTCATTCAATCTCCACACTTTGGTAGCATCTTGGGAGAAGGCTTCATTTTGGAAATCTGAGAGCTCAACATCTTCAAGAAATCAAAGCTAGGAGGACAATGGAGACAAGCTGCATAGTAGGTGAAGGTAATTAAATTAGTTTCATCATTTCATAGTTACTTTGCATTCTTCATTGTGTTTGCATTAGATAGATTCATTGGCTTTAATAGTTAATTTATCATTTCTAGTTGTTAGACATCTAATTTGCATACACAAACTATCATGTCAATCATATATTATTATCATCAAAATCCTAACAAATATGTTTACTCTCTAAAATTGGTTATGAGAATTTAATCCTTTCCTTGAAAGAAACTCACAAATAATTAAACTAGTTGTTGACAACTAGTATGTTTTTAGATGCCTTACAAATTAAAACATACAAGAGTAGAACATAAAGAAAAGAGACAATAGCAATATAAGACATAAATTCTAGTGTATTTTATTGAAAATAAGCCTATCTCAATACATACAAAATTTCATGCTCAGAAGCTTAGACACAAAATTCAAAAGTTACCTGTATTCAATATTATCTATTATCTTTTTTCAAAATCTCCTTTAAATGAGGTTACAACTTCTATATATATAGCTCAACCATCTTGGAATCCTTTTATGAATAAGGATGCAACAAGCTTTGGATGGTTATAGCCCTAAACCTAAAAGCAAAAAAGACAAAATACAACTTTGAGGCCCTCAATCAGTGGAGAGACAAAAATCTTTTGGACTCATCTGATCTTCATCATTGATAACAAACACCTTTGTCTGGAGATATTCTTGATAGCTTCATTGAGTTATTACAAGATATGGTGACTGCCATTTTAGGCTAACCTACACCATTCTTAATGAATAGCTATCATCATTGTGCTCTAATGTTAGGTGTCAAATGTCCAGGTGTCCTCACTCTTCATCCATTATGTCAAGGTCAACTATAGTAGGATTTCTCTTCTTAGGATTTGTAAGCACATCCCATGCAGTTACCTCCTCCTTTATCAGCCATTGAAAGCTTTGAATATTCTGTAATTGCACCTTTTTCCTTTCCCACCTAGCATCTGTGATCAGCTTGACATCTAAGATAAATTTCATGAGGTCCATCTCATCTTTTAAGGCTTCATCCAGAGTGGCATTAAATCTATCAATATCTAATTCATTATTTTCATTAATGAAGGCCTCATTTTTAGGTAGTAAGGAATCAAAATCCGATTTCCATTTATCTAACCCCTTTATTGAGCCATCCTCAATCTTGATCGGGGGAATGAACCTGTTGAAATCTGAAGCAAACATAACTACCCTTGCCTCAATTTGATTTGCTTTTCCTTTAAAAAATGACAAGGTGGCCATAATCTGATCAATCTCCTCACCAACCTACAAAACAATCTCAGGAATATCTATCCTAAGAGACTGCACAACTACCAACCTCTCAAAAAGTGATGCCCTAACTGACTAGGTTCCATAGTAAGTATTCAAAATTGAAAAAAAATTATTAACTTCTATCTGAATCTCAGGAATCTTACTATAAGAAGTGTATACTATATCTTCCTTCACCTTTAAAACATTAATTCTATGTTGCAACACTTTTAATAAAGCTTGTAAAACAACCTCATTCTTCTATGTTTTCCCTTGTTCTATTGATGTAGCAGCTTCTTCTCCACCTTCATTTTTAATCTCTATCTAAGGGTGTTGTTCTAGTGGTGGGGGTGCAATCACAAGCATATTGATTATCTGTTGAGACGGATCTTCTACTATTTTTTCTAGTGCCTTTTCTTTCATGATATGCACCTCTCTATCTCTAACCAGTGCACTATAATCTTCAAATAGGTTCTTCAACCTATCTAAGAGCTGCTTAGATTTGTCCTCATTCAACCTAGAAAAATGTGTAAGGACCTGTGAAAATTATAGGTTTCATGTATTGTGGATAGACCAGACAATCTTATCCCCATCTATTTTTTCCTTCTCATTCAGAAGAGAAGGCTTCTAGTCCTTAGGATATAGGCTCCACATAACCAGTGATTGGTTCTTTGGACTATATCCAAATCCATTTATTATGTCCCCAATTCTAGTCTCTGAGGATATATTTATGTTTGGTTGCCTCCTAATTTGATCTATAATGAATGCAGAAGCTAAATCCCAACCAAGCACAAGTAATATGTTGCTATCCTTTACTAATTTCCTAGCATCCTTAGGAGTAATAGTTTCAGATTTAGGATCATAATCCTTTAATGCTTGGATGGCTTTATTAGGCACCTAGCCCTCCTCTGTAATTTGTACACTTGAAGCAACCTACTATTTCTTATGCCACACTAGAAAATTCTTGAATTCATCAAACTTTATGAATTCATCATCCTTGAAGAAGGCATCCTGCTAGATCAACCTTTCATCCTGGCAGAGAGCTAAAGGAAACTCTACTTCCTCAACTATCTCTTTTTGTTTCCTCCTGTCTTCTCTGATTTTCTTTCTTAGTCGGTAATCATAGACCCTTGTACTAGTAAAAAGGGTTCCCACTCTATTCTTTTTCTTTTGAACTATTTTCACTTGGGAAGGCTCTCCAACTTGCATTTTTTGCCTTTTGGAAGGAGGCTCACTAGTATCTTGAGAACTTTGGAGCTCTGTCAAATCCACAATTATATTTTCATCAACCCCTTTCTCAATAAGATGTGGCAGGTCCATGGAAGGGAGGCTATGCACTGAGTAGCCATCACTATCTTCTTCATACTCTGATGAAGAGTGTTTTTCCTTCTCCCTCTACTTATCATCAATCATTCCTTCTAGAGAATTGACCAGAGTATTATAATTAGCCATCATTAGGTCAAGCCTTTGCAAATAAGGCATTGTGGGGTAAAAACCTCCAAAGGGGATTCCTTTTTGTCTCAGTTGTTTCTCAAAAGATACCAAGTCCTAAAATTTTTGTGCTCTTCTCTATATCACATCATCCTCTATCATATTTCTTATGAGGTCTTCCTAAAGACACTCCTCATGTCTATTTCTGATTGGAATAGTAGGGGTATAGAATTTCCTTGCAATCACAATGAAATTCTCTTTATTAACATACCTATACAAGGCAACACTCATCCTATAATGACCTAATGAGTCATTGACCTTATTAAATGCATTCTTCCCAATTGTGAAGTTGCATACTTTAAAGTGCCTAGGGGTGAATGTACCCTTTCTGTGTGGATCCAAATGTTCCTTATCTATTAGCATGAGCTGCCATATAAAATCTATCAGTGCAATCCTTAGTGGTACAAAAAATGGGAGAACATGGGGTGGCTGGGGGCACCCATACACTCTAATCATTGTATAAGATTTCTCATAAAAGAAATCACCCCAGTTATGATTTCCAGTCCACTTGTCTACAAACTGACAAGGCCTCAATAATTGTAAAACTTTTACAGGAAGCTTGGAAAAATTCAAACCTAAACTTATCAAAATTGGTTGTACTATCCAATTCTAAAAGGCACAAAAATCATTCTCTCTGGAAGTAAAATTCCAAGCCCTAATCCAAAACTAAATTGGATTTGGCTGACCATTCCACATCATTCTCGGTTGAAGGTATTGTAGGTCCATCTTATTATATTTGTGATACAAAATTAAATGCATTAACTATGAGTAATGCATGAATCTAGGGGATGTCTCCTTATTCCTCATAGTCTCAAGCCCCTCATGCATCCTATTGATGACATAACCAATATAATCATATCCTATGCTAGTTTGAAGACTCTATAAGTCTAGCTCCATCATTAAAATTTTAGAGGAGATCCTCTTTGCACCACCATCTACTCGTAGCACTCTGCATAATCCATATGCAATATATTTGATGTAAAAACATAGGTCCTTGTAGAAGTATGGGGCTGGCCTTGGTGTTGCTGCAATATAATTTGTGTTTGACTTGGGGACATGGTTCCAAATTTATCTAGAGGCTAGGGTAGACTCCCTAACATACGTATTGGCTTGAGCCTAAAAATTGATCTATGTGGCCATGGGGACAAATATTCCAAATGCCATCATGAATGAATTCATGTTTAGAGTCACTAGGGTTGAGCCATCACCCTTCATTATTGTCTTAGAGAGGGGGTCATATCTATTTTCTAGCTCAACTAATAAATCTATGTTTAGAAAGATGTCTGGTACTATTAATTTTGCTAACCCTGAAATCCAAGGGTTTGATACTGGTACTGGACTATCTTCATTTTTATAAAACTACCTAAAAAGACACATCTTGGAAACCTCATGTGTCCTGGCATCCCTACACATTGCTAAACTATCAGCAAAGATTTCATCACTGACATCTTTTTTTTGTGAGGATCCAGGTAGAAAAGTAAGAAAATCATATGAGTAACTCTCTTTTCCTTTATCCTTAGCTCCCTTACTGGTAGAAGCTCCAATAATTGTTGGCTAACTCATCTTGCATTGCTGATAAAAATTCTTCTAAAAATTTTGAACTTACCGATCACTAGAAATCTCTAAAAATCTCATAATTCTCTAGCTCTAGCTCTCAGAATGCTTTAGTAAATCTAGAATGAACAATGGTTAGTTATATTTAACATGAAGAATTGAATGCTTTAGACCATTTAAGACTCCAACTCTGTAATTCATGTCACTTATGTCATTACTTGGCATGCTTAGAACTCAATTCACTAGCCGAGAGCTGAGAAAGTGACAGGCAATCAAATTTTGATTTCTAGTGACTCATCAACTACACAGCTTCTCATAATCGTTGAAAGTCTTGGCACTTTTTAAATATTTTCAAAAATTGGGCAACTAAAGGGAAACCCTTAGATGCTAGATGATTTTATCATTTTTAAATTTTATCTTGAGACCTGGCGACTATAGTCATAAATCATAGTCGCTGAATGATTTGGCCTTTTGTGATTTTATCTTGTGATCTAGAGACTCTTTTAAAAATTTAATTTTTCATTCTAAGACTCAATGACTATAGTCTATTTCCCAGTCACTGCAAGATTCACCATTTATTAATTCTATCCCAAGACCTAGCAAAAACCATCTTTCCTAAGTCTCATTAGCTTTTCTTTTCATTGGGAGACTTAGTGACTGCAGTGGGTCTCTTAATCACTGAAACTTAGTGACTTTTCAAATCTTTTCTGGAGACTACCCGACTTTGCCCATCTAGAGACCTAGAGACTAAAGAGAAGTCTCTTAATCTCTGCAACTTTTCACAAACCTTCTTTTCATCTCGTGACTTCATTCCAGCCACAAGATCTAAACCTGACGGTGCACATTTATCTGAATAAAACCTTTGATATATTTGAAAATTATGAGAAGAAATGTAGACCACACAATCTCAATCTAATGGTAGTCATTGAATCTCTACAGTTTTGTGATGACTTCATATTTATCTATCGATTAAGAGAAAACCATTAGATCTTAGCTTTTAAAGAGGATAATCAATAGTAGTTTCTTAATCTCATGAACTTTGCATTGATTTTGACTTTCTAAAGAGACCTAGCGACTCAAGGAAAATACACTACTTTATTTCATTTGGAGACTTGGTGACTATAGTCAATCTCATAGTCACTGAAACTTTTATCACTTCACCATTTTATTTGGAGATCACCCGACTGAAGTATTTAGGATCTGGAGATTGGGCAGCTATAGTTACTTTCAAAACATTTATCAATGTAGTTGCTAGATCTCATAATCCTCATTAGATCATTCAGAGACTACCTAACTAAAGGCACTTTGCTTAGTCTCTTGAAGAAAAGGAATATTCTCACAACTTAAAGAGATTGTGTGACTAATGGGTTTCGAGATGTCACTAGACTAAAAGGAATATGCCAAAAATTTTAGGAGATTAAGAAATTGGTCAGGGAAAGTAAAACGCACATGCTTAAAGGGTTTTTTAAGTGATTTGAAAAAGTAACAGCCAAATAGAACCCAGCTAAGCATTTCTAGGGATTTTTTGGTTTTCAAAAATATTTTGACCTAGCACTTAGGGCTTTCTCAAATTTAATTAATTTGTCAAGCTCTAGGATGGAAAATTGTAGGAGATTTTTAACATGAAAATGGGGAAAGCCTCAAAGGATCAAAATTTTGAAGGGCAACTTCAAAAATAGAGAATACTACCAACATGACTTATGGAACCCTTTTCCATTTTTGTCAAAGGGGGAAAGAGACTATTAGAAATCCTACACGAAAGAGACTATGTATTGGGGAAATAGACTATGAGGTAAAGGAACTGAGAGAATACTTTTGGGTTGATGGATTTTCCCATGTGTTGCCATCAATGCCAAAGGGGGAGATTGTTGGATATTTATAATGCATTGGGGAGATTGATGGATACATTTAATATGTTTAATCACTAAGTTGAGTAATTTTGGAGTTACTATTGTTTTCATTTATGTTTTGTCACTAATGTCAACATATGTTTTTGTGAAGAGAACAGGTTGGTTATTAGAGTGTATGGATACTATACAGATATTTAAGAATGTATGAAGTCAATTGTGTATACAAGAAGGTGGTTTGATCTTATATCTAATATTTAATGATATAATATTGCATATTGGCTGAGTTACAAAAGATTTGGTGAAGACTGGTTACTGGATAGTGACAGTGGAAGTTGACAGAGTAAGTCTCTGAGTTCTGGGTATATCTTACAGGCTATGAGGATTTAGTCTATGCAATATTAAGGTATGATAGCTAGGGTATTGAAGAATGTTCAATGGTCTATGCAAGGTACAGAAAGAAGGATGACATCACCTGTGGTGTGTGTATTTGAGAAGACCTATTTAGAAGCTGACTTAAGAGATGTAGCGTGTATCATGAATAGCGAGCAAGATTTATGGATGTTGATCCTTAATTATCTAATTGTAATTGTTGTATACTTGTTTTAGATACCATGTGTATCTTAGCAAGGAGTTATCTAATTATTTGTATATTAGGAAAGCCTAGTTGGCCGACCTGATGGTTTATTTTGTAATAGGGTATATAGGTAAGATCTTTTCTTTTGAAAAGATATATGGTAGATTGTATGTGATGTAAAATAGGATTGTGGAAGTTGTGAGCTTGAGTTTGTTGGATGTAGAGTAGAGGATAATTATATACTTCATTGGAACTGATCAAGAAAAGATAGTTGATATTAGACAATTCAAAATATTGTGTATTTCTTCATATACACTTGTGTTGTGAAGAATGAGTTTTGAAGGTGGACATAACCTTTTTTGGGAAGTGAGCCTAGGTAGTGAGCCTGCCCTTCTTTTTCTTGACTCCTAATAGGGTCTTTCCTCTAATAAGGATTGTAACTATAATATTCTAATCATCTCCTAACAGTGCCAAGTTTTCTAACAAGGATACTATACTCTCAGTACATCATTAGTGGGTGTTAATTCCCATCGGGGTTTTACCTTTAATAGGATTTCCTCGACAACAAAATATTGTGTTATTGTGTTGGCATTCATTATGTGCATTGGTTTTGATATTGCTTCTATTCAAAGTTTAAAGTTTAATAATCTGTCATATAATTGATTCACCCCCCCCCCTCTAAATTATATTAGTGGACTATTATTCCTAACAATTCCAAGTCTTAAGATTAGATGATGAAGTATGTCTCACTATATATTTTAATGATGTGGATCGAAAAATGTCTCATCTCCTAAGAGATAAAATCCCACATACTTTAAGAGATGCTTACAAGTTAGCAATTAAAATTGAGAGTAATAAGAAAGAATCTAGTCAGATTTACAAGAGAGAAGAAGGAAGGCTATGGAAAGAGACCAAAGGACATGCCGGTAAACCAACTAGGGAAGATGATAAGGTTGATAAGTTAGTAAATGTTGTCAAATATCTCTCAGCTAGGATTTAAAAGGGTAAGAGAGGGTTTTAGGACAACAAACCTCAGTACCAAAGGTAGGAGAGATTCCCTAGGTTACATGATCAGCCTTATAAGACAAATTGGAAAGATGGGAAGCATGTCTTTGATGTCATGAAAATCAAAAGGGAAGAGATACACCAGACCCTTTGAAAAATAATACAACACACAATGTAGAAAATAATCCATGGTGTGTGGCTTGTAATATGCCTAATTCACCCTATCAATGTGATGTGGCTCAATATTTGGAAGAAGAAGGTGATGATGTAAATGCAGGAGATGGTGAAGGAATTGAAAAGCCTCCAGTTAACATGTTTACAACTGAGATAATAAAATAACTTTCATTTTCAGAAGATGAAGAAACATTTATTGATGTTGATTATAAAAGAAAAGGTTTTCCAAGGAATGAAAAATAATTTTTTACTCATTCTAATCAAGAGGAAGTATCTGAAAGAAATATTCATAAGTCAGTAAAGGTAGCTAGGTCAGAGTGGGGTGATGTTCATTGGAGGAAGCTGAGTGAGGAAGAAATTAGGACTCTCATTATTGTTGTCATTACTCAAGCCAAATCTTCATATAACTGAGGAATAGAAGAGTGGACCCTGGCCAAAGAGTAGCGAGATCAATTTTGTGAAAGAGGATTCACAAAGTAAATTTTCCCCAAATATGGATATAACCAAAGGTAAGGGTGGTGATGATAAGAAAGAAGAGCCAATTCTCATTTAAGAAATTGAAAGAAATGAAGAAGTTGCAATAGATAAGAGAAAAAAGAAAGCTAGTAAGGGTTGGGACTTGTCTGGTTTTCTGTATGAACCCCCAACCTTTGATATGAGACATGCTTTGTCTCAAATGAAAGTCTCAATCCCATTGCTAGAAATGCTAAAAATAAAGGAACATAAGGAAGCATCATTGGCCTTAATAAATGAACAAGGAGATACTCTTATTATGTCTGAAAAGGAGAAACCAGTGAACAACCCAAAGACAAGAAAGGAAACTTCTAATTTCTATGTTGGGATTCGATCCATTTTATGTTACTCTAATTTTCAATAACTTCTTGTTAAAAAATTGCATGATAGATTATGGTGTTGCAACTACTTTGATTCCATATCATGTTATGAAGGAGTCAGGACTTCAAATTGAAACTTCCAATGGAATATGTTATGCAATGGATAATAGGGTTGTTCCTTTGGTGGAAACCTTGAAAGGTATTAAAGTAAATATTGTTTCATTTCCTGAAGCCACATATAAAATGGATGTGGTTGTTATTGATACCAAGCCTCATTATGGTATGTTATTATCCAGATAGTGGGCAGCAACAGTGGGTGGGAAATTAAAATTGGATTTGTCATATCCTACAATACCTATGAATGGAATTGAGGTTAAGTTGTACAGAGAACCCTTCTCTTCTATCATGGTTGAGATGGTGTCACCTAAGGACCTACATTTTTGTCTTGATATTGACATGGATAACTTTGTTGTTGCAAAAGTCAAGACACAATTGAGGAACATTGATCCAATAATTGATGAGTTTCTTTTGCAGCAAGATGGGTTATGGTAGATGTACTTTGATGGAGGATTCTCTAAGGAAGCATCGGGAGCTGGTGTCTTGTTTATGTCCCCATCAAGTATTACCCTTAAGTGCTCCTTTTTATTAAATTTTCAATGCACCAACAATACTATTGAGTATGAGGCATTGATATTGGGAATGGATGTTTCCATCAAACATGGTATTAAATGCGTAAATGTTCATGGTGATTCATAGTTAATGATAGCTCAAATTAGATCCAAATATGATGCTAAGGATAATAGGTTAATATTGTATAAGAATGATGTCTGGGATAGAATAGAACTGTTGATTCTTTTGATATTCAATGGGTGGAAAGGTCAAATAATATCATGGCAGATTTCCTTGCAAATGTTGCATTGAAAAATAATGATATTACCCTTGTTGGCGTATCTATGTTGTGTAATGCCCAAAATATAACAGACAAAACACAACAACAATTTTTTTTTCTTAAAAGTACACTAAGCGACTAACAAATTACTACAATAACCTTGTTGCAAAGCCTAGGACATAAAGACTAGTCACCCATCGTGACATAAGGGGAATCATGGCATATTTTGGCATGTCATCATCCCCTTATTCAGTGAATGATAATAGGTGACATAAAAATCCATAACTAGGTTTGGACATATGTGAAGTCCATAGTTAAGACTAGGTTCAATAGAAAAGGAGTCTAAAAGCATTCTTTAACCTTAATAATGTTTCTTCAAAGATTAATTGCATGGTTACTAGGGTTACTAAATAATCTCAAAGGTTGATAAAATTTATGACAAGTTAACGTGTCACCAAGGCAACTTATTTTATTAATCTTACCCTTAAGAGTTATATATAGAATTAAAAATAATTTTCTCTTTAAACCTAATATTAAAGGAAGTTAAATATGTCATTAATTATTTGATCTTTAATTTTAAAAGAATAAACTCAACTTAAAATTTAACATACTAAATTTTCACACCCTACTTCCCAATTTATACATATATACAATTTAATGAGAGACTAAATGAAAATTTCATAATCGACATTATTTTCCTATTTAATTTCAATAATGCCTATTTACCAAACTTAAAGCATACAATAAGTACTAGATCATAATTTAATGAATTTATTTAAAATTCCATAAACCTATATTATTAAACGAATATATCAAAAATATTTGGTCCACATAAACTTTATAAATTAAAAATTTTAGAATAGTTCATTAATACAAATTTTTAATAAGAACTAGCTCTAACTCAAGATATTAGATCCACTAAAATAATTTTCCTACTATTCCAATTTCCAAGAAACAATCATTTAATATATAATTTTTTCGAAAGAATTCTAAAGTTTTACTATTAATTAAATAAATAGATCACCCATTACCTAATATCAATTAATTTATAGCTTAAATGTTAAAAATATGAATGCTCAAATAACATAAAGTAACATTAGTGTAAAATATCAACAGGAAAAAAAAAGAAATCATATTGGCTTCCCAAACCCTAATCCAAAATTAGGGTTGGGGCCACTTTAAAACAGGTGAAAACCCTAATTCCTTTCATTTGTGCATTGCAGGAATAGTGGAGCATGATCTGGAGTGAGATTTTTTTGTGTTCTCTCATGAGAACAAATATGTATATACACACCTATGGTGTGTATATACACACTTGTTTTCTTATGAGGAAATTAGAGTGTCCATCTACATGGGCTTCAACAGCATGTTTCTCAAAGAAAATCCTTTAAAGAGCTCTGTGTACTTCACCAGAGGTTTCCCTTTTTTTATATATATAAAACAAGTCCTAGGGTTTAATCTTTTTTTTAAATCTATTTTAACAGATTAAATCCATTTTTGTTTGAAGAAAATTCATATTAGGCTTTTTTTTCTTATATTTTAACAGGCTTCAAAAAAAATTATGGGCAACCGACCTATTTGCAAGTCAGCTCCCGTCCATGGAGGTCCCATGTTGAAAATGGGAGGGACACTGCCAGTAGCCCCACGGGAAGGGCTGCACATGGCAGCCTCGTCGGCTCAGCCTTCCTCGCAGGGAAGACTGTCTGGTGGTGCTGCCATGCGAAGCACCACTGTGTGTTGCGGTGGTAGCCTGCCGCCACTTGCGGGTGTGAAACTTAGGGCTTCGCCCTTTTTTTTGTTGTTTTAAAAAAAAATATTATTATTATTATTATTATTATATATATGTGTGTGTGTGTGTGTGTGTATTTTAATTTATAATTAGTTTAAAATAATTTAAGTTGGATAATATATGTAATATATATATATATTAATATATATTTATTTATATATATTACTATATATATGTTATTATGTTTGGTCTATATATAATATATATTATATTATTAATATATGTGTATATATAATACTTAATATATATACATATATTAATATATATATAATATACATTCAGTCAGAGATAAATACAAAGTAAAGTCATATGTACAGTAGCACATTATTATATATGTATATAATGAGAAATATATATATATATACATAATAATTATGTGGTATATATATATATATATATATATTTACACCAAAGGTAATAATCACAATCTAATTTTTTTAAAAAAATTAATAACTCATTGTCTAATCCTTTATCTATTTAATATTTTATTTATTTTTTAAAATCATTTTACATGAGCATCAACATGATAAAGTTCTGTATTTTTTTTTAAAAAAAAACATGCAATACTATTGTTCAATCTACTTTCCTATTAAATGCTAAAATATATATCTTTGTATTGTTTAAATAGTAATTTCTAAATTTAATTAAAAAAAATTTAGTAATACAGTAATTCCTTTATAAACTTCAGGGATACTAAGCTTTAAATCTATAGCACTAAGGTAGAGATTTAATACATGCTAAACCTCTGTTTTTCACATAAAGAATTAAACTAATTACTATATTCCTTAATACAGTAAAATAAATATTCTTTCCCTTACGAACTCATATTAAATTCATCAAAATTTATTAATTTCATATTCTATCCACAAGCAGAAAACCTAAATTTAAATGTCCAAATAAATTAAAAAGGAAAGAAAATCCCACACTTACAATAACAGGAAATGTTCTTTTCTTGGCAAGGAATTCATGGAATCAACTTAATTTAAATTTCACAAAATAACAAGTAAAATTCCTGCTAAATAATCACAAAAGATTATTCTTGATTACATATAAACTTTTGTAATAAGGACAACAACATATTTGCTTCAAAACATAAATAAATAACTTAATTCCTTGGTGCAATTAAAGTTAACTAATTAAAAAATTTAAGTAGAATTTCTACTAGACAATGTTCATCTCCACCTTTAAATTAATTCTTACACATAATTAAAAATATACACAAATATCTTTCTTGTTATATCATATCAATTTCCTTCATCATAAATAAACTTTCAACTCCAAACTTAAAATTTAATTCTTTCACCATCCAAGCAAAACCTAAAAATTCAAGGGCATTTACCACATGACCATGGAAGCTCACCTCCCATCCTAGGCCATCTCATGGCCACCCCCGAGCTAGGGGAAATAAGGAAGAATGGGATACAAACAATTCAACACACCCAATCAACAATAAGAAACATAGACATCACAATTTTACTCCCAATACCCAAGCTTGCACATAGGATCATTATTGATCCAAACATGGGTGAAGGTGGAAACATCACATATGGAGATTCCATACTCAAACAAACCAAGTATTAAAAATCATTCTTACATGCCTTCACAAGGCTCCTTCCCAACATACCAGCTCATCACAAAGAGCATCAAACACATCCCTTATGGCCCCCAACTATAACATAAGCAGGCCTCACGAATTCCCATACATCCAAGTTCTACAACATATGAATTTTCCAACTAAGCCCTTCACCCCAAGACATTCTCAAATTCTCCCATGGATGAGAATTCTCTTGTGCACCCACAAAACATTCACAAACATGAAAGGAGAAACAAGAACAAAATATATTTGAGAAAAATGAAACAAAATTTCACAAATGCACACAAAATATTTATCTTTACAGCACAATTACATGAACATAACATGGTAGAACCACCAACATTTCCTAAAGCTAAGGAAATGGAAGATTTTTAGAAGAGCTAATCCTTTTCTTCTTAGCTTTTACTTTCCTTTCTCAAGTCTCTAGTTTCTCCAACTCCCTCCTTCTCTCCATTATCATTCCAATCTAGAGGTGTCCCCCTTTTTCCTACACTCTTTTCTTAATAACCCAAAAGACATTCATTCTCTCCTAGTCCCATCCCAAGGTAAGTTAGGTGTCTTGCTTCTATATCAAAAACCACTTGTCCTTTTCTATGAAATGGTAAGTATTTTAAGACATGGGAAAAAGGATTATCCTAGAAGACATGTTCAAATTCGTCACTATCAAGAAGGGCTCACTTTGAGGGGCATTTTGAAAGTCTAGGGAAGTGAAAAGGGTAAAAATTGGCCCCTAACCCATGCACATTCTTTGGGGCACTTAAAACCAACCCTAACTACACCATAGGGCTCCATACAACCCTTCAAAAACCCTAGTAAAGTTTACATCCGAAAATAGGAAATGATATCATGGCCTTGGTTTCCCAAACCACTATCCATGCCTAGGAATACACAAGAAAACCTAAGGATGAGGTAGGGTCCACATTCCACTTAGGCATGCCATCTCATCACATTAGTGTCAAGTGACACCACAAAAAAAAAGTACACATCACATTACCTATTTACACACTTGGCATGCCTATTGGATATTTAACATTTACATTTACATAATTAAATTTACATCAAATTATGCATTTACAAATATTTACAACATTCATATATGTATCACATTTACAAAATAAAATCATGTAACAACAAGGTCATTCTCTTCTTAGAGCCGACCTTGGCTTAAACTGATTTCACATAGATCCATCCTTGTTTCCCCACATTTACAACCATGGTCATAATCTTGCACACTCGATTCAGATGTCAGTATCTCATAAAATCAATACATATATAATAATATCAAAAGTGAAATGAGATCAATAATAACATCTAAATTCAATACATAAAGAAATTGTATTTCATGATTCGTTGTAAACATAGTCCACATTATACCCTAATTTCTATAAACATCGAAACATAAATTCAATTTTGCATAAACAAGTAATCCCTGGGTCAATTGTAGATTATTTACATATGTTTTCACATCACATCTATCACATATTACCATTCCTTAAGATGATGTAACAAAATGCAGAATTCAAAATTCATTCATCTTTTCAAAACATATAATCAGTATGAATCTCACATGAGCATGTAAAGGCATGTCTATCATCATCATCAATATAATCAAATAAAATCATCACAGGATGTCTAATGATATAAATTCATAGTCAAAATAGATCTAGCATCACAAAACAAGGTATCATCTAGATAGTCCAAGTATCAAATCAACTATGAAGCTAAGATGGGTCAAGGTAGGACCTCACATCCTCCCCCCTAGGAATGAACTTCCTCTTGGATTTTATCAAATAGATGGAGATACTGATCTCTCATCTATGTTGTGTCCTCCCAAGATGTTGTGACCTCATCATAGAAATCCCATAGGACCCTAACCTAGTCTAGCTCTCGACCTTGAAGGGCTAGGGTCCTACGAGCCAGTATATGTATTGGCTCCAAAGCTAGTTGTCCATCTGACTCCACCTATAAAGAATCCCAATCAATGATATGAGACTCATTATAAATATATTTCCTCAAGATAGATACATGAAAGACATTGTGGATGTGTGACAAGTTAGGTGGAAAAGCTAAATGATATGCTACTAGGCCTATCCTCTCCAATATCTCAAAAGGTCTGACAAAATGAGGGGCCATCTTAGAACCCTTTCCAAAGAGGATTGGGATCTTATGTGGTCGCACTCTCAAAAAGACTTTGTCTCCAACCAAATACTCTCTATCAATCCTCCCAGCATCTACATACATCTTTTATCGATCCTGGGCCTCTCTAAGACATTGCCTGATTAGATCTACCTGTTACTCCATCTATCTGACCAACTCTGGACCAATAGAAACTCTATCCTCAATCTTGTCCCAACTCAATGGTGTCCTGCAAGGTCTTCCATATAAGGCCTAGTAAGGAGGCATACCCAATGATGTATTTTTCCCATTATTATAGGAAAACTCAACTAAATGTAGGTACTCCTCCCACCTAACCTGATGATCCATCACATACATGTGTAGCATGTCCTCTAATACTTGATTAACTCTCTTAGTCTGACCATCTGTCTCTAGATGATATGTTGTAGTGAAATTAAGCCTAGTGCCCAAAGCGGTCTAAAGCTCTCTCCAAAAAGATGAAGTAAATAGAGAATCCCTATCTGATATAATCATGTGTGGAATACCATGAATTCTAATAATTTCTCTCAAAAATACCTGTGCCACTATAGGTGTTGTGAAGGTAGTACGAATGGGTGAGAAGTGGGATACCTTGGTCAAGATATCCACTATCACCATAATGGCATCGTGGCGATGAGAAGTCATAGGAAGACCAACTATAAAATCCATGGATATAACGTCCCACTTCCACTTAGGTATCTCATGTGGCTAAAGAAGCCCACCTAAATGATAGTGCTCCACCTTAATGCTCTGACACTCCAAGCATCTAGCCACAACCTCTACAATGTGCATCCTCATACCTAGCTAATGATAAAGTTGTCTCAAATCTGCATGTAACTTCTTGACTTTGGGGTTCGATGCATAAGATGCTCTATGAGCCTCAAGGATAATGAAATCATGCAACCCACCAGAAGAATGTATGTAAATGCATCCTCTATGGTGAAGAAGGCCATCAGACTCTAGGGTATAATCTGAGAACTTCCCCTCCAGGGGCCTCTGAGCCTAAATGAGCTATCTAATCTCTGAATAGAAAGCATCCTCCTATAAGTGTTGCAGTATGTGCCCTCTCAAACATGTGCTAGTAGTCATAGTTGAAAGCTCATGACATCTCCTACACAAGGCATCTGCTACAACATTCTCCTTACCCTTGATGTAGTGAACTTTGAAGTCATACTCGCATAAGAACTACATCCATCTCCTTTGTCTAGCATTAAGATTTAGCTGAGTGAATATGTACTGCAGACTCTGATGATCTGAGTGAAGCTCAAATCTATGGCCTAATAAGAAATGTCACCACCTCATCAAAGCATGCACCATTGCTACTAGCTCAAGGTCATGGATAGGATAGTTAAGCTCATGAGTCTTGAGCTTCCTAGACTTGTAAGTAATAGCCTAGCAATCCTACATCAGTACTACCCCAATCCCATCTAAAGATGCATTTATGCATAGCACAAAATCTTCTGAAGGATCTGGTACCACAAGTATAGGTGCACTGGTAAGTTCTCTCTTGAGCTCCTAAAAATATCTCTTGCACCTCTCTATCCACTTGAACTTCTTCCCCTTTCTCTAAAGGGAAGTGATAGGATGGGCTACTCTAGAGAATCCCTTGACAAAATGCCTATAATATCCTACAAGGCCAATGAAGCTCCTGACCTTTGTCACATTGGTAGGTGCTAGCCAATCCATAATCACCCTAATCTTAGATGGGTCAACTAAGATCTCATCTCCTAATATCACATGGCCTAAATAGTGAACCTCTAACCTAAAGAATGAACACTTCAAAAAATTATCATACAACTGATTATCTCTCAAGCACTACAAGACTTGTCTCAAATTCTCCTCATACTCGTGCTCATCTCTAGAGTATATCAATATGTCATCCAAAATAATCACCACAAATCTATCTAAAAATGAATGAAATACTCCATTCATGAGGCTCATGAATATAGCTAGAGCATTCATGAATCCAAAAGGAACCACAATGAACTCATAATGTCCATATCATGTGTGAAATGCAGTCTTGTGGATGTCACCCTCCACAATTCTCAACTGGTGATATCCCAACTTCAAGTCTATCTTTGAGAACACTCGGGCTCCTAAAGTTGATCAAACAAGTCATCAATCCTAGGAAGGGGATACCAATTCTTGATGGTCACCTTGTTCAACTATCGGTAATCCATGCACAACCTAAGAGATTTGTCCTTCATCTTAATTAAGATGATGGGTGCACCCCATGGAGATACACTAGGATGAATGTGCCCTTTCTCCAAGAGCTCCTCTAACTGAATCTTGATCTTGTTGAGCTTGTGGGTATTCATCCTATAGGGTGCTCTAAAATTGGGCTCTACTCTTGGCACAAGATCTATATTAAAGTCCACTTCTCTAGGTGGTGGCATACTAGGTAACTGTAAAGGGAATACATCTACAAACTCCTATAAGATAGGGTGGTCATATAGAGAAGTCTCCTTCTCAACCTCCTCCTCTTTGTCACTGATAGTCATAGAAAATAACTAACATCCCTTTTCCATGCACTGCTTAAGCTGCATAGCAAAAATCATATGAAGGGATACAGGATTCTAAAATCCTATAATAACTAAGGTCACACCATCATCTTCTAAACACTCAACTATCTTCTGTCTACAATCCATCTTGGCTCTATGGGAATAGAGCCAATCCATACCGAGAAAAACATCATAGGATCCAAGTGGTGTGACACGAAGGTCAACTAAGGTGGTAAAGTTCCTAATCTACAACCGGCATCCTCTCACCATGGAACTAATGGCACCCTAGTACCTGAGGCTAACTCAACCTCCCAACTAATATACTGCCTAGCTGCCACTAGCCTACATTGATCCACTATAAAAGGTGAAATAAAAGATTCAGTAGCTCCTGAATCAAAAAGGATAGAAATGCTACTACCTTTGATCATGCCTGCAACCTCAATAATTTTGGCCTAGTGCTCAGCCTGGTGGTTATCAACTTATGTAAATACTTTGTGCACTCTTCCCATGTCTCCTGCAGTTAGCTCAGAAGCTGTCACCCTCTGACTACCAGCTGGATGGCCTATTGGATAGTCCCTAGCTATGTGCCCATGGCACCATATGTGTAGCATGGATCTCTAGCCTATAGTTGTATCCTCTGAGGCTTGGACTACTATTTTCCTCCTATCATACTAGACCCACTAAATCCACCTCTAGATGCTTGAGACTGTGCCCTCTGATCTCATCGAGATCCCTGTGAATGTCACTACTTGGGCTTAGAGCCCTGTTGTCCCTAAGAAGATTTTTCTCTCTAGTTCTGCTAAGACTGTTGCGGTTGCTACAACTGCTGAGGTGCCCTAGAAGATCTTGATGAGTTCTTCTTATTTCCCTTCCAGTGATATTTTTGGAAACCAGAAGATTGAGGTGCGGTATTCCGGTTCTATGACTGGTCCTGAGCATCGTGAGACCTGTTATGGATCTCCTTAGTGATCATGGCCCTCTCAACTATATCATGTAAAATCTCCCAAGGGTACCATCCACACTTTGTCAGCTATGGCATAGTTCAACCCCCTAATAAAGTAGTTGACCTAAATTTTTTCATCCTTCATGTAATCTACATAAGGAAGGAGCTCAAGAAACTTACTCTTGTACTGAGCTACTGATAGGCCCCTCTATTGTAAGTCATGAAACTCACTGATGTGACACTGTCTGAAATACTCTAACATTATCAGGCTTAGAATCTCTCCAAGGTCTCCCATGTGAGGGTGTCTAGTGTAAGATGACTATTAACCTCCTCCTACCTCCACCAAGTAGAGGCGGTCCCTCTTAGCTTGTTAACTACAAATCATGCCCTAAGGTTGCTCTCGTAAGGATGCAACCCAAAGCAATGCTTGAGGCTCAAAATCCAAGCCTCAGCCTCTTTCCCAGCTGTGGATCCCAAAAAGGGTGGTGGTTGTAGTCTAATGAGGTCTCTGATCAGTTCCCCTATATCATGGGGCACTCTCAGCAATATTGTGGGTGGCGGCTCTGGCATGTGGACTGACTTGGCCTCATGAACTACCTTCTCCTCTACTCATCTAGGAGGGGGACTCCTACTCCACTCCCGGACCTCAGCCTTCTAGCCTCTCAGAGGCAATCTATCCATAATAATATCAGCCAGGTTCTACAAAGCATTAAGGATATCCTAGTTGGGATTAGGTGGCAGTACATGAGGGGGCCCTTGCATGTCACCTACTCCCTTAGCTACTCAATCATCTCCCTCTACTGCCACACAACTACCTCTAGGTCTCCGCCCACATCAATGAGCACTATGCTTGATTAGAGGCATCCTACACTAAGGACAAATCAAACAATGAGTTGGCAAACGTAATGGGTTTTAAGGTTCCTATAGTATAAACTTGTGCTCTGATACCAGAATGTAATGCCCAAAATAAAATGGACAAAACACAAAAAAATATTTTTCTTAAAAGTACACTAAGTGACTAATAGATTACTACAATAACCTTGCTATGAAGCCTAGGACATAAAGACTAGTCACCCATCATCACATAAGGGGAATCATGGCATGGGCTGGCATGCCATCATCCCCTTATTCGGTGAATGATAATAGGTGACATAAAAATCCATAACTAGGTTTGGACATATGTGAAGTCCATAGTTAAGACTAGGTTCAATAGAAAAGGAGTCTAAAAGAAATTCTTTAACCTTAATAATGTTCTTCAAAGGTTGATTGCATGGTTACTAGGGTTACTAAATAATCTCAAAGGTTGATAAAATTTATGACAAGTTAACGTGTCACCAAGGAAACTTATTTTATTAATATTACTCTTAAGCGTTATCTATAGAATTAAAAATGATTTTCCCCTTAAACCTAATATTAAAGGAAGTTAAATATGTCATTAATTATTTAATCTTTAATTTTAAAAGAATAAACTCAACTTAAACTTTAACATACTAAATTTCCACACCCTACTTCCCAATTTATACATGTATACAGTTTAATGAGAGACTAAATGAAAATGTCATAATTGACATTATTTTCCTATTTAATTTCAATAATGCCTATTTACCAAAATTAAAGCGTACAATAAGTACTAGATCATAATTTAACAAATTTATTTAAAATTCCATAAACCTATATTATTAAACGAATATATCAAAAATATTTGGTCCACATAAACTTTATAAATTAAAAATTTTAGAATAGTTCATTAATACAAATTTTTAATAAGAACTAGCTCTAACTCAAGATATTAGATCCACTAAAATAATTTTCCTACTATTCCAATTTCCAAGAAACAATCATTTAATATATATTTTTTTGGAAAGAATTCTAAAGTTTTACTATTAATTAAATACGGAGATCATCCATTACCTAATATCAATTAATTTATAGCTTATATGTTAAAAATATGAATGCTCAAATAACATAAAGTAACATTAGTGTAAAATATCAACAGGAAACAAATAAAGAAATCATATTGGCTTCCCAAACCCTAATCCAAAATTAGGGTTGGGGCCACTTTAAAACAGGTGAAAACCCTAATCCCTTTCATTTGTGCATTGTAGGAATAGCGAAGCATGATCTGGAGTGAGAGATTTTTCTGTGTTCTCTCATGCGAACAGGTATGTATATACACACCTATGGTGTGTATATACACACTTGTTTTCTTATGAGGAAATTAGTGTGTCCATCTACATGGGCTTCAATAGTATGCTACTCAAAGAAAATCCTTTGAAGAGCTCTATGTACTTCACCAAAGGTTTCCCTTTTATATATATACATAAAATAAGCCCTAGGATTTAATCTTTTTTTTTAAATCTATTTTAACAGATTAAATCAATTTTTATTTGAAGAAAATTTGTATTAGGCTTTTTTTTCTTATATTTTCACAGGCTTCAAAAAAATTATGGGCAATCGACCTATTTGCAGGTCGGCTCCCATCCACAGAGGTCCTGCATTAAAAATGGGAGGGAGGACTGCCAGCAGCCCCACGACAAGGGTTGCACATGGTAGCCTCATCGGCTCAACCTTCCTGCGGAGAAGACTGTCCGGTGTTGCTGTAATGCACAGCACCATCGTCTGTTGCAGTGGCAACATGCCGCTATCCACGGGTGTGAGGATTCGGCCCCCCGCATTGAAACTTAGGGCTTCGCCCTTTTTCTTTTTGTTTAAAATTTTTTTATTATATATATATATATATATATATATATATATATATATATACATATATATATATATATACATATATATATATATATATATACATATATATATATATATATACATATATATATATATATATATACATATATACATATATATATATATATATATATACATATATATATATACATATATGCATATATATATATATACATATATACATATATGTATATATATATATATATATATGTATATATATATATACATATATATATATATATATATGTATATATATATGCATATATATATACATATATGTATATATATATGTATATATATATATATATATATATATTATTTTAATTTATAATTAGTTTAAAATAATTTAAGTTGTATAATATATGTAATATATGTAATATATATATTAATATATATATTAATATATATTTCTTTATATATATTACTATATATATGTTATTATGTTTGATTTGTATATAATATAATATATATTATTAATATATGTGTATATATAATACTTAATATATATACATATATTAATATATATAATATACATTCAATCAGAGATAAATACAAAGTAAATTCATATGTACAGTAGCACATTATTATATATGTATATAATGAAATATATATATATATATATATATATATATATATATATATATATATATATATATATATATAAATAATAATAATGTGCTATCTATCTATCTATATATATATATACACCAAAGGTAATAATCACAATCTAAATTTTGTTTCAAAATTTAATAACTGATTGTCTAATCTTTTATCAATTTAATATTTATTTATTTTTTTAAATCATTTTACATGAGCCTCAACATGATAAAGTTATGTATTTTTTTTTTAAACATGTAATATTATTGTTCAGTCTACTTTCTTGTTAAATGCTAAAATATATATCTTTGTACTGTTTAAACAATAATTTCTAAGTTTAATAAAAAAAATTCAGTAATACAGTAATTCCTTTATAAACTTCAGGGATACTAAGCTTTAAATCTGTAACACTAAGGTAGAGCTTTAATACATGCTAATCCTCTATTTTTCACATAAAGAATTAAGCTAATTACTATATTCCTTAATACAGTAAAATAAATATTTTTCCTTTAAGAACTCATATTAAATTCCATCAAAATTTCTTAATTTCTTGTTCTATCCACAAGCAGAAAATATGAATTTAAATGTCCAAATAAAGTAAAAAGGAAAGAAAATCCCACACTTAACAATAACAGGAAATGTTCTTTTCTTGGCAAGGAATTCATGGAATCAACTTAATTTCAATTTCACAAAATAACAAGTAAAATTTTAGCTAAATAATCACAAAAGATTATTCTTGATTACATATAAACTTTTGTAATAAGGATAGCAACATATTTGCTTCAAAACATAAATAAATAACTTGATTCCTTGCTGCAATTAAAGCTCACTAATTAAAAATTTTAAGCAGAATTTATAATAGACAATGTTCATCTCCACCTTTAAATTAATTCTTATACATAATTAAAAATATACACAAATATATTTCTTGTTCTATCATATCAATTTCCTTCATCATAAATAAACTTTCAACTCCAAACTTGAAATTTAATTCTTTCACCATCCAAGCAAAACCTACAAATTCAAGGGCATTTACCACATGACCATGGAGGCTCACCTCCCATCCTAGGCCATCTCATGGACACCCCCAAGCTATCGGAAACAAGGAAGGATGGGATACAAACAATTCAGCACACTCAATCAACAACAAGAAATATAGACATCATAATTTTACTCCCAATACCCAAGCTTGCACATAGGATCATTATTGATCCAAACATGGGTGAAGGTGGAAACATCACATATGGAGATTCCATACTCAAATAAACCAAGTATTAAAAATCATTCTTACATGCCTTCACAAGGCTCATTTCCAACATACCAGCTCATCACAAAGAGCATCAAACACATCCCTTATGGCCCCCAACTATAACATAGGTAGGCCTCATGGATTCCCATACATCCAAGCTCTACAACATATAGATTTTCCAACTAAGCCCTTCACCCCAAGACATTCTCAAATCCTCCCAAGGATGATAATTATCTTGCACACCCACAACACATTCACAAACATGAAAAGAGAAACAAGAACAAAATACATTTGAGAAAAATGAAATAAAATTTCACAAATGCACACAAAAGATTTATCTTCACAACACAATTACATGAACATAACATGGTATAACAACCAACCTTTCCTAAAGCTAAGGCAATGGAGGATTTTTAAAAGAGCTAATCCTTTCCTTCCTAGCTTTTACTTTCCTTTCTCAAGTCTCTAGTTTCTCCGACTCCCTCCTTCTCTCCATTATCATTCCAATCTAGAAGTGTCCCCCTTTTTCCTACACTCTTTTCCTAATAACCCAAAAGACATTCCTTCTCTCCTACTCCCATCCCAAGGTAAGTTAGGTGTCTTGCTTCTATATCACAAACCACTTGTCCTTTTCTATGAAATGGTAAGTATTTTAAGACATGGGAAAAAGGATTATCTTAGAAGACATGTCCAAATTCGTCACTATCAAGAAGGGCTCACTTTGAGCAACATTTTGGAAGCCTAGGGAAGTGAAAAGGGTAAAAATTGGCCCCCTAACCCATGCACATGCCTTGGGGTACTTAAAACCAACCTTAACTACACCATAGGGCTCCATACAACCCTTCAAAAACCCTAGTAAAGTTTACATCCGAAAATGGTCCAAATGATATCATGGCCTTGGTTTCCCAAACCACTATCTATGCCTAGGGATACACAAGAAAACTTAAGGATGAGGTAGGGTCCACATTCCACTTAGGCATGCCATCTCATCACATTAGTGTCAAGTGACACCACAAAAAAAGAGTACACATCACATTACCTATTTACACACTTGGCATGCCTATTGGATATTTAACATTTACATTTACATAATTAAATTTATATCAAATTATGCATTTGCAAATATTTACAATAACATTCATACATGTATTACATTTATGAAATAAAATCATGTAACAATGAGGTCGTTCTCTTCTTAGAGCCGACCTTGGCTTAAACTGATTTCACATAGATCCATCTTTGTTTCCCCGCATTTACAACCATGGTCATAATCTTGTACACTCAATTTAGATGTCAGTATCTCATAAAATCAATGCATATATAATAATATCAAAATTAAAACAAGATCTATAATAACATCTAAATTTGATACATAAAGAAACCACATTTCATGATTCATCATAAACATAGTCCACATTAGACCCTAATTTCTATAAACATCAAAACGTAAATTCAATTTCACATAAACAACTAATCTGTAAGTCAATTGTAGATTATTTACATATGTATTCACATCACATCTATCACATATTACCATTCCTTAAGATGATGTAACAAAATGCAGAATTCATAATTCATTCATCTTTTCAAAACATATAATCAATATGAATCTCACGTGAGCATGTAAAGGTATGTCTATCATCATCATCAATATAATCAAATAAAATTAGCACAAGATGTCTAATGATATAAAGTCATATTTAAAATAGATCTAGCATCACAAAACAAGGTATTGTCTAGATAGTCCAAGTATCAAATCAACTGTAAAGCTAAGATGTGTCGGGGTAGGACCTCACATGTTGGAAGTCAAGAGCATGCCTACTATGCCTAGTAATATTCATAATTGGCAAGTTTTTGATGATGATGATTATATCCTTAGATTTATCCAAGGCCTAGATTAGTATGATGGCCAACAGATTGACTCTAATTCCTCAATAGAGGTTGTTAATGGTAAGGAGTGCATTTTTGGAAATGAGATTGTTCAGTTAGCCTCTAACCATATTCCTAAGGGGTTAGTTGAGCTAGAAGAAATGTTTAGTATAAATGATAATTACATGTCATAGAAGTCCAATGCTAAGTTAGAGGACTTGGAAGAAGTAAATTTAGGATCAAAGACATCCTCTCGATTGGTATATATTGAAAAGAAGCTAAGCAAGGATGTAAGGATAAATTTGATAAGATTGTTAAAAAAATATAAGCATGTATTTGCCTAGTCTTGTGATGATTTCAAGGCTTATAGGAAGGACTTATTCCAACATGAGATCCCATTGAAGGAGGACACAAAGCCATTTAGGAAAAAAATAGAGGCCTATCAATCCATTATTGGCTACCAAGATGCAAATGGAATTGAAAAAATTAAGGGATGCAAGGATAATTGAGCCCATAAGATATTCATCTTGGGTTTCTAACTTGGTCCCAGTCAAGAAGAAAAATGGAGACATAAGATTGTGTGTTTATTTTAGGAATTTGAATTTAGCCTCATTAAAAGACAATTATGGATTTCCCAACATGGAAGCTATGGTGCATAGGGTAATTGGATTATCAATGATGGATGGGCTCTCAGGGTATAACCAAGTGCTAGTCAAGGAATCTAAATAATTTAAATTAGCATTTACTATCCCATGGGGAACCTATGTGTATGTATGTATGCCATTCGGTTTAAAGACTGTTGGAGCTATATTTCAAAGGGAAATGGATGTGGCTTTTAAAGACCTCATAAATTTTCTCATGGTGGTGTACCAAGCTGATTTGACTACTTATTCAAAGAAATCTTAAGACCATTGTAGTCATTTAGAAAAGGTCCTAGTCAAAGCATTGGAATATGGAATATCATTGAATCCTAGAAAGTGCCAATTTTTTGTTATAGAAGGAAAGCTCTTGGGGCATATAGTGTCTAAGGAATGAGTAAGGATAGATCCAGAAAGATTTGAAGCTATTCAAAGGGTCCCTACTCCTAAAAACCTTAAGGGTGTGTAGTCATTCCTTGGACAAATTAACTTTGTGAGGAGATTTATAGCTAACTTTGCAAGGATGATCAAGCCAATAGTCAAGCTATTAAAAAAGGATGCAAAGTTTGATTGGAATCAGGAACCACAAGAGGATTTTGAGAAAATTAAATAATCAATTCAAGAGGCTCCTATTTTAATTTCCCCTAATTATTCCAAACCTTTCTCTTGGTTTTTATTTGCATATTTTCACACCATTGTAGTAGTCTTGTTGCAGAAATATGAGGAAGGGTTTGAGCACCCCATTGCATTTTTTAGTAAGTCACTGCAATCGACTGAATTGAACTATGAATCAATAGAAAAATAGGCTTATGCATTGGTGAAAGAAATCAAGGCATTCAAACCTTATCTAGTATGTGCTAAGGTCAATGCATATGTTCCTCATTCTGCAGTAAAGGACATATTGGTTCAAAGTGAAGTAATAGGAAAGAGATGTAAGTGGATTAATAGAATTCAAGAGTTTGATTTGGAACTTCACATTACTAAAATGGTGAGAGGTTTGGGGTTGGCTAAGTTGATGACAGAGGAAAATCTAGATTTAGTCTAGGTGAATAACATTACCATTGGTGAAGGAATAGTTAAAAGCATTGAAATGCAGCCATGGTATACCAATATTGTGCATTTCTTAAAAATGCAAGCTGCCCAAAAGGCCTAAGTGATAATCAAAAGAAGAGTTTAAGATTGCAAGATCAGAGGTATGTATTTCTACAGGGTGACTTGTTTTGGAAGGAAAAGGATGGAGTATTACTCTTATGTCTAGACAAAGGGCATTTTGAGAAGGTTTTGAAAGAAATGCATTTTGGACTATGTGGATGACACTATTCAACCAGAGCAACAGCTCATAAAATCTTTAGGGTTGGTTATTATTGGTCATGTATGTTTAAGGAAACCCAATCTTTTGTTAGGAGGTGTGAACCATGCCAAATATTCTCTAGTAAGTTGAAGTTTTCAGGTGCACTATTACTGAACCCTATGGTTGTAGAAGCACCTTTTTCTATGTGGGGAATAGATTTTATTGGGGAATTTGTAGAAAAATCTAGTGGGGGACATAGTTGGATCTTGGTTTCTACAGACTACTTCACCAAATGGATTAAGGAAATTCCAACTAAGAAGGCCACAAGCATAGTGGTAATTGAATTTCTAATGAATAATGTAGTTACTAGGTTTGGTGTTCCTATCAAACTAGTAATGGACAATGTCATGTGTTTTAGATCAGAGGAGTTTGTTGATTTCTACTCTGAAATGGGCATTATTATGTAATAATCATCCCCATATCATCCATAGGCAAATGGACAAGAAGAATCTAGCAATAAGAGCATTTTGTAGATTCTGAAGAAGACATTAGAAAATAATAAGAGAGGTTGGCATGCAAAGTTGAAGCTTGCATTATGGGAAGATAGAATTTATGTGAAAGGGGCTACAGGAAATTCCCCATTTAAATTGGTCTATGGCATTCATTCTAGGATGCTTTTGAATAATCTACTGTTAGTCTATAAATTCATACAAGAAGAAGGTTTAGAAATTAGTGAACCTATGCAGGATAGCATGATCCAATTGGTAGAATTGGATGAAATAACAAGAGAAAGTCAAAAATAAAATGCCAAATTACAATAGAAAATGAAGTATCTTTTTGACAAAAGAGAAAGCCTCAAAAAATTCTAGCCTGGTGACTTAGTTCTTCAATGGAATGTTAGGGCTGAAGATAAGGGAAAGCATAAGAAATTTGAGTCATTATGGTTGGGCCCTTATGTTATTCATTAGATCCATGGAAAGGATTCCTATTTTTTAAAGGATCTAGATGATGAAGAATAGGAATTTCCAGTGCATGGACAATTTTTGAATTATTTCTTCAAGTGAACTCAAATGTTCCATGCACAGTAGCTTTGTAATATATGTATAGGTGTGTTTGCTTCTTGTCATGTGTTTACTTTTTGTAGTAGGTTAGTATGGTTGGCATCTTCCTCCCAGAGATCCTAGACCCTTTCTATGAATTTACCTTCAAGCATCCTCAAATAGAGCCATTGTTGGGTCATGTTTTAGGTTTTTTGAGATGTGTCGCTATTTGTTCATGGTGACAAGTGAGTTGTTCCTTTGGTTCCCATAGTTTCATTGTTCTTACAAAGGTTCTCTAAGAATGTCTGGTCTCAAAGCAATTATGTGTCAAAAATTTTTGAAACCCTATGCCATAGGTTTTGTTTTCCTTTGGTAAGGTTTTTATCCTCTAATTTTCTTGATCATGCCTTAATTCTTATGTTTTAGAGTTACCTTTTCATGTCACTTAGGTTCCCCTTTCTACAAGAGGTTATTGTTTCCCTTTGTATCTCCAAGTCTTGTAAGGTTGGGTGTTAAGTATAAAAGATCTAGAGATTGGGTGACAAAGTAAAGACTTAATGGTTAAAAGGTTATCTCTTAATCTTGTAATGGCCAGAAGTTAGTTCTTAACATCTAGCGACTTGGTGAAAGTGCTTTCTCCAAGTCTCATGATATTTGGTGGTGATTTCTAAAAATTTAGCAACCTGGAGACAAGGCTTTCTCTAGGTCTCCAAATGTCTAGCGGTTAGTTATTTTTGTCCAGTGATCTGGTAGAATGGTTATCTCTAGATCTCATAAAGTGGTAGTTCATTCATAATAGATTTGTTGATTGATTGATAAAGTGAATGACTTAACATGTTACGGCTATCTATGGGTCTCATAATGTTGGATGCTAAGTATGTAATATTTGGCAACTTTGCAAAAGGGTTATCTCCAAGTCTCATGATGAAGTGGCTATGGTGTTTAACATCTATAGATCTAGCGATAAAGTTTAAAATAAATAGACATGTTATCTCACAATCTCATGAATTCCTAGTTAAGTCTTAAAACATTTGGAGATTGAGCGACAACCATAGATGATGATAAAGATCAAGGGCTATCACTCAATCTCAAGATTTTCTGAGTTAAGTGAAATGTCCAATGACCTAGAGATAAGGTTATCTCCCAATCTTAGGATAAAACCATGGTTAGAACAAACATTCAGAGATTATGAGATATGTCTTGGTTTCTCAATCTTGAGATATAACCATGGTCAAGCTAAGCATTCAAAGATCATGAGATGATTGGTTACCACATCATCTCTAGAAGGATGTATGGTTAAGGTCTCATGGTGATAAAATAAATAGAGAGATCCTGACATGTTAAAGTACATAGCTGAGTTGGAAAAAGGGAATAAGTAATCGCCAATCAATGTACAGCTGGGGTTTTTAAACCATTTTGGAGGGTTTTAAAGAAAAAATGATGGCCTTTTCACCTGATTTTCAAGAATTAAATGTACTTGTCAACCTCACATGCCACGACTAGCTAAAATCTAAAATTGGTTACACATAGAGTGAATGTTGGGGTGATTGAGGAAGGATATTATGCAATCTAGACAAGTTCTTTGCATTCATTACTAAAGGCTATAAAGATAAGAGAATACCTTTTCTTATACTTATCAAATTTTTAGTGAGTTGTGATTGAGAAGGGCATTTGCAAGAAGCTATTAAGAAGAGCATTTTTAGAGGAAAAGATATTTAGAGCTAGCAAGATGATTCAACCAGAGTCTAGTAGGGTCTCATCCAATGAAGGGATTAAAGATTTAGGGAGAGAGAAAGAGGCTACCCATAATTTTTTAGAGGAGTTCATTACTCTACTCCCAATGTCTATGCAAACCCAAAAGGTTAGTGATGAAGCCTTCTCTGATTATATGTCGACTTGTAGAGACCTAGTTACTCCATCTTTCTCAAGGTACCATTTGTTTAATTATTTCTATAGCAATCAAGTTAAAAAAATCCCTGTCTACAATGCCTGGAAGTTAGGTATGGGAAAGCTTATTATCCTAGATGTGTTCCTGGATTTACACTTGTTAGTTGAGTTGGCCAAGAAGTATGACCCTGCGTCAAAGAAAATTAGAAAAAGTGATCAATCTTCCCTAGTCACTCTTGATAGGGGATCCTTGATGAAGGCCTTTGGCACCTAATTTGCATCTTCCATAGAAATTGACTAGGGCAAGGAGAGGGAGAAGTATAAGAAACAAGTAAATTTGGTGAAGACCCAAATCACAAATTTCATGCAAAAAAGAGGAAAGTGTTGCTCCTCTACCTAGCCATTTGAATGCACCATATGAGTTCAAGGACATACACTTTTATATGAGGTATTTAGCATATGGGTTGTGTAGAGTATTGGGGATGGATGGAGATGTAGAGAGAATGCCTGTAGACTTTTGATGATTATTCTTGACATCCAGAACTCTCATATCAATACTAACTATGATTATATTTAGTATGTGATAGATCGGATGTATGAGGGTCTCATGAGCATCAAGGAGAAATTACAACCCCATTTCATGCATTATTCCTTGTTAATGCATATGATATTATTCTACAATGTTCATAGTTTTGATGTGAAAATGATAAGACCTAGAATGATGGTAAATGGCCAACCAAACCCTGTGCAGCTGTGGTTGAGGGTATGGAATTGTACCTCAAATTAGCATGAGTTTTGTGGATTTTACAATTGGATTGTCCATCTAGTTCTCAATTTTCTTGGGTTCAATATCACAAGACTTCCTATCAGGGTACTTAGGCTTCTAAGGCCATGTTAATATGTTGAAAAGTGGCTTCTAGACTATAATTGGGGTGCTTTTTATGTGTGTGAAATTGTACCTAGCTGTGGACACAACACTTCAGTAAAACATAAGAGGTTAGCAAATCAAAAAATATGCAAATAAGACAAATATTGCTAACCAGGCAATTTACTACCTTCTAGTAGATGTGATTTTGATATTCTCATAATTAGACTGAGATCGGTGACAATGCAACACCTAAATGAAGGATTTAATGATCAAAGCGAATGAAAAATGGATGCAAGTTAAGCTATATTTTTATTTTTTCTATGCAATATGGATGAAAAACTATATGAAAAATGATCTAAAAACTAAAAGAAGATGAATGTAATCTAATCTAACAATGATATGAATTGCTATGAAATGAATGAAAAACAAGAATCTCAAGAAATACCACAATCTCACAAATTGCCAAGATCGCACGAGCAAGATTCTCCAAATTCGCAAGAGGGTGATCATTTGTGAAGGATTGAGGCTCATTTATATAGAAATCCAAGTTTTGTGAGAACTCATGGAAAGCCAAAAATCTCTCCCTGATCAACTCAGATTGATTATTGAGTTATCAAAAAAATAGAAAGAGTTAACTCACAAAATCATGCAAAATCATCTTTTTAACTCAAATTAGAAGTTCAGATCACTTTTTCAACTCACAATCACATGTTGAGTTCAAATAGTTAACAAATTGAATTGATTTGTTGATTTAGAGTTTAAATCCTTTTCTGATTGTACATGGATAATTATGAATTTATTTAATATTCCAAGTATTTTATTCTCAACTTAACTGATTTTTGAATAAAAATAATTGATTTATGGGTTAATCAATTATTTAATCAAACTTTATCCCAAAACTATATCATTAATTTTGATAATTTGATTTAATCAATTAAATAAACATTGATTATTTTTAACAATTCTGATTTATTGTCAAATAAAAATAATATTAATTAGGAATAAATCTAATTAAATAATTAATTGGCAGAATTAAATTCAATTAATCAAATATTCGACATATTCAATTAATTAACTTTAGGATAAATAAAATAATATCATTTATCGCCAAATAATATTTAATTTAGAAATAATTAGGATAAATTAGGAATATTTAGGAATATTCCCTAATGCAGAATTAAGATAGAATTGATTAGGGTTTTGATAATTTGATGTGCAAATGTGCCCTAGGTTAGGACTTTTGAGTCGATTTCGATCGATTTGTTGATATAGGAGGTCAATGGTTCTAAAGCCCATTTTTTGGGGTATTACATTTTGCCCCTCTTTGAATTATTGTGCGAAGTGAAGTGGTTCAAAGATTAATCTTTTTTTTATGATGATGAGACTCAATTATGTGGTGAAGAAACTGATCCTGAAATATTTAAGCAATTTCAAGATAGAAACCGATTTAAAGATTTGAAGATATTGATTCAAGTCTCGGTTGACCAAAGAATCAAGATGATGTTAACGATATCAATAATGAACCAGTGATTATGAAGAAGTGTCAAAACACCTGTTTCTGAACCTATGATTATGAGGAAGTGACTATCCTGACTCCAAACATGATTGTCCAAAGGAATTGAAAGGATGCCAAATCTGAACCCTTCAGTTATGAAGAATCAAGGAAATAACACTAATGAACCAATGGTTACAAAGAGCTCATATAGTTCACAAGTTTTAAGAGAACTCTAGATTGATATGGATTTTTATGAATCTGATATGCCCCAAGCGATGTGCCCTAAGCGACAAGGACTTTTTGATAAATCAGTAACTAGACGTGGTTGTTTTCTTGATCACTGAAGAAAATTTGATTGATAGATTTGATTAATGATGTGTAATACCATGCCCCCTTCGGGATGAAAATCAAAATCTGGTAAGAAATCTAGCATGAATTGGTTTAGAGGTGATGTAATCAATTTTAGAAGTGGTTATGCACATCCGGAGACACATTCTACATCGTTTGGAGATCTTGTTGACCAAGTTTGACTCATTTTGACCATGAGTTGACCATGGTTAACCTAGTTAAAATTTGAAGAGTTTGATGTTAGATAATTAGTTAAGTTGATTACTGGATTTCTTTGATGTTCTGAAGGTCGATTATGCAAGTAGTCAGCCGCCCTGGGTCCGAAAATTTTAAATCATGATTTTGACAAAATAAATAATTTTAGATTTTTATTTTGATCCCAAAAATGGATTCAGAACATCGAAATTAGCTAGGGGTACAATTTTCACGCAAAACATACCACTTTGAAAAATTAGGTCAAAACCTATATAAGGCCCAAAAGCGTCATTTTCAATTCATTTCAACCTTTTGACTTTAGAAACCTGGTGGAGCCCTCTACCTGAAAATGAAGGTTCTTATGACCTCCTACATCGACAAATCGATTGAAATCAACTCAAAAGTCCTAACTTAAGGCACATCTGCACATCAAATTATCGAAACCCTAATCAATTCTATCTTAATTTTGCATCAAGGAATATTCCTAAATATTCCTAATTTATCCTAATTATTTCTAAATTAAGTATTATTTGGTGATAAATGATATTATTTTATTTATCCTAAAGTTAATTAATTAAATATGTCAAATATTTGATTAATTTAATTTAATTCTGCCACTTAATTATTTAATTAGATTTAATTACATTTATTCCTAATTAATATTATTTGTATTTGACAATAAATCAAAATTGTTAAAATAATCAATGTTTATTTAATTGATTAAATCAAATTGTCAAAATTAATGATATAGTTTTGGGATAAAGTTTGATTAAATAATTGATTAACCCATAAATCAATTATTTTTATTCAAAAATTAGTTAAGTTGAGAATAAAATACTAGGAATATTAAATAAATTCATAATTATCCATGTACAATCAGAAAAGCAGTTAAACTCTACATCAACAAATCAATTCAATTTGTTAACTTTTTGAACTCAACATGTGATTGTGAGTTTAAAAAGTGATCTGAACTTCTAATTTGAGTTAAAAAGCTAATTTTGCATGTGTTGGAGCTTTTCCTTGCATGACCAAACTTGAATCAATATATGGGCTTGATTCTCAGGGTAGGCACTCAAGTTTGACAAGAAAATAGTCCAATTGATGAGGATTGAAAGGAATCCTCCTTCTTTGAGCTCCACATCACTCAAGCGGGTATTACCTTATCTGCACACTCAAGACACCTCATGATAAACAATAGGCCTACAGATAGATTATTGTGGAATAGTCTTCAAACCCCTTTAGGTATCCTGTACCCCAATGAAAACAATTCTTATGCAATAGCCCTATTTGCATAGAATGAATCTGAAGACTAGAATGGACCTCCTACTACTACTACCAACATGAAAGGGAAAGGTATTTGATTTGAATGATTGTAATGTTGGGTTGAAGGGACCCCTGAGATACCCTAAGTCTCTCATAGACCAGTGCCTTATCCAATGGGCAGCAGAGTCAAATACATCACTGCAACAAAGAGCTATGAGACAAGAAAATAATACATTCTAATATGCTGATGCCTTACACCAAACATACACCATCAACCAGATCATACTTTAACAATCCACTTGTGTACCCAAATGTGTTATCACCCATTCAAAGGATTTTAACCCTCCCCTTAGAAGAGACCTATAAACAAGCAATACATTAACCAGCATCCACTGGAAGACAAACATGAGATACCCTTGATACCCCAGTTCATACACACATGAAAACTAGTCCTAGACCTAGTTGCTTCTGCGAAAACAACTCTATTGTAGACACATAGAAAATGCAAGTAGAAATATTGCAACACCCTTGATGCTTCAATCAATAAGTCTAAAACTCAAATGGAGACAAATTTGATACCAGTACAAATGTATTGAAATCTTATACATAAGACAAACTGTTAAAACTTCTTTCTATTCTCCAAAGCTAGAAAGGAAAGAGGGAACACTCTATATGTAGAGAAGAAGGAAAATATCTAAAAGAAAAGGACCCTTCATGGAACTGAAAACTAGAAAACTTCCAAATTTTTCAAACCCTTCTAAATGATCTTGAAAATCCTTTTATAGGAACAAGGATTGCAACAAGCTACGGATCATTCAAGGAAAAACTAGGTCTGCAACAACCATGTACAACAAGAAATAAAGAATGTAGGAAACCCAAGAAACCCTAGAAAATCAGATCAAATCTAATGTACAAATGCATTAGTTTCACAATCAGGGTTAACTACAAATACAAATTCAATCAATTTCTTGCTGCAGGAAACAAAAAATAAATGCCAGAGTCAGCCTGTAGAAAAACTACCAAACCCTAGCCACCTGCAATAGCAAGCGCCACTAAACAAATCAAATCTGGTTGTGAAAGCATTCAATTCTGGTCCTTTCTGTCACTGAGAAACCCTTAGAAATTTGAATTTGAATTGCAATAGTTACATTATGATGCCTGCAGTGTATTAGCAATCAACATTTGAATTTGAGCCAACTTTACATCATGACCGTCGGATCCTTCCATTTCGCGGGCTTTATGTCTTTAACCCATCCAGATACCTTAGGTTAACCCTAGCAAACATGTGACAAAGCTTTTTCCTATTCGTGCAATGAAAAACTTAACCCACCTTTAACTCCGCGACTTAGCGAACAAAGGAAAATCTAACTCATCTCAGCTACATTTGGCGAACTGGTGATTGAAAGATCTTGTCAGTTCGCAAAGAACTTTATCTGTCTAACAAATAGTTTAGCGATTACATGAATACACACTCACTAAATTGCCAGTCTTTTTAGAGTACCACCATCTCATTTTGTGAACGAGAAAAAAGCATTGAAATTCATCAGGCTGCTAACCTTTTATCAAGACTGCCAAAAGACTAAGGAAATTTTAATGGGCCCGCATCAAGAAGATCGACAGTTGTCTCATCTTCGCATAGACCTTCAAGATTCCATTAGATCATGAGACCACTGTCAGATAAATAATCTTACCCCACTCTAACAACCCTCTGACATAGAAAGAGATCAACGACTGTCTTAAGATCGCAAGTGTCAGAAAAAACCCATCAAAACACATGTCGACCATCGATGCACTACAAGTGTCAAAACCCACTGAACCTCGAAAAACTTGGCCCCACTGACAACATGCCCAGTCACACAACATGGACTAATGAGAAGCCACCAAATGTACCTACATGTCACCTTGGACCCACAGTTTGAAGTGTCATGTCATAAAGTAAGATCAACAGCCATCTTAACATCACATAGCTCTGACAAATCCTTTGCACTTTCACGATAACCATTAGATCAAGATGGTGTCAGAAGGCCAGGCCCAAGAAAGAATGAAGTCAAAACATAGGAAATATTAAAACACTGACTTAGGAAAAATATTAGCACTGGGACTTAGGAAAATTAAAGGCCGCCGGGGGTATAAAACCTTTAGTTGCAAGATCACGTAACATAAAAAAGGTTCACGTGATCATGCGACAAAGGGGACAATGATTAAGCACATGCATTAAAGGGACTTTAAGTGACCCAAAAAGTAATGACAAATTAGAATAGGGCTGGGGCAAGACAAAGGGTTTTCACACCAACGGCTAGATTTTGAATTTTTACCAAGGGTTTATGCCAGAGACCTAAAAACAACTGCAGGGACCGGGGGGAAAAAGCTACAACCATGAAAATTTTTCAGGGTGCTAACAATATGATTTTGTGAGTTAACTCTTTTTGATTTTCTAATAACTCAAAAATCAATATGAGTTGATCAAGGAAAGATTTTTGGCTTTCCATGAGTTCTCATAGAACCTAGATTTCTATATAAATGAGGCTCAGTCCTTCACAAATGATCACCCTCTTGTGAATTTGGAGAATCTTGCTCATGCGATCTTGGTGATTTGTGAGATTGTGGTATTTCTTGAGATTCTTATTTTTCATTCATTTCATAGCAATTCATATCATTGTTAGATTAGATTACATTCATCTTCATTCAATTTTTAGATCATTTTTCATACAATGTTTCATCCATATTGCAGAGAAAAAAATAAAAAACATAGCTTACTCTGCATCCATTTTTCATTCACTTTCATCATTAAATCCTTCATTTAGGTGTTGAATTGTCACTGATCTTGGTCTAATTCTGAGAATATCAAACTCACATCTACTAGAAGGCAGTAAATCGCCTAGTTAGCAATATTTATCTTATTTGCAGATTTTCTAATTTGCTAACATCTAACATTTTACTAAAGTTTTTTGTCCACAGCTAGATACAATTTCACACACACATTTATGGCACCCACCATGGGGCGTGATAGCAAGTTTCCATTCTAATTTTCTCATTTTTTTGACAATTTCATTTCAATCTTCAATTTTTATTTTTTTATTCTGTACAATCTCGTATGACATTCTACAGACTGTCGTATCAGAATACTATGTCTGTTGTACAACAGACCACAATCTACATTGTCATGTCGATTGTATTGGTATTGTCTTATGAGAGATGAAGTATCATGTGTGTAGGAACCCACTGTCGTATCATACCATAATTATCATATGGGAATAGGTATATTCTCATACAAGTTTTGACTCCAATATTGCATTGTCATATCAGAATTTTGATTAGTCTTTGAGATTTGGATTTCAGATTTCGACTGACAGTTAACCCTAACAATTGATGCTTTCTAGTTTTTGGTCATTTTGACAGCCTAACGTATTTGTACAAGACAAGAAACAAAGACTAAGCATAAAAACCTATCCTTTAGCCTCTTCTTGTCTTGACTTCTAAGCCCATCTTTTGCGAATAACCCCATTTTTAGAAAAATGCTGGTCAAAGACGCTCATTCAACACAATTTTTGACAAGTGGTTTTGGAGGTTGCCTAAATCTTCTACAAGAAAATATTATGTTTGCTTAGATTTCAAATTTTCATAGGCACTTAGCTAAATAGGTACGTGTGTCTATTGCCATCAAGGAAATTATTGAGGGGATTATGCTCTTCTCCTTCTTAGGAGAATCAGAAACCCAGAAGGTATCTTCCTTGGTGCCATTTTGCATACTGTCTATGGATTAATCTTCTTGATGTGTCTTAGATAGGGAAAAGGACAAGGTTAGTGGATTATTCTCTTCTCTTTTAGAGAATCAAAAACCCATATCCTCTGGTCCCCAACCTTACATTTTCTTTAAACCTTTAGAGGGTCTAGCAGAGAGGTAAAAATCTCCTAGGAACGACCCAAGTGGGGACAAGTCTTATGTTGACTCTTCCACCCCAATGTAGAATTTGACACTTGAGGTTAAAGCCTCAGAAGACATAGTTGTGTTTGTTCCTTGGACTCATTCCATGAACACACTTTTATTTTGTTTAGAGTAGAGCCGCTTAAATCTTGCTTGCGAGACTACACTTGTCAGAGTTCTCATAGGGTTAACAGCCTTAATCCTACTTGCAGGACTATGGGAGACAGTTGTGAATGGATGCCTTGATTAAAATCCTAAGCTAGTTTTTCCACCAATCCACCCCCGAAGGATTTGTAGTGCTTGTGTGAGGTGAATAGTAATCACCCCAAGAAACTCATCATATAGAGCCCTCTTTAACACTTGAACTCAGCTAATATGGGCTTCAACATCCATTGCATGTTTTTGGACCTACATATTCTAAGGAGTCCATGAATGTGTTCCTAAGTTAATGAGAAAGTAATACATCTCTTCTCCTAACTAGGGTAAGATAGGTGTGATTGATTCATTGAGTTAGTTCCCTCTATTTTCTATGATTGTGAGCCTACTGCTATGCTAAACACCCTAAGACAATTCAATACATAGATTTTCAAAAACTTGGATAGAGAAATTTGCAAAAAACTTGATACCAAAAACACCCAACAATTGAAAAACTTGCAAAATTTGAGAGAAAATCCTTTTCTGGTGGAGACTATCCTCTTGGAAATTCAATTGTCATACGAGTCTTGTCAAAAATCCCTCAGCAAAAGGATACCCTGGAGTCATTTTTCATACAAGTCTCTGCAATTGTCATGCTAACCCTAATTCTAAGTTGTACGAGCCTATATAAAGTCGTACAAGATTTGACCCAAAAAATTGCCAAAAAATCCTTGTTTTGTCATAAATTCAACCATTTGTAGTCATCATTCAGATTCTATCAGAAAATCCCCTGTGTTGGGAATAGAGCAGAGTTAACAGCAAATCCAACTCATTTTCCCAAAGTGGTCCTTTTAGGTTGATTTTGCCTTCTGATTCATTAATCTGAATCCCATCTTATCTTGTGTCAAAACCTTGTCAAAATAATCTTGAAATCTATCCTCAAAATGGCTAAGTGTTCTGAGCTCATGTCTATCATCTTTTGGGCATCTACCTATTCACCTAGGGCACAATATCTTGCACTTACATCTAATCAATCCTTTTATCAATCAATTCGATCTTGACAAGGTTGCATCATTCAATTTTTCCTGAATCAGATCATCAATCAGTTGTCTTATCTTCCTCTCTTGATTCACTTAAGGTTAATGGTGGAAACTAGAGCTTCCTCACATAGAAAATAGAGAGATGAACCAAAAATATCTGCATCATCTTCTATTCTAGCTCAAACATTTTATCATCCTTATGATACAAATTTGTACGAAGAAGATTCCCTTAGAAATTTGTGCTTAAAAAGTGGTTACATAACCCCTCCAATATCAATACCAGATCAAAATCAAAATCAAAGCACCACTATGTCTCGAGGAGGAGAAAACCAAGGCTCCTAGGGTCATCAATCTGAACATGGTGGGGATCAAGAACCCACACCCTTTGAAATTACCAAATATTGGAATGATGATGTCTTTAAGAAAATGATGAAACACTTCTTGTGTGAAGACAAAGAGGCATATTTCCTTGAATTAGCACAACAAGGGGCCAAACTTCCTCCAAGATTCAACATTGATAATATCGTCATGCATGAGGAAGAAACACCCATCATTGCTATGATGAAACAAATGCATCCAATGCAAGTTAAGCTAAACCAGCTAGAAAAGGAGAAAGAACCTAAGGAATTCTACATGGACACTCTATGTCCTTTCCCATTCGATCATAGCTTTTATATGCCACCATTCCCTAAAGGGGTAGAACTCCCAAAATATGACAAATATGATGGAAATTATGATCCTCAAGATCACATCAGAGATTTATGCACCTTGTCCATGGAATTTATGCATGAACCTACATTATTAATGTGTCTCTTCCCCTAATCTTTGGGAGGAATAGCTATTGATTGGTTCTCTAAGATACCCCCCATAATCAAAATTGTTGAGCAGTTAATCAAACTATTTTATCAACAATACTCCTACAATATCCAACATCCAGTCACCATGATCGATATCTACAATATAAAACAAAACTCAGGAGAACCCTTCCTGACCTTCCTCAAATGATGGAGGAAGAAGTTTTCACTCTATGCCTGACCAATTCTGGAGAATGAGAAACTATAAATCTTTATCAATAATCTGATTCCAGAAATCAATTATCATATGCAAATGCAAAATCATACATCCTTTGATAAAATGGTAGAGAATGCCATAAAGATTGAAAATGTGCTTGTTCAAAAGGGAGACATATCACTTCATAAAGAAAACAAGTACGAATCAGGATCTAGTTCCACCAAAGATAAGGGCAAAATATGGAACAAAAACAAAAAAATTGTCATAGATGGTGTTGTTGATCATATCATTCCTCTATCTAAAGCACCAACATTCAATCTCACCATTGGCACCCAAGCCATAAAATCTTTCCAGATGAAAGCCACTAACCTACTAAAAATTCAACTAATTATAAACCTTGGGTTACAAAACCAAAGCACTAGTTCACTCCTTTGGGTGAGTCCTTAGAATCTACCATGAAAACTGTATTGGCAAATAATATCATCACATTGCCTAAAATCAAACCATATGATCCTGAAGTCAAACCTAAGTGGTGGAAAGAGACTGATTTCTATGATTTCCATCGAAACAAGGGTCATAAAACCAACAACTACATGCATTTGAAACATCTCATTCAAGAAAAAATTGACAACATTCACAGAACCATTTTCAAAACATAATCAAGGAGATTCATCTTCTAAACCAAACATGGTGCTAAAGTCAATTACACTTACTCTGGTAACAATGATGTTATCAACATGGTAGAACCATGCCTATCTGAACACTACAATGTCATCACTATTGTTAAAAAGGATAGAGATAACCAAACTACTAATGTAGTTACTCGATCTCAAGCTCATGAAATCCTACAAGGACAAAACTCAAGTTCATCAAACACCCAGAAGGTACCATTTAATCTTGCATCAGCATCCAAAAAAAGTACTACTTCCAAATATTCCAATTCTAAAGAGTCTAAAGAGATATCTTACAACATTATCCAAAAACTACAACATACCAATGCCAAAATCTCTATATTTGAGTTGCTTCGCATCTCTCCTACTCATCGTGCAATGTTGGATAAAGCTCTAATTGGCTCTAATGTTCCTAAAGATCTTGATCTTGATAGATTCTAAACAATGGTGGGTCACTTGATGTCCCCTCAATACATATCCTTTTTAGAAGAAAATAAAAACTCATTGAGTCAACCACATAACCAGCCCTTGCATATTGAAGTCTCAATCCAAAACCATCATGTCAAACGTGTGTTGATAGATGGAGGCATTGGTCTAAATATCTATTTCTACAAATTGGTTACACAACTAGGATTGTCAGAAGATGCTATTGATCCTAAAAAGAAGATAACCATAAAAGCATCTGACGAACAAGAAATAAATTCCAAAGGAGTCATTGTGCTACCTATCAAAATAGGAATGGTCATCAAAGATATCACCTGTCAAGTGCTAGATCTTCCACTGGCCTATAAAATTCTTCTAGGAAGGCCCTGGATACATGAAATGCAAGCTATTACATCAATGTACCATCAATGTCTAAAATTTCCCTATGATGGAGTAGAAGTCACTATACCTGCAAACATATCAGGATCTTGCAACGCATTGAAAGAAAGTGCAGATAAACTTGTTCCACATAACAGAGAGTCTTCTACCAAACAAATAGACATAGCATCTACATCTAAAATGGAAGACCTATCAAAAGGAGTCAAGATCAAAGATACTAGCATGGGAGAATACACAATGTAACTAGTCCTATCTCTCACATCTCTCTCACTTTCACTTAAATCTTATGGAGAACCTTTAGAAAAGATAAAATTGATAGTTAAGGCATCTCAAGTCATATTTAATGGGATTTTTGTCATAGAGGAAGTATCAAAACAAGAATCAGATGAGGAAGAAGCTATACTAGCCTGGTTATATAAAGATGAATCACAGGTAGTCCAAAAATGTGACTCTAAAACACCTAAGATTCCTACAAGATCATATGGACCCAGTCACAAGCTAATGTCTAAAATGGGGTATATAGGAAAAGGACCTCTAGGAACAAGAGGCAAAGGCATCATAAAGCCCATTGAACATTTTGGGAGAACAACCAAGGATACTACCGATCTAGGTTATCACAAGAAGTCTTTCCATCTGGGTGGGAGCTCTACACATGTCCTATAACAAATAGAACTGAAGATAGATATTCAGTAGAAGGAAGAACCCCAACACTCAGATAGTGATGATTCAGATACAACTAATTTTTTTCCTTATGAATGTATACCTAAACATATATTAGACCTTCTTGAAAATGAAAAAGAACCTAAAATAATTAACATAGTAGACACACAAGAACCTACTACTAAACAAGAGACAGTCACCACACAAGAACCAATTGATCCTGAAAAAAAAGAAAGAGGAAGAAGGTGAAACTATCACAATAGCTGAGAAATTTGAACACCATAGTGATTCTGAGATAGACTCCCATGAATATGAATTCCTCTCAGACTCTAAAGGTAATCTTGCTTAGGGAATCCATCCTGACTTCACATGTGTTCTCAATTTTCCCAGAGATCCAGATGAAGAATTGAATGACTGTGAATGGGGAATTGTTCTAGAAGAAGATGAGCTTATAACAAAAAAATACATAGATTTCATTCACCAATGCGCACCTATGTCTAAAATGAGTCTAGAATGAAATGACAGACCTCGTGGGTCTAATTCACTTATCACTAACACAGGATCCAATGATGATGTTGAGACACTTAACGAACTAAACATTCTGAGTAGTAATATCATCCTTGAATTTGAGAGTCGAATCAAAGACAATGATGACAACACTATATGCATAAACATCATTAATCAATCCTTTCCCATGCTTACTATCCAACATCCTAAGCTTATTGACCAAACATCTAATGATCCAAGCTGAGACATCCATACCTTCCAATCAGACTATGCTCTTGCATGCTACCTACACACCATAGAACCCATGATGACTTCCATTAGTGAACCTAGCATTAGCATGATAGAATTGGATATCAAATATCTCAATCAAAAGAATAAAAGTAAAAATAAAAAGAGCTTTGAGGGTGAAAACCACTATGTGGTAGTCTCAGAACCTAAAATAGTAAAAACAAAAGATGTATCCAAAGGTGAAAACCTCTCTAAGGTGCCTAAGGATGAGATATTTGATGTTCTTATAAGTCACTTATAGGATAGATCTCTAGTATTGATAGAACCAACTCAATCTATCAATTTGGGCATAGTAGAAGAACCCCAGTTGATTCATGTAGCTCAATCATTGTTAGAAGAGGAAAAATGAGCATTTACCAAATTCTTAATAGAGAAGAAGATCAAATTTGCATGGAAATATTTAGATATGCCAAGGTTAGATCCTAATCTCATCATACATCATCTTTCTATAGCTCCATAAGTCAAACCTATTAAACAGAAGTTGCAAAAAATGCATCCACATGTTGCACTCCTAGTCAAATCTGAGCTAGAAAAGTTACTAAAAGTCAGCTTTATCTGAGTCATAGATTATGTAGAGATGATCTCAAACATAGTTCCAATTTCAAAACCAAACAAATCTATAAGAGTATGCACAAACTTCATAGACCTAAATAAAGCATGCCCTAAGGATGACTTTCCACTACCAAACATCGATATGATAGTAGACATGACTATGGGCTTCAAAATGTATTCCTTCTACTTGGGGAAGACCTTCAGTTTGATCCAAGTATATGGATGTCCTCAGCCCCCACATGTGCTACCAAGATTTATTCCCCCAAGGGTTTCTCTCATTGAGTTTTTATGGAAATTTGTGTGGACAGATAACGAGCATCTGGCTCCCCATAGAAAAGGGACCTTTACCCCTAGACAATTCAAAATAAATGATTTTACCATTGGAAAGTGGGCTTTGACTGAAATCAACAAGTGGTTGAATCAATTCAAGATGAGAACATATCAGTATAGGTATGCTGATCTTTAGGACTTCATCAAGAATGCCAAGAGATTGTTGATTCCCATTATTATCACTATTCATGAGCATGAGGGATTGGATGGTGAAGATGTCATCATAAATATATAGGATGAAGAGAAAATTGAGAAGAGACTTTGGAAGCTCTATGACTTGTTGAACTTAGAAGCTCAAATGAAGAAGGTAGGGGTTTCCTTTGGAGGATACTTTCCTAACCTCCCTTACATAAATAGGGTCAATAGGATTATCAGTGCACATGATACTTTGTACAATCAGCTTGAGGCCCAATTGGAGAAAAAACTAGAGGTACCAAAAGAATACTCATCCTCTAAGTATGAAGAAGATAGTGAGGGATCATATGAGTAGGATAGCTCTCCTAAAATGACTGAGCCACCTATCTTGGAGAAAGGACCAAGTGTTCCTGAAATAGAAGTTACAAGTGAGCCTCCACAAAAAAGAAAAAGAACAGAGGTGGGAGTCCTCAAGACATAAGGGTTAGAGAATAAAATTGATAGAGTTGCTACCTTTATTCCTGGTGATAGGCCTTATCATCATAAGTTGAGGAAGATTATAAGAGATGGTAAGAAGAAAGAGACTCAAGAGGAGGTGGATTTTCCCCACTAGATGTGCAAAGATGAGAGGGATTTGTATCAAGAGGAGTTGTTGAGTGATGATGATTTCATCAAGAGTGATGAATTCAAAGCTACTAAGTGATGATGATTTCATCAAGAGTGATGAATTCAAAAACTTTCTCATTTGGAAAAAATAGTAAGAAATAGGCAGCCAACTTTAGGTGACTGATGGCACTGATCCTAACAATGAGGCTTTGCAAGCCCTTGCAACATATGACCCCAATTCAGAGAATATTACTATGGAAGAGGCCAAGAAAATAATAAGTCTTGTGGGATGTTTCTTGTCCTAGGATGGGATTTGGCTTCTGTAATACCCCAAAATTGGCACCTATTTAATTTCATCAATTTTGGTGCATTATCTCAATTTTACATCACCAAAGTCCTAGTTCCCTAGGCAATTTTCTCTCTCATATCTGACTTAATTTGACTTGATGTCAATTGCAAAGACCATAAATTGCAATAATCAAACACTAATTCCTAAGTCTCTTTGACTTTATTAGCTAAATTATCTCTATGATACATTAATTTAATTATAAAGTCCTAAGTGCTTTCTAATTAAATTAAAATCTACCCCCTTTAGCTAATTACCCATAAAAAGGAATTAATAATTGCTTGATATTCGAATGGACACACCTTTTTGAATTAATAATTCAAGATATTCGAAAGGCCACCTATGTGGCATTTTCCATTCTTTTTATTAAGTAATTCATGCTTATTTGTCCCAAAAGGGATATGAAGGGTCAGGAGTTTCAAATCAAGAAACTCTTCCTCCTCCTCTTGGCTCTTCTATTTAATGAGCCTCTTCTTCTCATTCAAAGGAGAGCAATTTTTGAGAGCATCCTTACTATAGCATTTTTTAGTCTCATATCTCATTATTTTCAAAGCTCTTTTATTGCATTACCTAGTTTAATTTCTCATATTAGTGTAATGGCATTTCACATTTAGATTAAATTTGATTACTTGTTCTTAGTCTAGTGTCATCTTTATTTCAAAATCAAATAAAAATATGCATTTCATATTTCTTTCAAAGTTTTCTAGATTAATTGCATTCATTCTTAGATTAGTTTCATTTTTCTCATATTTTCTTTCAAATCCTCTATTGTTGAATTGGTCTCCCGGCTGTTGGCTCTCGTACTGAGAGTATTCAAACACCCCATTCACATAGGAGGCAACAGGTCGCCTCACCATAGAATTTGGATTGAGTTCTTCATACTCTCTCCCAAATTCTATCAAGTGAATAATGACCATGTTGTGTTGTGCCTGATTTAGAGGTCACATTCAGTCACATACATTTTGGCACCCACCGTGGGGCAGAAAAGATCAATTTCTGGCCTCATTCTTGATTGGTTTTTCAATTTTAGTGTTGGTTCTAGGCCTTGTACGGCCATGTACAGCTTGAAAAACTTCTAATATAATAATGGATAGATAGAATGATGAATCCTCTTTCTCATGATTTTATTTTGGTTTATTTTTATTAAGAAATAAATAAGTTATGATCATTTTGGTGAAATTGGGTATTTGCAGATTTGAGATTTTCTGAATACAGTCAGGTTGAAACATCTGGTACGGATAAATTATGAAGAATAAGGATCTCTAATAATATTCATTGGAAAGATAAATGAAGTATATTTCTTTTAATTTTATTTTAAGTCATTTTTATGCATATTTGTGAAAGTTATGGGCATTTGAGTGAAAACTGGTTTTTAACAATCTGCATTGGAATTGCAGACAATGATTTATTTTTAGAAAATGATTTATGAATAAGAAAAATAAATAGCTTACATATTTTGAAATTAGATTCATTAATAGTTACTATGAAATTGGTTTGGTTTCATTTGGATTATTTTTGAGAAAGATATGTGATTCCCTAGGCAGGGTTTGATGTTTTAAATCTGATTTATGACAGAACAATTGCAGTCTGAAAACATTATTGGTTGAGGAACCAAATTGAATCCTAAGACCTTATAATTTTGGGAAATGGTAGTTATTGATGTTAGCTAAAAACTTAATTCTTTCCAAAAATTTTAATATTGTGATTTTATGGGTCAAATAAATCAATCTTTAAAGACTGTCTTGAAGACAGCAATGTTACATATCTTACGGTTTGTCATTGATTTGTCTTGATTCTATACTTTCGAATGTGTGCTAAATGCTGGATTGCAGATCTTTGGACCTAAGGTGAGTTCTTAAAATCTCTAAAACATTTAGACTTTGGGATTAAAATTGAACCTCTCATGTGTTTGGCTTGAGTGTTTACATACTTTCATAGAACACATTTTTTATGCTCTTAATGGGAAATAAAGGAACATAGATTTGCTTTCATACAAGTTTGTGTTTAAGTGCATGCTTGTCTTTTACACCTTAAGTAATTCTTGGTTTCAAATATCAAAATATCTCATTTAGTAATTGAGGGCATGGATTCATTCCTTGTTTACATGAAGAGTTAAATGCACCACTTTGTGGACTCACTTTATGTTTACTTGGAAAGTTAAATATTCCATGATTCAAACCCTCTTGCACTTATGAGTAGTATTGATTAGCAGTCTTAGATTACTTGTGATTGATCTAGATTGCTATCTTGGGTTATTGGACTCACTAATCTGCCAGCCCCTCATTTCCGCCCTGTGGTTGCAATCTCAGCGCCACATTAAAGGGGAGGGGTCTATAGGAAAGAAACGTTAATTGTTCCACTTGGCAACCCTTTTGTGCTTTTTGGAACTCATTTGTTTTCTAGGGTGTGGACTCACTTTGAGTTTGTGTGAGGAGTTAAATGCACCACTTTGTGGACTCACCTCACATTTACTTGAAGGGTTAAGTGTTTCACCTTTAGTGCTTTTCAATACTTTTTGATAGAGAATTACTTACTTTTCATTTTTTTAGAAGGCCTGCTTGGGGATTTCATCACCTCAAGGGATGACCTTAACTCCCGTGTTCCAGCGGAGTATAAATATCGGGAGGTGAATCCAAAGATACCTCTCTTGGGAATGAGTTAGATTTCACTCTTGGCTAAGCCTCAAAGAACTTTATACCTTTGAGAAGTGAAGGAGGAGATTTGGGTTACCGTCTCCCCCCGGCTGTGTGATTTCTAATTCTTCTCATCTACGGATTTGTGCCTCACGTACCTTGCGTATATCGAAGACTCCTTTAGAAAAGCCATGTATATCCTTGTAGACAACTTGCTAGGATTTTGTTGTGTTTTAAGTGCCTACTAAAACATTCTCAAGAACATACACAAGTAGAGTCCTTAGGGAGTAGAAATACTAAGTCACTATTCCTGTTCATGCGCAAGGTTTCTTTGTCCCTTGCCCATTACTTGAAGACTGTTTGATTGAACTCCTTGATTGCTGTCTTATGTGCTTGATCAATGACATAAATTTGATCTTCCTTTTTGTCCGTGATCCGGTTTTCTATTTTCCTGTTGTTCACCGTGAGAAACTAGTTGTCTTGAGTTAGGAATCGATTGATCTTTGCTTTGACTCGTATTGTCTCTCATTAGTCTACCTTATCTTGTTGTGCTCTTGTACCTTGTGTTGTGATTATCTTATCTCGGCTGTTCTAGCCATCTCTTTTTGACAATTCGTACCAGGTTCATCTTGCATCTTGTCTGTTCTAGCCATTTATCTCCTTTTCGTTATCTTAGAGACAGAGTCTAGCTTTATCCTGAATCTTTACTCGTTACATCTTCATCTATGATTGTCACGACTCGAAGTGGAAAGACTTATCTCATTCAGAATACTGATCAAGGTAGAAGTAAATCTCATAATCAAGACATAGATCAGTCTGAATTTGTTGCAAAATCTGAACTTCATGAGGAATCCTCACATTCTTCGTCATTCCAAGAGTATTACAATCCATTGTTTCAGATATAGTCTGGCTTACTATTTCAAGAATATTATAACCCATTGTTTGAAGACCAGCAAGACTCTGAAGGGTCACTTTCTAAAATTAAACCTATTGATCCTTTTGAACCTATCAACTCTTTCACGATCTCTCATAATACTACCAACAAGATGGGAGATCCAAAACCTTCAAAGTTGGTTTTCAATCTCAGCTCTAACATGCCAAAACCTTCAAAGTTGGTTTTCAATCTCAGCTCTAACATGCCAAAACCCTCAAAGTCTATCTTTAATCTTAGCTCTAACATACAAACAATCAAAGCCACTGAGAAGGCTACAACAGAAGCTCAACCACATTCCAGATTTGCTAGAAACAAACCTTGGATCTCTCACTGTGACATGATCATTGCTCCAGGGAGTGAGGATACTCCTAAACCCAAAACTCCCTTTGTCTTGCGAGGCCCTGCGTCTCCCTCTTATAAATCCACACAATCTCCAGCTTGTGTGAATGCTATCCCTCGATCTCATGCAAAGATTATTCTCAAAGGTCCTGAACCTTCGACATCCAGACCAAAGCTATCTATGGATAAAGCCCTCACCAATGAAAACGTCCCCAAAGATCTCGATCTCAATCAGTTCCAATCTATGGTGGGTCATTTAACTTCACCTCACTATTTGTACTTTTCCAAAGAAGATGAGCATTCCTTAAGCCATCCGCATGATGCTCCCCTGCACATTGAATTTATGGAAGGCCCCAAGAGTATCCCCCACATCCTCATTGACAATAGTGCTAGCCTAAATACTTGCTCTGCTAAGATGCTTACTCAAACGACAAATAGCTTTGTTCCCACCAATAGAGAATCCATTGAGTTCTATGATGCTAAGCTAAAAGAAATAGAAAAGACCCTGAAGATCAAAGATATTGGCATGGGGGAATATCACATTGAATCTATCTTGTCTTTGACATCTCTCCCTCCATCTCCACGTTCTTGTGAGGAACCTTCTGAAGATAGATTTGGTATTGGCTATCAGAGCGATGAGCTTGACCAACCTAGCTATAGCTTTCACTCATGCAAGAATTCAGATAATGAAGAAACACAGATTCAGCCTATGACATATGAAAGACCTTTGAATGATCAAAATTCTGATTCAAACTACCAGAAGGAGTCTTATCTACCTTCTCAAGAGCTTCAAGAACATGATCTTGGTCCTCACCAGGAGGATTTTATACACTCTACTGAACAGATTTCTACTACTGCAGCTACTACTGAATATGTCACTATCTCTAATGGCACACATACTGATTGGGAGCAACTGTTGGATGCTTCCCTTATCTTTGGTATGCCTCAAGGTATGCCTATTCTAGATTTTTCTACCACTTCTACTGTTGAACAAAATCCTACTACTGCTGATTCCAATGATACACATATTGATTGGGAGCAACTGCTGGATGCTTCCCTTATCTTGGGTATGCCTACTCTAGATTGTTCCACCACTTCTACTATTGAAAAAACTCCTACTATTTCCATCACCAATGGCACACATACTAATTGGGAGCAACTGTTGGATGCTTCCCTCCTCTTGGGTATGCCTCAAGATATGCCTATTCCAGATTACTCTGCTGCTTCTACTACTGAACAAGATCTTGCTGTTGAAGAAATGTTTCCTTTGACAAATGATAGTGATGAAGAAAGTCTACCTCTGACTATGTCTCTAGCTGAATCGGACTCCATATCAGATGCTACTACAGAAATACCAGTTGATGCTATGCACTTATATGCTATTCTTAACAACTTAGAAAGAGGAGAAAGTTATGATCCTCCAGATCAAGCTTTTGATGATGATCCTTTCCACCCTCCTGTGGAGATCATTCCTATGGCTCCTAGGCCATCTACTCCAAGCTATACTTCTACCACTCCAACAAATCATGGGTATCTGAGACCCCATTTTGTTATAGCTTCATGGAATATTGGTAGATCCAGAATTGAAATGGTTCCTATTCATGCACTCTTACCACCTGAAAGGGGACCTAACTCTTGGAATAGACCATCTTGGTTAGGCTCACATAATATTCCTCCAAACTTATCTAACTCTTCTAAGATGACTCACAATCAACAACGCTCTATGGAAGATTACTTTCTTGATCTATCTAATGCATTCATGAATGATGAGGATGATATTGATATATTTGCACTTGAGCCCATCCCATCGACTTCTCTTCCCCCTTCATCTCCCAGAAAAGTGGCCCATCCATTTCCATTTCCATCTCTCCACCTGAACCAGTCATATAAGCCTCTTTCATCCACCATTCCTGAGTCTTTTGGAAGTAACTTGGATGTGCAACATAAAAAATAAACATAAGAAGAATCCAATTATATCTCAAGGTCACCATGTCCCATCTAATCGACATGTGACTACGAAGAAAGGAAAGAAACAAAGGTGTTCAAAAGACCGCAAAGGTCCTCAAAAAGAAGAAGACAATCAAAAGCCAGAAAATAAAATAAAAAATGGATCTCGAAATCCATTCTATAGGAATTTTCATCAAAAGCACCTCAAAGTAAAGAAGAAAAAGTTCAAAAGCTATGTGGATTCCAAAGAAAGAAAAAATCAAAGTTGTCATTCAAGCTTCCAAAATTCTCATGCTTCCCTCCATTCCATCACCCTTGCCTCTCATACTTTACCCTCTTCACTCCATCTTGCCTTTTCCCAAAGTGCATATCAGTATCTCCTTATTGCTAATGACACGACTAAGGAAAATCTAGAACGTACTCTTCCTAAGCATTTAGAGCATGGGAAATCTGACAAAGAGTTAAGGTGTGTCCATGAGGATATTTGTGGGTCTCACTTAAGTGATCTTTCCTTGACTATGGATCTCTTGATGGTTGGACACTATTGGTTGACTCTCCTGTTACTGCTACAACATCTGGTTCTGATTCTACAACTTCTCAGCTGGCTACTACTACAAATGACTGTGTTTCCAGAGATTCCTACTGAAGGAGAGAAACTCAAAGAGCCTATCAACGCTCTTCATTTGAAAAAGTTCTACAGTTGACTTTCTCTATGTGCTCATGTACATACTTATTGGTCCTGAAAAAATCCAAAAAATTGATATATTGCAAAAAATCCTAAAAATTGCAAAATGTCCTGAAAAAATGATCATCTTAGTGAAAACCTGGTAAACAGGGGCCTTGATAATACAAAAAAAAAAATAGAAAATTTCAAAAATACAAAAAAATGTGAAAAGATAAAAAATACAAAAAAAATGAAATATTCAAAAAAAATACAAAAAAATCAAAAAAAGAGAAAAGTACAAAAAAATTGAAAAAGAGAAAAATGTGCCATTGATGAAAACCTGGTAAACAGGCGTCATGGTAGCAAAAATAGAATCTCTGCCAAGATGGTGAAAACCTGGTAAATAGGCACCTCTTGTTTTCCTGAAGTAACATCTCATCTCAGCGTCGCTTGGCTCTTAGTTTCCTGCTTTAGTTTCCTTCCTTTCCTGCTTTAGTTTGTTTCCTGCTTTGGTTTGCTAGCTCATGCCTTGCTTTTAGTCTCTTCGAGATTTTGCTCGACTCTTCATAGATTGGAACTGGTTCACACTTGGGGGCACCTACCTAGTCTAGGGGGCATTGTCCTATCACTTTTGGAAACTCTTTTTTGAGCATTGGTCGCCAGTGGTTCCCACTATGCCTGCCTACGGATACCTAGCTTTCATTTGATCTCTCTTCTTCGGGATTTCTCCCTTCTATCAATCACCAGTGATTCTCACTACGTCTGCCTACTGTCATTATCTCATTGAGACTTCAAACGTTATCTTTCTGAATTTTCTTCAATCCGCTTGAACATGAACTTAAACTAAAACTAAAACTAAATGTGTGTTCCTTTGAGGCATGTTGAGCTTTCTTTTCTTTGAGTGCTTGTTTGTTTGCTTTGATCTTTTCTTTGTTTTCTGCTTGTTTGTTTAGTTCCAATGATCCAAAGAATTCATATAAGAGGGGTGTATGTCTGTAAGAGCCTCTATCTCATATTGGATGGCCATGCATACCTCGACTCCTTTTATATGGATGCTTTGGTGAGGTTGGTTCTTCTCCTTGTCTTTTGAGTGACTTCTTTCTGCTACTGATGAAATTGTAAATGCTCGTCCTGTTAAGTGAACGTAAGGGTCACTGCGAGAAATCTTTGGCAAAAGAAGGAACTCTTGCATGCTTGGTGTGTTTGTTCGCAAGAGACATTCAGGTCATTCTAGCATTTATGCTCTAATGCTTATGTTAACTTGCTAGATTAAAAGGAATAGGTGTTCAGGTCATTCTAGCTTCTTGTGCCTTAATAATGCTTACACCTCATTCTGACAAATTTAAGCCTTATGCCATATTCATATTCTCATGTTGGGGAGAATTGTATGGCATCTTGCGATTGTCCCATGCATAAATGAACTCAATGATGATAAATATGATGAGTCCAACAGCCGAGTCCGGAGGATTGCATTTGTTCATCCTAGGCCTGCATTTAGACTTGCATCTTTCATTCTAGGCTTGCATTTGGAGCGCTTTCTCATTGCTCTCTTGATTGCTTTCTTATGGATCTACTCATCAAAGGTTCTCATCTTTTATCCCAGTCTCATCTTGGCTGCATCCTTTTTTGAGATCGAAATCAAAATCTGACATCTCTAGATAGCTCGAAATTGCGTTTTAAATATTGGACTCCTTCTGGATCGAATGCTTGTGCACTCAGCCTTCTGGTGTCATCTTCCTACCAGATCCTCATCTTTACATCATGTTCTTGAGATCTTTGCTTCTTTTCATCAAGTCAACCCTAGTCAAAATTTAGTCAACCATGGTCAACTATGGTCAAACTTGGTCAACAGGACCTCTGCTTTTCTCCGATTCACTTCTATAGCTTCACGAATCTAGTCTAATTTCTTTTTCTCTGCAATCTCTTGTTGTTTATCATCCTTCTGACATTTCATCTTTCAATTTCGCTCCCGAGGGGGCAGGATGATTACATCATTTGAATCTTGTCGAATCTATTATTGAATCAGTCTGATTTGAATCATCAATCCTCATTGCTAGGGGCATCTTCACGCCTCACATCTTGTCATCTGGAAATCTATCTCTTAGGTATCTGAGCAATCTAACTCAGATCCTCAAGGGCCAAAATTCATTCTGGAGATGGTTCTTGAAATCTTTTGGGTATTGGGGCAATCTAACCCTAATTCCTGGGAGTCAAGCTTTGTTCTAGAGATGACTCTCGAAATCTCTTTTAGACCATTATCTGGGCAATCTAACCTAGGTCTCGGAGGACTAAGCTTCGTATTGGGGAAATCTAACCCTGATTCAGAGATAGTCCTAAATCTGCATCTTCATCAATTGGTATTGGGGCAATCTAACCCCGATTCCAGTTCTCTTTTAAGATCGTTGTCTTCGCAATCTAACTTAGACTTCAAAAAATTCATGCTTTGATCTGCTTTCATCTATCACTTCAGACTATTCTTTGAATCAACGCACTGTTCGCGCATCAATTCAAAGAGGGGCAAATGTAATACCCCAAAATTGGCACCTATTTAATTTCATCAATTTTGGTGCATTATCTCGATTTTACATCACCAAAGTCCTAGTTCCCTAGGCAATTTTCTCTCTCATATCTGACTTAATTTGACTTGATGTCAATTGCAAAGACCATAAATTGCAATAATCAAACACTAAAATTAATTCCTAAGTCTCTTTGACTTTATTAGCTAAATTATCTCTATGATACATTAATTTAATTATAAAGTCCTAAGTGCTTTCTAATTAAATTAAAATCTACCCCCTTTAGCTAATTACCCATAAAAAGGAATTAATAATTGCTTGATATTTGAATGGACGCACCTTTTTGAATTAATAATTCAAGATATTCGAAAGGCCACCTATGTGGCATTTTCCATTCTTTTTATTAAGTAATTCATGCTTATTTGTCCCAAAAGGGATATGAAGGGTCAGGAGTTTCAAATCAAGAAACTCTCTCTTGGCTCTTCTATTTAATGAGCCTCTTCTTCTCATTCAAAGGAGAGAAATTTTTGAGAGCATCCTTACTATAGCATTTTTTAGTCTCATATCTCATTATTTTCAAAGCTCTTTTATTGCATTATCTAGTTTAATTTCTCATATTAGTGTAATGGCATTTCACATTTAGATTAAATTTGATTACTTGTTCTTAGTCTAGTATCATCTTTATTTCAAAATCAAATAAAAATCTGCATTTCATATTTCTTTCAAAGTTTTCTAGATTAATTGCATTCATTCTTAGCTTAGTTTCATTTTTCTCATATTTGCTTTCAAATCCTCCATTGTTGAATTGGTCTCCCGGCTGTTGGCTCTTGTACTGAGAGTATTCAAACACCCCATTCACATAGGAGGCAACAGGTCGCCTCACCATGGAATTTGGATTGAGTTCTTCATACTCTCTCCCAAATTATATCAAGTGAATAATGACCATGTTGTGTTGTGCCTGATTTAGAGGTCACATTCAGTCACATACAGCTTCATCCTTCATCATTGACAAAATTAGAAGGTAGCCAGAGGCTCAATTTTCTTATGAGACCTAAATAGGGGAGATGATCAGAGGATGTGGATATGACCTTAGGTCTCAAACACTTGCTATGTGGTCCTTAGCTCCAAGGATACAAAAGCCTTCCATGGTTAGTTTTGCAGAGAAGATGTAAGCAGACAAAATAATATGGACAGTGCAAAACACAATAGACCTTGAAGTCTCCAAGGCTATCACTCACTTTTCCCATCTGAATGAGTCCAAAACTACATAATTGTCAAATAGATATGGAAAATGTTTTGAAGATAAAATTGCCTTGGCCAAGGAAAGAGAAAAGATCCTCCTGAAGATCAAGGTTTTGGAGGAAGAACTAGATGACTTAAAAGTTGAGTTAGAGGAGGCACTAAAGGGCGTTCCCCCTATAGTTCTTGAGATTGAAGTTGTTCTACTTCTAGTAATAGAGGATCCTGCTTTGTCAATTGATAAATTAGACAAGGATAAGAATGAGGTTGCACTCAGTGCCTTAGCCAATATAGTACAACATAGATTTGAAATAATTAGAGGAAAAATGGATGTCATCCATGATTCATTCAGTTTGTTGCAAACAATAAATGGAGATGTAAATACTTCAATGAAAACTCTAGAGTCATTGTTCAACACATGGTCATGTAGGGGCCCATTATTTGATAAATTGGAAGTGTTGCAACCTCACAGGTCATATATCCTAGAATCATTTGGCCAAGTTGGAGAGATGATTGAATTGATTGGTGTAGACTTATCATTTTTTAAGGGAAAAGAAAACCAGGTGAGATCAAAGATGGACATGTTCGGTCCTAACTTTATCAAGTACATGCCTCCTATACACAAGGAAAACAATGAAATAAAAGGTTTTGAGGATTGGAAGAATGATTTGAATGCATTGATGATAGGGAAATATTCCTTCCTGAATGAAGATGGTACCTTGAACATGGACAAGTTTAATCATGTCTTGTATGACATGTTCAAGGTTGAAACTAATTGTACAAAGTTTGTTGCTAACACCAAGGCTATAACTGATTCCAAATGGGATAGGAAAATAAAGAAACTGTAGAGCTTGAAGAATCTTATGTGGTCAACAGAGGAGGAGGTTGCACTATGGGACAAAAGTACAAATCCCAAGAAGAAGAAGTAGACCACAGTGGATTTGGAGGCAATGGAGGAGGACTAAGGAACACTTGGCACCCGATCAATGAGCATATGGTGGGTAACTATCATAAAAGGGATAATGTATGTTAGCCATTCAAGCAGTCATTATCCACATAACTACTTTTATAAGTTACTTGGAACATCTACAAGCGAAGGTGCCACCTGTTAAAGATTTAGAATGATTGCAAAAGATATTCAGGCTTTTTCCTCCACTGTTGAAAATGATGTAACTATCTTTTTTCTCCTCTAGTATCTTTTTCTTTCCTAGCCATCTTAAGCTTGTTGTATCCTTTCTCTGAGGATTCCAAGATGGCTAGTGATTTCTATAAATAGAAGGGCTTTGTATTGTAACAAGGATGGTGAAATTACAATTGTAAAGAGATTTTTTGGATCTAGAGTTATTATTTTGGGAAATCTTGTCATTTTTAATGTATTAAAACTGAGAATTTTTAATGAGAATATACTAGAATTCCTTTTCATACTTATGATGTCTTCTTGTGTTCATTTTGATTTTTTATTTATTTAATTTGTAAGGAAATTTTAATACATCATTTACAAGGTAAATTATGAGATTGTTCTTAAGTTTCTTTAAAGGGAAGGGTAATTCTTAAGGGTAGTTTCAGAGGATTTGATATTTAGACAAGAATTTGATGTCTGGGTGTGAGAATGAGAGGAATGATTTGTAAGGAATTTCATTTGGGTTCTAGGTATGTTTAATTTAAAAATATTTATGTGAATGTATATTCATTTGACTCTTTTCCCTAGAATTAGGCATTGGTCCATACTTAATTTACAGCTATCATCATCAATCTTTAAGTGATAATTAATCTTTTAGCTTATGTTTGAAGAACTTAGATGTTTATGATTTGTGTTGAAGAACACAAATAATTGTTGTTGATTCTTTGAAGAATTGAATCCATTAGGTATACATGCCTGATCTTAGAGCTCAAAGTGTAGAAGGATAAGTATCCTTAATACCTTAGTGTTTATTATTGTCAGATGCATCTTTGGGTCCATAGATATATGCTTTAGGTATGTAATTAACATCTGCAATCAAATTAAACACTAACAAGGTGAACCCTTGAGATGTATTCACTAAGCTATTGGAGACTTGGTAGGGTTAGGAATCTTAGTGATCCTGACCTGGTGGCTTGAACAACTATCAATTCCTATTGTGATCACATAAAAATTAACCATTCATTAACTTCAACCATAGATAATATCCTCAAGAACCCTGACACCAGGCAGTCCACATAGGATTTTTTTGGATCATTGGAGCGCTGGAAAGGTCTGATCAACACAAAAAAATTAAATGATAAAGAAATTAAAATAGAGAGGTGTCCCACATAACACATCATTGAATCAAAAGAACCTAAAATTTTCTTCAAAGATGAGGATAATATAACTAATAGTCCTAGTTGGCGAATAAGGGTCTCATAAGTCAAAAAGACTATTAAGCATGTGCAACTTATTAAGGGTATTATGAAGGGGGGATGTAGGGACCTTAGTAAGGGAAGGAAAACATTAAAAAAATATATAAATTTCTGGCTAAATAAAACATACCTCTCAATCTATACTTAATAAAAAATCAAAAACACTCACCAACATTTGGAGTTTAGAAAATAATAGAATAATGACTCAGAAGAAACGGAGCCTAATTGATGGGACCATTGTCAACACAATGACCATCTCCTTCATAATGTAACTTGGAATAAAAGTAAAAAATTAATAATTCAATTACAAACTAGAATATATGGCAATGGGAATACAAGGACTTAGAAAATTTATACAAGATAAAAATGTTTCCATTTGACAAATCCTAGTCTTTCAAAAATCCTTAACAAAAGGTTCTAGGCAGCATATTGATTCCACAAACACTAGTTGCATATACATCCATTATTCTCAGGTCAGTGTTACCATAAGTAAAATTAACCTTCTAATTTCAACCCATATGTTAGAGACAATTTCCTTTATGTCTCTTCTTTCCTAGCCTGCATATTAGTTCTATGGTTTGATGTGTATGTGAAAAAACTTCAATTTCTCATCCTTGGTTGTAGATCTAGCATCCTACTCATACCCCTTTACAATATTTTTTTCAACTCAAATAATGATTTCTCATATCACTTGTACCAAATCCATTGAGCCAAGTGGATCCAATCTCCTTAATGTAATCAAGACAAATTGGTCTAGTTCCTAATTTTCATTCATAAACTAGTGAACCCATTTTCTATAATTACACATTACTTTATCCCTTTTTTAAATTTTGTGTCCTTTCTTGGATGTGATTTTTTGAGTTAAAATAATAAATCTTAGGGGCTTTTTCTCTCAAGGTTAATGACATCTCTCTCTCTCTCTCTCTCTCTCTCTCTCTCTCTCTCTCTCTCTCTCTCTCTCTCTCTCTCTCTCTGTTTTGATACAAGTGTAAGTTCATAATCCCACTAAAGTGGGGGATAGATTTAGTGTCATAAATTGTAACACAATACAAATTCACACTCCCTTTTCTTTCTTTTCCTTTGTGTGTATCCTTATTTCTCTTTATAAGACTATTTTTGGCCCATTCACTATCAATTTTTTTCATATACTAGTGTAGAGATTAGATTATGTGTCCTCAAACATGCATGTTCTATTTTCCACTCACCTAGCCTTTTTTGCATGGATTGTAGCACTAGACACCATGGTATTTGTTGACTAGGTCACTAGGCACCATGGTCCTAATTTACTATGGTGTTAGGTACCATGTTCCATCTAAAGTGGACTCAAGTTTTAAACTAGAATGTGTCAATTCCCACTAATTTTTATTTGATCTTGATATTTTTATATGACCATTGGAGCTTAGCCTAATATATGAAATACCTCATAAATCCTATATTAGATCCTCCTCTCCTCATTATACATCCACATGTCTCCTAGAGAACATTATAGGAAAAATTCTTTATATCTAAGCATAGAGAGTAGAAAGCTACAATATTATTCATGTTAAGGAGATTTCATATTTGATCTTGTTTTAATGTACCATGTTCTTGCATCAATGCTTGGGTAATTCATTAGAAGATAATTAGAATTCATAAATATTATCAAGCTTGAGGTATAATCTTTTGATACTCATCATTGAACTTTAAATTAAGATTTTTTTATAACCAACATTTTTGTAGGTAAGGTTGAATTATCTTGGGTCTTGACTAAGGAAATCCCCTATGTTAGATAACTAAGAGGGGGGATGAATCAGTTAAGTCCAGTTATCCTATACTCCCAAACACTCTCTGATGTATAAAACAAATCTTTCAAACAATTTAATCAACTCGGTAAAACTTTAATTGTGCCTTTTTGTTCAATTACTGAATAAAAGTAAATTAACTAGTGCATATATATACCGATCAAACCATCAATTGTAATGTGTAAATAAAAATAAAAATAAAAATTCATCACATCCATACACATATAACACTTTGATTTTTAACATGGAAACCATGTTAGGGGAAAAACCACCTGGGAATGGTATGTTAGAATAACTGAGAGGGGGGGTGAATCAGTTATCCAGTGTCCCATAATTTCTTAACGTATAATCCAAAATAATTCTACTGCTTTTGCTTCTTGGTAAATATAAAATACTTTCACTCTGTGTGTTTTTACCGATTGTTAGTCTAAACTTTATAATAGTTACCGATTAAATCTAACATGTAATATGCAAAGTATGATAAAAAAAAATATCACAATCAACACATAACACAAGAGATTTAACGTGGAAACCCTGTGAAGGGAAAAACCACCTGGGACCGGCAACCCAAAATTGTTCACTCTTCTGAAGTGAGGTCAGTGAAGACCCAACCCTATTAAAGGTTACAAACACACTATTAGGTGTGACCTTGTTAGAGGATTTTAGACCAGAAGTTATCATCCAACCAGCAGTCACTCTGGGGTTGTCAGGATAACAATTTTCACTCTATGAATGAAACATCAAAAGACTTTCATAGTCCACTCGGTTAAGAGATTTGACTATGTACAATGGTTAAATATGTAACAGTAGATGATCTAGCTTAAGAAAACTTCAGTTTGTAGTTTATAGATCAATGTTCAACTCATTCAAATATTTTTGATCAATATAACACTTCAGATTCAATACTATATCAACTTACTATCCATGGGTAATAACTCTCTATAGCTCGGTAAATGTTCTGCAGCTCGGTTCTTATTAACCAGTATGATCAAAATACATGAAAACTTCTTCACGCAATAATTCTGTAGTTTCTTCTTCCTCTAGCTCTCTTTAATAATGAAACCAATGTCTCTTATATAGATGAGTAAATCATTTTCTTTTCCTCCATTAGATTTTTTCACTTAATCATATTCATAGATTTTTCCTCTTTAAGCTTCCTCAGCTGATGTGTCAATAAAACATTTCAATCTACTCCATTAGATCCTTTTGATTTATGTTAGCCATCGATCTCCATAAAAAACCTTATTTGTTACCTTGATTTCATACACTTTACAGCTCATCACTTTATTAGCTAAACTGATCATTTAATTCCTTTTTGTTTTTCTTGGTTAACAAAGAAATGCTTCGGTGAACACAAGCTCGGTTAACATTGCGCTTGGTATACACTACACTTTGTTAGTGTATACTAAAATGCTTTATTTACCGACAACACTGCTTTGTGTCTTTCAACTCTATTCTTCATCATAGATGAATGCAACACAATAAAGTCAATTTCATCAAGTCATAGACTGATCAACAAGTTACTCAGTGTATTCCTTATCCTCATCTATCATGTACATCTTCCTCATGTAGATATTTATGTTCTTCATCTCTTACACCTTCCTTCAAATGTGTCGGTATAGTAACTTACAAGATAAGTATTGTCAAGCTAGTTGACATCAGTGACAACATAATATTGATTTAATCATCTTGCATATCTAATCATCAACTCCTCAGTAATCTTGAATTGCAGATTCTTCATTCAGGTTCTAAATTAGTTGTAGGTCATCAATCTCTCCCTTTGGCATTGATGGCAACTCAAGTAATATGAAATGTACCATACACATACCAAACATATATTCTACAACTTTGTGATCAAATGTTGTGTAGTGTAAGCTCTCCCTAGCTTAATATGTTTAATCACTACATTACTAAAACAACATTATAAAATACAGCTTTGTCATTCTGTAGATATAAATTTTTAAGTTCTCAAGTTCCTTTCAAACTATCTCTCCCTTAGATAGTTCTCATCGGTACATATCTCCTTTTCTTTTCTTTTTCATATTATTTACCTCTCCCTTTGACAACAATGCCAAAGAAACAAATAAATAATCAGCTATGTAGTAGCTAAGTAACTCTCTATTGTCCATTACTTCCTATGTATCTTAGTATACTGATATCCCAATATGTTTCAGCTCTTCAAACTTAATCACAACCTTGAAATAAATCCAAAGTGTGAACTATGTTGCATCAACATGAATGATCTTTTGATAAGAGTAGGCTGATGCAACATCCAGATCACATTAGTGACCGATAGATAAGGGATAGACCCCAAGTCTATTCCTCAAATATTTAAATGTGTCCTTTGGTAGAGGCTTTGTAAAAATGTCTGCAAGTTGTTCTTTAGATGTAACAAATTCTAACTTTGCTTGCTTCTCTTACACCCATTCTCTTAAGTAGTGATACTTAATTGATATATGTATTGTCTTAGAGTGCATCACAAGATTATTTGAGATATTAATAGCACTTGTGTTGTCACAGTATATGATCACCAGGTTAGTGATTACCTCATTCATTCCTTCCAACACTGGCTTGATATATGCAATGTTTGACCAATTAGTAGTAGTGGCAACATACTCTGCTTCAGCTATAGACTAACAAATACAAGCCTACTTTTTACTTGTCTAGGTTACAAGTCTTTCACCAAAGAAAAATGCTCCTCCGGTGGTACTTTTTCTATCATCCACATTTCTAGCCCAATCAGCATCAATATAAACCTTCAACTCAAACTTACCTTCCTTAGGATACCATAATCCATAATCCTCTATCTTTTTCAGATATCTTAAGATCCTTTTAGTAGCAATCATGTGTGATTCTCTAGGATTAGTAGAATATCTAGCAACAATTCCCATAGCATGTGTTATATCTGGTCTACTGTGAAATACATACATGAGTTTACCAATCATGGATCGATAAAGTGTCTAGTTTACCTCTGTAGTTTCATCTTCCTTTATCAATTTACTTCCAGTAGCCATCAGTGTTCCAATAGGTTTAGCATCTTCCATGCCAAATGTCTTCAAGACTTCCTTTATGTACTTGGACTATGTGATGAATATCCCATCACTCTGTTGAATCACTTGTAATCTGAGAAAGAATTTAATCTCTCCGAACATAGACATTTCAAACTCATTCCTCATGTCATCAGAAATAGATTTACATACATGATCTTGACCTCCAAAAATAATATCATCAACAAAAATTTCAACAATAATAATAGTGTCATCAATATCACCTTTCGTGTACAAATTGTTGTTCTCACTAGTTCTTACAAATCCAATACTTAACAAGTATGCAGCCTCTCATACCATGCTCTTGGTGCTTGCTTCAAACCATATAAAGCTTTGTGTAATCTACATACCATGTTTCTATTATCTAGATCAACAAATCTTTCAAGTTGTTCTATGTAGACCTCTTATTCAAGTATACCATTCAGAAATGCTGATTTCACATCCATTTGATAAACCTTAAATTTATTGTGTGCAACATATGCAAGTAGCATTCTAACTCCTTCTAATTTGGAAACAAGTACAAATGTCTCATCATAATCAATGCCTTCTTCCTGTGCATATCCCTTGCATACCAATCTCACTTTATTTCTTGTCACTTCACCATTTTCATTCAGTTTGTTTTTGAATATCCATTTAGTACCAATAACATTCTTATCTTTAGGTCAGGGTACTAAGGACCAAGTTTTGTTTTTCTCTATTTTTTTTATTTCCTCCTTCATTGCACTAACCCATTCTTCATTTTCTAATGCAACTTTCATACTCTTTGGTTCAAATTCACAGACTAGACATGTACCTTGTCTTGTTTTGCTTCTTGTCTGTATTCTAGCTTGTTTGTTTCCAATAATTTGTGCCTCAGGATGATGTCCTCTAACAAAACTAGCCAGTACTTGGTTTCTTCTTTCTTGGTCATCCTATTCAGATTCATTTTCTTGCTTGGTAGCACCATCTTGTTCGTTGGTTTCCCTTTCCTATTCCTCAGGATTATTTTCCTGCTGACCAGTTTGATGGAATATGGATGAAGTGACTGAGAGGGGGGGGGTGAATCAGTCAACCATAAAACATTGACTATTAATTCTTTGCAGATCCCTTTAAGATATCTTAACAATGTTATCTATTTTAGCACTCGGTAAATAGATTGCAGTAACTTTGAAGATGCAGAAAGTATTATCAATATTATCTTTAGATATTCATCAGTGCATGTAAATGATTGTGAAAGCAATTAAGAACACAAGAGACACAAGATTTAACGTGGAAACCCAATATGGGAAAAACCACCAATGTATCTAGATACTAATTTTCACTTTTCTGAAGTGATGCCCGGTTAGAAGCCAACCCGGTAAAAGGTTACAAAACACACTGTTAGGTGTGACCTTGTTAGAGGATTTAAAACACCTTGCTAGGAGTGGCCTGGTAAGAGGTCTTGAAAACAATTCAATGGAATTGTCACCTTGTTAGAGGATTTATATTATGGCTGTTAAACCAACTCGGTTAAGAGATTTAGAATTCACTGTTACAATGATAAGAAGGTAACAATGAAAAAGTGACCTGTATAATAATGCAACTGTCTTGCTGATTACAGATCTCTGTTCTGCATAAGTCTGATCCTTTCTGATCGAATAAGTCTCTGCTGCTCCTCAAGGATATCTGATCATCCTTCACAAATTCGCATATACCTTCCCTTCTTTTCTTCTGTAAATCTTCTATTTTTTTTTCTTTTTTTTTTACTTTTCACTTTTGACCTTTTATTTATATGATTTTGGATTAGTCAAATCGACATTATTTAGTATAACAGTCGGCTGAATTAAGTAAACTCTATTTGCAAAAATCCTTCAAGGGCCGACAGTGCTCGGTGACCATATCTTTCTATAATCTTTCGATGACCGAGGGAACTCGGTAAACACCGACAATTCTTTACCTTTGATAACCGACTGAACTCGGTAAACACTAAACTTTCTTCGGCAACCGAGTGAACTCGGTAAACACTAAACTTTCTTCGATAACCGAGTGAACTCGGTAAACACTAAACTTTCTTCGGCAACCGAGTGAACTCGGTAAACACTAAACTTTCTTCGATAACCGAGTGAACTCGGTAAACACTGAACTTTCCTGTCTGGTAGACCGACTGAGCTCGGTAGAAGCTGATTGCTGCGGACTATGACATAGTGTGACATCAAAGACAATACATAATTAAGTAGCAATTTCCTTCAGACAATTGTTTCCAACAATCTCCCTCTTTGGCATTGATGGCAACACAATATGTCATATCATAAGAAATTTGAAAGAGTTAGCTCGGTTTAGATTCAAATCTCCCTCTGTCAGCAAACTTCCTGTATCCTGAAAATTTCTCCTTCTGACTATTTGAAAATTTCTTGAAGTAATAGTAAAGACTTAGCAAACACTCCCTCTTTGACAACATATGCCAAAGATAATTCACATATTACCGGTGAAAATTAATGTACCTCAAGTACTGATTCATATGCAATGATTCCTTTAATATGCTGCATCAACAAGTTGATTTTCAGTCATGTTCTGGTTGATGCATCACTAAAACTGTATTTAGTGAGCCTCGGATAGGGGAATGACCCCTAACTTACCTCTTAGATACATAAATGCATCCTTAGGTAATGGTTTGGTAAAAATGTCTGCAATCTATTCTTTTGTATGAATATATTCTAATCTGATTTCCTTGTCCTGCACCAATTCTCTGACAAAGTGATATTTAATAGCAATGTGCTTGGTTTTGGAATGCATCACTGGATTCTTAGAAATGTTTATTGCACTGGTATTGTCACAAAATATAACAACTGGTTCTTTGATTTCAACCTTCATACCTTCTAATAGCTGTTTAAACCAAACAATATTTGAACAGTTTACTGCAGCAGCAACATATTCTGCTTCAGCTGTGGATTGAGATGTGCAATTCTGCTTTTTACTAGTCCAGGATACCAGTCTTTTTCCAAGAAAAAATGCTCCACCACTTGTGCTTTTTCTGTCATCAATGTTTCCTGCCCAATCAGCATCAGTAAACACTTTCAAGTCTAGATTGCCTCCAAATTTATACCACAAACCATACTCTTCAGTTCCTTTTAAGTATCTTAAGATTCTTTTGATTGCCATCATGTGATTTTCCTTAGGTTTTGCTAAGAATCTAGCTACTATACCGACTGCTAAGGCAATATCAGGTCTTGTATGTACCACATACTGTAATTTTCCAATCATAGATCGGTATAGGGTCTGATCAACTTCTTTTGAATCATCATTTTTGGTAAGTTTCAGTCCAGTACACATGGGTGTACCAACTGGTTTTGAATCTTCCATTCCAAACTTCTTAAGTATCTCCTTAATGTATTTGGATTGAGTAATGTATATACCATTCTTGCTTTGCTGAATTTGAAGACCAACAAAGAATTTTATTAAACCAAACATAGACATTTCAAATTCTCTGTTCATTTGCTCTGAAAATTCTTTGCACTGATCCTCATTCCCTGTAAATATAGTATCATCCACAAATATTTTTGCCAGTACAATTTTGTCATCCAGTCCTTCTTTAATATACAGATTGCTATTATCATTAGCTCTTTTGAAATTAATCTGGATTAAATAGTTATGGAGTCTCTCATACCATGCTCTAGGAGCTTGTTTTAAACCATACAATGCTTTGTGTAACCTGCAGACCATGTCCCTTTTGTCTGGATCAACAAAACCTTCAGGTTGTTCAATGTAGACTTCTTCATCAAGAATTCCATTGAGAAATGCAGATTTTATATCCATCTGATATACCTTAAATCCTTTGTGTGCTGCATAAGCAAGTAGAGTTCTTACACCTTCTAATCTTGCAACAGGAGCAAAAGTTTCTCCATAATCTATACCTTCTTCTTGAGAGTAACCTTTACATACCAGTCTAGCTTTGTTTCTAGATACTTGACCATCTTCATTAAGTTTATTTCTGAATACCCATTTTGTTCCAATTACATTCTTATCTTTAGGTCTAGGTACAAGAGTCCAAGTTTTGTTCTTTTGTATTTGTTCTAATTCTTCATTCATTGCTTCAATCCAGCTTTCATTCTCCAATGCATCTTTGATATTTCTAGGTTCAAAATCAGTAAGTAGACATGTACCTTTTAGCTTGCTTCTTGTCATAGTACCATCTGATTTGTTTCCAATGATTTGATCTGGTGTATGATGTCTTCTGACATATTTGGCTAGTATAGGTTCCTTGCCTTTTGAATGATTCATGCTGTTGTCTTCTAGGATCTCTTCTTCAGGTTGCTCAGACTCGGTAGATATTTGCTCGGTAACTTCAGGCTGAGACTCGGTCTGAATTTCTTCCTGTGACTCGGTTTGAACTTCTTCCTGTGACTCGGTCTGTGACTCGGTAACTGTGCTTGGCTCGGTAGATATAGCTTCCTTATTGATAGTTGTGTCTGTCAATGTTTCAGGTTCAATGTAAACGAATCTTCTGTAGTTCTCAGGTTCCCTTTTGCTTTCTTCCTCAGTCTTTTCTGCAAACTCATCAAATTTTACATGTATACTTTCTATGACTTTGTGAGTAGATAAGTTCAGACATTTGTATGCCTTTCTTTTGCTAGAATATCCTAGGAATATTCCTTCATCACTTTTCACATCAAATTTATTTCTTCTGGATTCTTTTAAGATATAACACTTGCTACCAAATATTTTCATATAACTTACATTAGGTTTATAGCCATACCATAATTCATAAGGAGTTTTGAATGTGTCTTTCTTCAGTTGTACTCGGTTCAAGGTATGAACTGCAGTGCTGATAGCTTCCTTCCAGTACTTTATAGCGATGCTCTTTTCTATCATTAGAGTCCTTGCACAATCCATAATAGATCTGTTTCTTCTTTCTGCTATTCCATTCTGCTCAGGAGTTCTAGGAGCTGATACCTGTCTTTTGATTCCTCTTTCAATGCAGAAGTTGTTAAAATCATGGGAGATGAATTCACCACCTCTGTCTGATCTTAAGCATTTCAATCTTTTCCCTGTTTCTTTTTCTACTCTTGCTAAGTACCATTTGAACTTTTCAAATGCCTCTGATTTTTCTCTTAAATACATAACAGTCATCATTCTAGAATAATAATCAACGAAAAGAATAAAGAATTTATCTCCAGTAAAGCTTTGTATTCCAATAGGTCCACATAAATCAGTATGCACAATTTCCAAAATTTCTTTAGACTGGTAGTTCTTACTTTTGAAACTAGTTTTACTCATTTTGCCAATCTGACAATTCTTACATAGACCAGTGTCAGGTTTCTTCAAAGTAGGAATGCCTCTAACCTTCTTGAATTTGCTTATTTTTATCATATTATCAAAATTCACATGACATAACCTTTTGTGCCATAGCCAACTTTCTTCTATTTGAGCAATAAGGCATGAATATTCATTGAGATCAAGATAAAATAAGTTACCTTTTGTTTGTTTGCCTGATCCAATGAGTTTTCCTTTTCCATCCAGCAATCTTGCTTGACCATTCATGAATTCAACCTTGAAACCAGTGTTGATTAGCTGTGCTACACTTAGAAGATTATGTTTTAGTCCTTCAACCCAGTAAGCATTATCACATATGAGTTCTTTGGTTAATGAGATTCTTCCTTTTCCTTTTATACAACAAGGTTCATTGTTTCCAAATCTTACATTACCATTGTCACAGTCTTCTAGATATTCAAATTTTGTCTTATCACCAGTCATGTGGTGTGAACATCCGCTGTCTATTATCCATATATCATCTTTGCTTATATGAGAAATAAGTGCTATCTTATCTTCATCATCATCAGATTCATCTTTTATAGCAATAAAGACAATTTCTTCTTCACTATCATCAGAATCTTTAGCCATAAAACATGATTTCTTACCTTTATCCTTGTATGATTTGAAATTCTTTTTGCCATAGTACTTGTGACTTCTCTTTTCTTCCTTGACTTGCTTGTTTGGGCACCTAGCTACAATATGTCCAATTTCTTCACATGAAAAACAGATTAAAGGAGTTTTACCTTTATACTTACCTTTCCCTATAGAGTACTTCTTTGCAAGTAATGCTTCTACAATTTCAAGATCACTATCAGAACTTTCTTCTGATTCTTCTTCACTTTCTGTCTGAACTTCTTTAATTTTCTTGTTCTTCTTTAGTGAAACCTTGGCCTCAAATGCTGATTCAATATTTTTGGAACTAGGAACATAGTTATCATAGTTTTCTAATTCAAAAGCTGTCAATCTTCCAACTAAAGCATCCAAAGTTATATTGTGTTTTGTTTCACATCTTCTTTCTTGAATAGCTGATACTCTTATTGCATAGATAGGGAGTAGTGTTCTGAGTACCTTACTTATAACAGTCTCATCTGAGATTGTTCCTCCAGAAGCTCTGATTGCACTTACACTTGCTTTGATTCTTTCAACATATTTTGCAATGTTTTCATCTTCCTTCATATTCATCTTGTCAAACTGTCCTCTTAGGCTTTCTGCTTTGGCTCTTTTCACGTTTGCATCACCACCATATATTTTCTTCAGTGCCACCCACATTTCATATGCAGTAGTGCAGTCTTTAATATCATCAAATTCTTCATAGCTGAGAGCAGATGCAATGTCTATCATCATGGTGTTGTGAGTCTTTTTATCTGCAATGTCTTCAACAGTTAATGCGCCATTAGGAATTGTGTATTCTTCATCAATGTATTTGCATCCTGAATCACCAATGGAAGCCAGATGAAGTCACATGAGACCTTGCCATGCTGAAAAGTTATCTCTGTTAAGCTTTGGAATTTCCCTCTTGTAAGACATCCTGATCTTTAGCTTAGGTCTTTGAAACCCTTCCTGCAAGCACCAAAAGCTCTGATACCAATTGATGGAATATGGATGAAGTGACTGAGAGGGGGGGGGTGAATCAGTCAACCATAAAACATTGACTATTAATTCTTTGCAGATCCCTTTAAGATATCTTAACAATGTTATCTGTTTTAGCACTCGGTAAATAGATTGCAGTAACTTTGAAGATGCAGAAAGTATTATCAATATTATCTTTAGATATTCATTAGTGCATGTAAATGATTGTGAAAGCAATTAAGAACACAAGAGACACAAGATTTAACGTGGAAACCCAATATGGGAAAAACCACCAATGTATCTAGATACTGATTTTCACTTTTCTGAAGTGATGCCCAGTTAGAAGCCAACCCGGTAAAAGGTTACAAAACACACTGTTATGTGTGACCTTGTTAGAGGATTTAAAACACCCTGCTAGGAGTGGCCTGGTAAGAGGTCTTGAAAACAATTCAATGGAATTGTCACCTTGTTAGAGGATTTATATTATGGCTGTTAAACCAACTCAGTTAAGAGATTTAGAATTCACTGTTACAATGATAAGAAGGTAACAATGAAAAAGTGACCTGTATAATAATGCAACTGTCTTCCTGATTACAGATCTCTGTTCTGCATAAGTCTGATCCTTTCTGATCGAATAAGTCTCTGCTGCTCCTCAAGGATATCTAATCATCCTTCACAAATTCGCATATACCTTCCCTTCTTTTCTTCTATAAATCTTCTGTTTTTTTTTCTTTTTTTTTTACTTTTCACTTTTGACCTTTTATTTATATGATTTTGGATTAGTCAAATCGACATTATTTAGTATAACAGTCGGCTGAATTAAGTAAACTCTATTTGCAAAAATCCTTCAAGGGCCGACAGTGCTCGGTGACCATATCTTTCTATAATCTTTCGGTGACCGAGGGAACTCAGTAAACACTGACAATTCTTTACCTTTGATAACCGACTGAACTCGGTAAACACTAAACTTTCTTCGGCAACCGAGTGAACTCGGTAAACACTAAACTTTCTTCGATAACCGAGTGAACTCGGTAAACACTAAAATTTCTTCGGCAACCGAGTGAACTCGGTAAACACTAAACTTTCTTCGATAACCGAGTGAACTCGGTAAACACTGAACTTTCCTGTCTGGTAGACCGACTGAGCTCGGTAGAAGCTGATTGCTGCGGACTATGACATAGTGTGACATCAAAGACAATACATAATTGAGTAGCAATTTCCTTCAGACAATTGTTTCCAACACGGTTATCACAGGTTGTGACTTCGGTAGATAATCAGGAAGTTTAATGTAAGTGAATCTACCATAGTCTTTCAGTTCCTTTCTTTCTTCTATGTTCTTGTCATCACTCATCAACACAAACATTAGTACTTTCAATCATCTTATTTGTAACCTTATGCAGACATTTGTATGCTTTACTCTTAGTAGAATATACTAAGAATAGTCCTTCATCACCTTTAGAATCAAATTTCCCATTTCCCTCATCTTTTAGAATAAAACATTTTCTTCCAAAAATCCTAAAATTACTTACAGTTATATTAACAAATTCAAATGAACCTAATTCTATGCTTAGTTCTCATCAAATGCAATAGGGAAATAGAGTGCAATAACATAATTGATATTATTGAAAACCTCTACAATAACACTCTAATTCATCAACCTCAATGGTTTATTAATTCTCATATAGTTGCCCTCAATAACTCAAATGAAACAACTGTGAAAGGATGAAGGAAACTATGTTTTTATTAAAATAAACAGTTCCAGAATTTTAGAGAGCATTTTGCTCTCTGGAAATTGTATGGAAACATCAATATTCTCATATTACACAGAGAATATTCCATTCTAACCAATTAGACATTAATTAAAATTAACTTCATCTAAAACATCTCCTAAAACAACTTTTAACCTAAAGTCTTTGGCAATATAATGTTTATAAACCAACATGCCTTAAAGGTCCCTTTAATATCACCTCCCACTTGCTAGTGGACCCCACCTAAGCCTTCTCCATCCACAGGTGATGGGGAGGGAAATAAAATAAGTTTAATTTTCCATCTTATAAGACCCCCTGCGTACGTAGAAGGGCCACTTAGAAAAAAGCACCAACTTATAATTGATTGCTTAGTCCTTGAGCTAACATGGCTTACTTTCTCATTCACTTTTCAAACTGCTCCTCTTTCCAAGCGCACCTATCTTTGACATGGGGATTTAAACATATTTCCTCTTGTCAAAATGTACCTCCTTCCTTGGCAAGCACACCCTCCACTTGGCTTGTCCTTGGGAAAACAAAACACCTTTTTGGAGCCTTGCTTTGACTTGCAAATCAATCTTAACTTATGTTTCCCTTTTGTACTCCTTGGTAGCTGTGAAAATTACTTCATGATGGGAGTGGGACCTAATTAAATCTTGTCCCCCTTGTTCTCTCCTTGGGATGCGCCCCCTTTTGACTTGAGTCTTCTTGTATGAGGGAGCACTTAATAGGTTGGTAGGTTGGCTAGATAGTAGTAGATTAGTCTTTGGTGTTTTTTTTTTTAATTGTTCTTTTTATGATGATATTATATGTATAATGGTAATTACTTATTGTTTTAGGTAAATAGTTTAGTATAATTTTATTATATAAATATGTATTGGAACTTTCCTATTAATTTAGGAGATTAAGTTTGTAGGGAGAGTGTGATAGGATATTAGGTTAGTTAGGGATTTAGTAGCTAGTAAGGGTTACTTGATATTTGTAAATTATGGGTGAGATTAACTATTTTCTTTGACATAATTCCTTAGGTAATAATTTTAGTTAATTAGTCAACACACTAGTCTATAGTCTTGGATTATGGTTGATAGAATATTCTGATAATTGAATAATCATTGTAAATTGTTAAATGTATCCTAGTACAGTTACATTATAGGTTAAGGGAGTAATGTGTTTCACTCTAGTCAGTCATGATATAATTTGTTAACTCGATAGATTATTTTGTTAAGTGGAATAAGAACTTGATAGTAGAACAATTACTCTAGGATAAGTTGATAAATCTTTTGGCTATTAGAATTGTATACTAATGTATGATTTAGGACCTCTAATCTTACCTTACTTGAGTAACTTTAACATGTACTAATCTTGAATGACATAGACAAAGATCTTTGGTTAGTAACGAACCAAATCAAACCCTGTCGGTATGAAATAAATTATTAACATGATAGCATCCTTGTTTTAACTAATATTTTGATACGTGAATTTACTCCAACTTCTGATCCTAGAAAGGAATGAACACATGACATTTGAACATAATGACCTAGGTATATTTCACTGTGTTAGTGGTTAGACATTGACATCGATTAGGGAGTAGACCGATGCCCTAGACATTTGGATTGCACCCGAAGCATGAGCTCTTTGGGATGTTATGAACTCTAGGGTCCCTGCCTTTCAAGGTTTGTCTCTCACTACATCAATTAATAACTTGAACCTAGATTGCACCTAGCATAGCCAATGTTTAGTCTCCTTTTAACCTTTCACCCCCCTTTGTCCTTTAAAAAAAAAATTTACTTGTGTTTTTAGGTTGTTTTATTTTGGGCGTGACATTTGGTATCAGAGCCAAGTTTTCAACATTGGAACCTTTAGACCCATTACATTTCAACTCATCTAACTTAACCTATTGTGTAGGATGCCTATTGTCACACGAGCTGGTCGACGAGGCTGAGGTTGTAGAGCTGCACGAGTCAGTGCAGAACAGGGAGGTGGACCACCACCGCCACCTCCACCACCACCACCTCCTCCACCACCGAACCCTAATCAGGCTATCATGAATGCCCTTCAAAATTTGATTGGGGTAATTCAACAGAGATTACCACTTTTAGATCATCAGCAGGAGCAACAGGCTTCTGAGAGAGGAGCAGAGATTCTAGGGGGAGGTGGAGCAGCTAGCAGAGAGAGGAGTAGGAGTCCTCCACCCAGGGGTGTCGAGGGCCATGGTGATCATGAGGGTGAGTTAGTTCATCATGGGATACGAGATAGAGGTAGACCCCCTAGAGATGTTGGGGATGAGATTCGGGAGTTAATACGACTCCAGCCACCCTTATTTTTGGGATCCACTGACGGGTCAGTAGCAGAGGCCTGGTTACAGAGTTTACAGTGATGCTTTGGATTGAGCCCTTACGGGAGTAATCTAAAGGCATGAGTTGTAGTTCATCTCGTATGGGATAAGGCCTCCATTTGGTGGCAGCAGGAGGAGTCCATTGGAGGAGTGGCTATTGACACACTCACTTGGGAGTCTTTTGTAGCCCAATTTTGAGAGAGGTATCTCTCTGAGCATTTCAGATAGAGACAAATAGAGGAGTTCCATGATCTCTAGCAGAGAGGCCTCACAGTGGCCCAGTATGAGAGTCAGTTTCTCAAGCTCCTTCCATATGTAGATTATATGAAGGATGAGAAACTACGTATCCATCATTTCATTAATAGACTTAATATGTCTCTCTAGGAGACAGTACGTCTAGCTTTTCCTCCCACATTCAGAGATGCAGTTGAGACAGCACTTGTAGCCAAGGATATTCACACTAGATGGGAGTCCCGAGATCGGTCTCAGCACTGAAACTCTTCATCCCAGCAGTCAGGACAGCATAAATCCTCTTGGAAGGGGAACCAGAACCATTCAGTAGGATCCTTTAAGGGTCAACAGTCTTAGCAGCAGGGATCTCAATAGGGTTCTAGATAGATACATTCATAGGGTTATCAGGGCTCTAAGCCCAAACAGTGGCAGTCTCAAGGCCCTAGATAGGATCAGAGGACACAGACCCCTCAGGCACAACTAGCTAGTACTTAGTAGTCCTCTAGGGGTGGATATAGTGGTTCTAGTAGGACTGGAGGGTCACAAGAGCCTAGGACACAGGGAGTACAAATGCAAATCTGAGGGCCTTGTTACACTTGTGGTGGTATGGGTCATATTGCAAGAGATTGCCCACAGGGATAGTCAGCCAGTGGTTAGAGAGGGGCTACCTCAGAGCCTACAGTCGGTGATATGGGTAGATCCCATAGAGTGTTTGCAACGGTTGATAACTGCCAGGATGAGCACCAGGCCACAGTCATAGAGGCTATAGGTATGATTCAAGGTATCAGTGTATCTATCTTATTTGATTCAGGAGCCACAGACTCCTTTATTTCCCCATATGTAGTGGAGCGTTGCAGGCTAGTGGCAGTTAGACAAGATGTTAGTTGGGAGGTTGAGTTAGCCTTAGGAGCTAGGGTGTTTGTTAGTTCCTTAGTTTGTAGTTGTCAGATTCAGATGGGAGACTTAATCATGATGTCTAATCTCTGCATCACCCCTCTAGGTTCTTATGATGTAGTCCTTGGCATGGATTGTCTATTTGCTCATAGCACCAAGATGGATTGTCGACAGAAGAGGGTTGAGTGCATTGATGATCATGGTACTTCTATGGTGATATTTGGAGTACAAAGACCTATATCCCTTCACATGATTTCCGCTATGCAGCTTAGGCGGTGTGTGCGGAAGGGGTGTCAGTTATTTTCCATCACCATTAGTGATAGAGAGGAGGATTCAGAGGGGGAGCCTTTGCTTGAGGACTATCCTATTCTTCAGGAGTTTGCAGATGTATTTCCTACTGAGTTACCAAGTATGCCTCCACCTAGGGTAGTTGATTTTCATATAGACCTGGTACCAGGAGCTAAGCCCATATCTAGGGCACCATACAAGATGACCACTCATGAGCTCAATGAGCTCAAGATTTAGTTAGAAGAACTCTTGGAGAAAGGGCATATCTGACCTAGTGTATCACCTTGGGGTGCACCAGTGATTTTTGTGAAGAAGAAGGATGGATCACTCAGATTGTGCATTGACTATTGGTAGTTGAATAAAGTAACAATTAAGAACCAATACCCACTCCCCAGGATCGATGATTTATTTGATCAGTTGCAGGGTGCCCGAGTATTCTCAAAGATAGATCTGAAGTCAGGGTACCACCAATTACAGATTGTGGAAAGTGATATCCACAAGACTGCTTTTTGTACGAGGTATGGTCACTACGAGTTCACAGTAGTGCCATTTGGCCTCATGAATGCTCCAGCTATGTTCATGAGCCTCATGAATGGGGTATTTCGTTCATTCTTGGATAAGTTTTTGGTAGTGTTCCTTGATGATATTCTGATATATTCTCATAATGAGGAGGAGCACGAGGAGCATCTGAGATAGGTTTTGCAGCATTTGAGAGAGAATTAGTTATATGGCAGCTTGTCAAAATGTGCCTTCTTTAGACTCGAGGTGCATTATCTTGGTCATGTTATATCCGGCGATGGGATCTTTGTAGACCCATTGAAGATTAGAGCCATTATGGATTGGCTAGCACCCACTAGTGTCACTGAGGTCAGGAGTTTTATGGGGTTAGCAGGCTACTACAGGCACTTTGTGGTAGGATTTTCTAGGATAGCTCATCCCATCACTTCCCTTCAGAGAAAAGGGAAGAAGTATGAATGGACAGAGAAGTGTGAGAGAGCTTTTCAGGAGCTCAAGAGAGCCCTCACTAGTGCTCTGATTTTAGTAGTGCCAGATCCTGCAATAGACTTTGTTGTGTGCACTGATGCATCTTTGGATGGATTAGGAGCAGTTCTTATGTAGGATGGTCATCCTATAGCTTTCGAGTCCAGCAAGTTGAAGACCCACGAGCTCAACTATCCTACCCACAACCTAGAGCTTGCAGTAGTAGTTCATGCCTTGGTGAGATGGTGACACTTTCTCCTAGGTCACTGATTTGAGCTCCATTCAGACCACCAGAGTCTTCAGTACATTTTCTCATAGCCCAATCTTAATGCTAGGTAGAGGAGATGGATGGAGTTTTTGTGAGTATGATTTTGATGTTCATTACATCAAGGGGAAAGAGAATGTTGTTGCAGATGCCTTGAGTAGTAGGCGGCACAAGCTCTCCTCTATGATTTCTAGTATAGATTTGAGGGAGCGTATTTTGCATCACTTGCCAGAAGGTGAATTTTATGTTGAGGTTTTCCAAACTGTCCATGCTTAGAGGGCCCTTGAGGGGAGATTTGCAGAGTATTCTTTAGAGTCCGATGGACACCTACGTCATAGAGGATGCATCTATGTACCCTCTTCAAGAGACTTGCAAGAGTTTATTGTACTTGAGGCACATAGAGCACCTTATGTAGCTCACCCAGGAGTTAAGAAGCTACATGCCGACCTGAGATAGTTGTATCATTGGCCAGGCATGAGATTGCAGATTTCCAGTATAGTTGCTAAATGCCTTAAGTGTTAGAGAGTTAAGGCGGAGCATAGTCATCCAGGTGGGGTCCTACAGCCACATGAGATTGCCAAGTGGAAGTGGGATACTATATCCATGGACTTCATTATTGTTCTTCCTATGTCTTCTCACCACCATGATGCCATCTTGATGACAGTCGACACATTGACCAAGGTTGCCCACTTTTCACCTGTGCGTACTACATTCATAGCATGAGATGTAGCTCAAGTGTTTTTGCAGGATATTGTCAGACTCCATGACATTCCCCATAAGATCATCTCTGATAGAGACTCCTTGTTCACATCAGCTTTTTGGAGAGAGCTACAAGCAGCATTGGGCACTAGGCTCAATTTTAGTATAGCATATCACCCTCAAATAGATGGACAAACAAAGAGGGTTAATCAGGTGTTAGAGGATATGTTACGTATGTATGTGATGGACCATCAGGTCAAGTGGGAGGAATACCTACATTTGGTAGAGTTTGCCTATAACAATGGGCATCATTCATCTATTGGTATGCCGCCATATCAAGCCTTATATGGTAGACCCTGCAGGACACCACTGAGTTGGGACAGGATCAAGGACAGAGTATCTATTGGACCTCAATTGGTCAAGGATATGGAGTAGCAGGTGGTCTTGATTAGACAGCACCTTAGAGAGGCCCAGGATCGACAGAAGAAGTATGCTGATGCAAAGAGGGTAGACCGCGAGTACATGGTTGGTGATAGGGTCTTCTTGAGAGTGCGACCGCATAAGAGTCCAATCCGCTTTGGAAAGGGCTCTAAGTTAGCACCTTGCTTTGTTGGACCGTTTGAGATATTGGAGAGGATAGGACTAGTTGCCTACCATTTAGCATTGCCACCCAGCCTGTAATGCATTCATGATGTGTTTCATGTATCTATATTATGAAAATATATTTATGATGAGTCTCATATTATAGATTGGGATGCCTTGCAGGTGGATTTAGATAGACAGATAGCCTTGGAGCCCATTCACATTTTGGGCTGACGGACCCTAGCACTACGAGGTAGAGAGTTGGACCAGGTTAGGCTCCAGTGGGATTGTTATGATGAGGTCACGGCTTCATGGGAGGATGTAGCATAGATGAGATCATAGTACCCATACCTTTTTGATGAACTCCAGGAGGAAGTTCATGCCCAGGGGGGGAGGATGTGAGGCCTCACCCCGACCTGTCATAGCATCTTTTCTTTCTACATATTGATACATTGATACACTTGTTGATCTATTTTGATAGAGATCGAGATATGATATTTTGATGGTGATTATTATATTATGTATGTGTGGATGTGGATCTAGAGTATGTCTTGATCTTGATTATACATGGTTGGTAAAATGAATTATTCATGTTTAGATTTGATTACTGCACCTGATGATTTATGTACTTATGATGTTTGGATATCATTGAATATAAATTGGTAATTTGAATTGAATTACACATATTGAGTTACGATACTAAATAGGAAATTGAATATGTATATTTCATGTAATGTTATCATCTTGAACTACTGATGCTCGATGTGAAATATGCAGGTAAGAGAACTATGGGAATTATCAGAGAACCAAGGTTAAACACATGTGAACTGAGTAAGCCAAGGCTTAGTCCAATGTGGGATTACAAAGCCTCGTTGTAATGTGAACTTATCGTAAAGGTGAATTTCCATGTGCATTAGTAGTTAGCTTCATGTTGTCATTCATGGCATTTGTATGTAATGTGCAATTGTTAGTGTCACTTGACACTTGTAATGTTCTCATTTAAATTTATTTTATTCCAACCACTTCTAGGGGCCAATAAGAGTTCTAGAGGTCATTTTTGACATTATTTAAGTATCTTAATGTTAGGGGTATGGGTTAGGAAGGTTTTGAGCATATCCTAAATCCCCTAGAGACTTTGACAACCCCTTTTTGGACCCATTTACCCTTAGCCACGAGATTGTATGGATCTTGACCTTTAACCAACTTCACCTTTCCTTCCAATCAAGCATTAATCATGGGGGGGACAAGGAAAATCAAGGAGACCTTAGAGTCAAATCTGCAATTATGATTGGTGGGTGGGTAGAATTTGGAGCCCTTTTTAGAGGCCTTGGATAGAATTAGAGGGTGTTCACCCACTCTCTAATTTTAGAGACTTTAGGGTTTTGGAGGAGGAAGAAAAAGTGGATAGCTCATCTCAACTATCAATTTGCCATCACACTTGTGAAGGTTGGTCTCTCATTTCCATGGAGGTTTTCTTGTTTATGCTCAATAGATTAGTTGTGTTCATGCTCTTTCATGTGTTTGAAGTGTATACTTGTGTTATTAAATTGTATGGGAAGGGAATTTGATGTTGAAATTTATGTGCTTTCCTTTATTTTGCTTGAATGAGGGTGTTCATGTGTATGGGAGTAAGGCATTACTCACCTCTTTGGGAAGAGGAAGAAGTGGCCTTGGGTGAAGGGGTTAGTTGGGCTCTCCATGAGGTGAGAGTCTCTTCTCTTGGAGAAGAGGGAAAAATTCATGGTGTATGGGCACCATGAAGCCATTGCAATCTTTGTATCATAAAGATGTTGACAAGCATCATGAAGCCATTGCAATCTTTGTATCATAAAGATGTTGACAAGCATTGTTGTGTATGTAAGATGGATTTGTAGCCTTGAAGAGGCAATGAGATATTCTTGTTGAGGAATTTGTGGAAGCAATGGCATTCTCCCCTTGGAAAAGCCCACCTTCACCCTTCTTCAATGAGCTTGCAAAGTTCATTTGTGCAGCCTTGGAAGGAGTAACTTGTTGTGATTGCATGTGTGAGGAATTGTAAGCATCTTGTTGTTTGTTGTATCCCGTTTATCCTTGCTTCTCCAAGCTTGGGGGTGGTCTCATAAGAGACCTAGGTTGGGTGGTGAGCACTCATGGTTCTCTCTTCTCTATTGCAGGTTTGGAAGCCAAAGATTCATGTGGAAAAATCTTGAAGAAATCCCCTCCTTGATATGCTTGTAGCAAACCTTCATGTGTTGTTGCATTGGTGATCTTGAAGAAGATCTCTCTCTCATTGTACATTGTGAAGTATTCCCATTATTGAGTCCATGGTGAAGTGGTGGATGTATGTGAAATGGCATATGTATTGTGTTGAAGTGAAATTTGTAATCTTTATCTTTGTTCTCTCATTGAACATCTTCTTCAATTGTATCATGTAAAGGAAAAGTGAAGCTCCTTCATCATAGAGATTTTGTAATGAATTTGATAAGAGGACTATAATGAAAATACAATGCATTTCTATTATGTTTATTGGAATTGATTCCTTAAATAATGGAGTGGTTTTTTTATGAAATGATATTCAAGATTATGGAAAGGAAATGTGATAGTTTTCAATGTCTTTTAAAGTTTAACTTATGCATGGTTATGATAGGCTCTCTATTATAGTTTGAAGAATTGTCATAGTTATATTAACAAATTCAAATGAACCTAATTCTATGCTCAGATCTCATCAAATGCAATAGGGAAATAGAGTGCAATAACATAATTGATATTATTGAAAACCTCTACAATAACACTCTAATTCATCAACCTGAATGGTTTATTAATTCTTATATAGTTTCCCTCAATAACTCAAATGAAACAAATGTGAAAGGATGAAGGAAACTATGTTTTTATTAAAATAGACACTTCCAGAATTTTAGAGAGCATTTTGCTCTCTAGAAATTGTATGGAGACATCAATATTCTCATATTACATAGAGAATATTCCATTCTAACCAATTAGACATTAATTAAAATTAACTTCATCTAAAACATCTCCTAAAACAACTTTTAACATAAAGTCTTTGGCAATATAATATTTATAAACCAACATGCCTTAAAGGTCCCTTTAATATCACCTCCCACTTGCTAGTGGACCCCACCTAAGCCTTCTCCATGCACAGGTGATGGGGAGTGAAATAAAATAAGTTTAATTTTCCATCTTATAAGACCCCCTGCATAGGTAGAAGGGCCACTTAGAAAAAAGCACCAACTTATAATTGATTGCTTAGTCCTTGAGCTAACATGGCTTACTTTCTCATTCACTTTTCAAACTGCTCCTCTTTCCAAGCACACCTATCTCTGACATGGGGATTTAAACATATTTCCTCTTTTCAAAAAGTACCTCCTTCCTTGGCAGGTGCACCCTCCACTTGGCTTGTCCTTGGGAAAACAAAACACCTTTTTGGAGCCTTGCTTTGACTTGCAAATCAATCTTAACTTATGTTTCCCTTTTGTACTCCTTGGTAGCTGCAAAAATTGCTTCATGATGGGAGTGGGACCCAATTAAATCTTGTCCCCCTTGTCCTCTCCTTGGGATGCGCCCCCTTTTGACTTGAGTCTTCTTGTATGAGGGAGCACTTAATAGGTTGGTAGGTTGGCTAGATAGTAGTAGATTAGTCTTTGGTGTTTTTTTTTTAATTGTTTTTTTTATGATGATATTATATGTATAATGGTAATTACTTATTGTTTTAGGTAAATAATTTAGTATAATTTTATTATATAAATATGTATTGGAACTTTCCTATTAATTTAGGAGATTAAGTTTGTAGGGAGAGTGTGATAGGATATTAGGTTAGTTAGGGATTTAGTAGCTAGTAAGGGTTACTTGATATTTGTAAATTATGGGTGAGATTAACTATTTTCTTTGACATAATTCCTTAGGTAATAATTTTAGTTAATTAGTCAACACACTAGTCTATAGTCTTGGATTATGGTTGATAGAATATTCTGATAATTGAATAATCATTGTAAATTGTTAAATGTATCCTAGTACAGTTACATTATAGGTTAAGGGAGTAATGTGTTTCACTCTAGTCAGTCATGATATAATTTGTTAACTCGATAGATTATTTTGTTAAGTGGAATAAGAACTTGATAGTAGAACAATTACTCTAGGATAAGTTGATAAATCTTTTGGCTATTAGAATTGTATACTAATGTATGATTTAGGACCTCTAATCTTACCTTACTTGAGTAACTTTAACATGTACTAATCTTGAATGACATAGACAAAGATCTTTGGTCAGTAATGAACCAAATCAAACCCTGTCGGTATGAAATAAATTATTAACATGATAGCATCCTTGTTTTAACTAATATTTTGATACGTGAATTTACTCCAACTTTTGATCCTAGAAAGGAACGAACACATGACATTTGAACATAATGACCTAGGTATACTTCACTATGTTAGTGGTTAGACATTGACATCGATTAGGGAGTAGACCGATGCCCTAGACATTCAGATTGCACCCGAAGCATGAGCTCTTTTGGATGTTATGAACTCTAGGGTCCCCGCCTTTCGAGGTCTGACTCTCACTACATCAGTTAATAACTTGAACCTGGATTGCACCTAGCATAGCTGATGTTTAGTCTCCTTTTAACCTTTCACCCCCCTTTGTCCTTTAAAAAAAATTTTACTTGTGTTTTTAGGTTGTTTTATTTTGGGCATGACAAAGTCTTAATCCAATATCAATCAAAATTGAGAGCATTTTAATTAAGTGCAATCAAATCAAAATACAATTAATTCAATTAATTATATAGTCTTGGATTAAATTAAATTCAACCCATTTAGGGGGTACATGGCTAAAATAAATCAATTAATAAATCCTAATTACTCTCAACAAACCAAAAGGAGAGAAAATCAATCAACCAATAAGATTTGAGGAAAGGCATTCACATGGATCAAGCCAAATTGAATCTCATTCACTCAAAGTGAAAAGAAATCTTGACCATTGATCTTGTCTACTTGTCCCAAGCTTTGAGGATACAAACTTTGCTTTGTCTTCAAAGGGTGGAACCAAAGACTTAACCCCAACTCAATCATGATTAAACACAACTACACCCCCTACCATTGGAAAATCTATAAAAGAAAGGCTAAAATCCTTCATAATTCATCAACCACCTATCTGAGAATTGCATCAAACCTCTTGCAATTTGAATTTAGAAAAGCATTTAAGAGCAATTTTAGCATTTATCTTAATAATTGATAGCTTTAGCATTGTTTTATCTTCATCATTCTCATTCTAGGACTGTCATTAGTGAGAGCTTGCTGAGAGCTTATTGATTAACATCTTAGTTAGAGAGCCATAGGATGCTCAATTAATCATTGATTTTGTTAAATAGTTTCTCAATTATGGTTGTATTTAGTTATTATTTCACTTATTATTGATGATTAACCCTAATTCTATGAAGGTACATTTATTTGTATACAAAATGGCACCCACCGTGGGGTAGTAAGCCTCATGTTATCATTTTTATCATTTAGATCATCTTTTGTATGCTTGTATCTGCTATTTTCTATGAAATTTTTGCAGGAAACAGGTTAAATCATGCCTACGGCTAATTCAGTCATGCATGTAATCCTTTTGATGATGCCTACTAGATTTGTATCATCACTTATTCACTGAACATTCACACCTGGTTAACACTTTCTATTCTGTCTCACATTCTTTGTTGTCACCTGTGATTGAAGAAATCACACCTACATGATAAAGTTGTATTGCCTTTGCATAAAGAAGTCACACCTATGAGTGAAGAAGTGTCACCTGCTGATAATTCATTGTCACCTGTGATCAACCTTTGCGATGCATTTTAGATAACAAATCACGCTTAGTATCATTCTCTTGCGCTTTCTATTCTTAAAATGTCGCTTTGACTTGTTTAGTTCACACTTTTGAAAATATTGTTTACGCTTATCAGTAAATTGGTTACACCTGTCAAAGTTTTTGTGTCACCTGGTACACTTGTTAGTGTCACTTACAAATAGTTAACTTATGCTTACAAATAGTTTAATATCGCTTATGTGCTAGACAATGTCACTTTCAATTTTTTGTCAGAATTTGTTTGCAGATTGATTAATTATGTCATCTAATTCTCTGTTTGTACATTTTGACAGTAAATGAGTAGACATCAAAAGGTGCAGAAGCTAGAAACTAGATTCAAAAAAGAAGGGAAGGCACTAGCTAAGAAAATCAAAAGGGAAAACAAAGCACACATTAAAGCTATTCTTGAGTTAACACAAGATGAAGACAATCAGGTATATCAGAAATACCTTGCTTTAATTGAAGCTTATAAATAAAAATTTGTCTCTTTAAATTGGATCTTTAGCCTTTAGTTCAATTTTTTGTTTGAAAGGTTGCAATTAGAGTGCTCAAAATTCATTTCATAAATCTTTCTGTTGTCAATTTCGATGTTGGTTTCCCCTCACTTTGATTGTTAGTGTTGACTAACTTGCTAGAGTATAAGCACATTGGAAGGAGCTATTGCCAAGGTGAGTGAAAAATGACAAAATGCTCTCAAAAATGCCCCTAGCTTTATGCTAGCTACAAGAAAAAGGTATTCTCCTAATCAAGCTTGCATTTGATTAAATTGCAGCATTTCATTTGGATATAAGCTGAAGATAAAATAGGAAATGAATTTCACACTTCAATTCTAAGAATCTCCTTGTCAAGAGATTGGGAAAGAACAAATGTTTTTTTAAGTGTGTGGAACAAAGAAAGACAATAGGGATATGCTCTTCACTCTTTGATTGAACCAAACTCCCAAACTTGTCGGCCTAAGTTCATTTCTTGTTTTTCATATATATGCTAGAGAAATAGTGGGCTCACCTCCCAATTTTGCCTTAACGAGGCTAGTGAGAGGGACAGCCCAAAGTGGGATACGCTCACTTTTGCCGCGGGAATCCAACCCACTCTAAAATGAAACGCATGTATCCTTAATGGGGTGATGACAAATGGATTTTAATTTTTCAACCTTCCTCTAGTAGTCCTCACGGATTGCGTAAAATCATACTTCGGTGCATGTGGGAAGCCTCCTTGGAGGATGAGAGATTGAAGTCTATTTGAATGGAATATATACTAAAACCTTGATAAAGTAGCAAAGACCACCTTCTAGAGCCATGTTTACGAACCAAATCTTGTGCTAGGTAGGTGCTTGAAGTGTTTTCTTGTGAAAAACCCGTGACAAAATTCTACAAATCAAACATTTTGTGTTTAAGTGGGTAAAAGAAATAAGTGAATGTGTGGTTGTTGTGTTTGAAATACATAAAAAAGTGAGAAATATCCATTGAAAAGCATCTTATATTTTTAAATCTCCTCAATAATAAAATCAACAACTCTCATATCAAGGATAAATTCCAAAATGAACCCTTGTTGGATGCCAGTTTCCATGCAGTCACAAACATATAGGGGATCATTACCAAGCGATAGCAATATCTTTGCAAACCCAAGGCAAGAAGTGGTATACAAAAGTGAGTTCAAAGATCCTAATCAAGAAGAAATTTTCACGAACCTATTTGAACAAAGACTTGAAAAGATGGGTGATATGAATTCAGCCCATCACAACATCAACCATGCCAACTATAACCCTAGGGAGACACTTGAGGAAAGGGTTGAGAAAGCGGCCCAAGACAATGATTTCCTAGAAGTGATGGAAAAATTAATAGACAAAGATAGGGAGAACTTCTTCCTAAGCTTAGCACAAAAGGGGGTAAAGTTGCCCTACGATTTTGACATTGACCAACTTAGGAAGGACCAACACCAAGATGATCATATGAACATCATGACTAGGTAGATTAAGGCCTTTCAAGAACAAATAGATACCATGAAGAAGGTAGTTGAACCTAAGGCCTTTTCCATAGAAGCTTTGTGTCCTTTTCCTTTCGACAAAAGCTTAGCAATGGTATCTTTTCCTTTTAATACTATCTTTCCCAAATACGATAAATACATGGGTAAAATAGACCCCCAAGATCATTTAAGGGAATTTTTCACCCTAAGCATAGAGTTCATGCACAATGACACTTATCTAATGAGACTCTTTCCTAGAAGCTTAGGAGGGCCAGCAATGGAGTGGTTTTCAAAACTAACTCCCAGAATAAATTCCTTTGAGGAGTTAGCCTCCAAATTCATAACCCATTACTCTTACAACATTGAGCATGAGATCACTATGCTCAAGTTATGCGATACCAAAAAAAAAGATGGGGAGTCCTTTTTAGGATTCCTACAAAGGTGGAGGACCGTTTTCACAAGGTACCCACAAAGTATGCCGAAGAAAGAGAAGATGGAGATCTTCACCAATAACTTGACCGCTAAAATGAACTATCGATTACAACTTCAATGTCCTCCAACATTTGAAAAACTTATTGAAAATGGAGTTAAGATTGAAGATGTTTTGGTCAAAAGAGGTGAGATTAAATTATTTAAAGATAATCAATCCAAAAACAACAAGAACAGCAGCAATAACAATAATTATGTTCCTAAATATTTTAATCAAGGGTCCAACAATCACAATGATAAATCAAAATCATGGAACAAAAGTAACAATAAAAATCTTGTGAATGATGGGGTTGTGGAGTCACACAACTTGAAGTCTACCCCTTTTATTCTACCCTATGGAGTGAATTCTTCAAACAATGTTAACCAAGAAAATAAAGCTCCATATAATCCCAATAATTATAATAGCAACAATTCTAACACTTCCAACAATAAGACTTGGGATAAGTCAAAATCAAACTCCAGCTATAATAAAATGAAATTCACTCCCTTGGGTGAACCTTTGGAGAATGTACTAAGAACCTTGTTGGCTAATCAAGTCATCACAGTACCCGACATATCAAATTATGAACCCGAAGTTAAACCTCATTGGTGGAATGCATCTCATCATTGTGAATACCACCAAAAAAGAGGTCATCCAACCAATGAGTGCATGAAATTGAAGCACTTAGTGCAAGATTTGATTAATAATGACATCATCCAAATTGAAGGACCTCAAAACAATGGGGATCATATGGCCTATAAGAACCCCTTTTTGAATCATGAAAAGGGGGAGTCATCCAATACAAATCAAAACCATAAAAAGGGTAATGATAAAGTGAATTTTTCCCATACTTATGACAACACAATAAATACCATAAGTGAAGAAGATCAAAGCATAAATTTTGTTATAATAAAAGGAAAATCAAGAGAAGCATCAGCAAATGTGGTTACTAGGGGGCAAGCATAAAAAAAATTTATACCTAATAATGCTCCAAAAGTGGTGATATCAAACCAAGCTTCCACATCATCATCAAAACAATACAACTTGGTTGACCAATTGCAAAGAACTCCCGCTCAAATCTCTATTCTTGAGCTGCTCAAACTATCACCAATCCATAAGGATATCTTGGAAAAAGCCTTGTTGGAAACCAATGTACCTCTAAATTTGGAGGTAGACAAGTTCCAAAACATGGTGGGGCATTTAATTGCACCTCATTGCCTATCATTCTCTGAACTAGATGATATGTCTCTTAATCATCCCCAAAATCTGCCCTTACACATAGAGGTGTTGATCCACAAGCATAGGGTGAAAAGAGTCCTTATAGATGGAGGTGATGGCCTAAATATTTGTACCCTTAGCTTGGTAAAAGCCTTAGGATTTTTGGAGGAGGCTATTGACCCAAAGAAAAAGATAACCATAAAAGCCTATGATGATGAAGAAAGAGCGTCAAGAGGAGTCATAGTTTTTCCCATAAGAGTTGGTCCTATGCAAAAAGAGACCATATGCCAAGTATTGGACTTAAAATTGACTTATAATATTTTTTTAGGAAGGCCATGGATCCATGAAATGTAGGTTGTTCCTTCAACCTACCATCAATGCCTAAAATTCCCATATCAAGGGCAAGAAATAATGGTAAGTGGAGACCTCAATCCCTTCCAATATTGTAATAATGTCAAACCTATAAATGACTCATTGGTTCCACACAATATTGAAGGGTCTATACAGAATCAAATGGAACAAGGCCAAAGTTCTAAAGACATCCCTTTGCTGAAAGGAAAAGAAAAGATGGAAGAAGAAATTATTGTTAAAGAAACTCCAAAACTCGTTAACCAAACTACATCGACTAAAGGAAAAGAGAAGGTTAAAGAGGATAGTATTATTAAAGAACCAAAAGAAGACTCTACCAAAGATGTCCAAAGATATACTAAAGAAGCCCATTATCAAAAGATGGATAAAATGATGAAAAACTTTGATAAGCAATGCAAAATCAAACAACAAGGGGTGGGTGAATACTCCTTATCCATGATGGACCTACCTACCCTTATCACCAAAGTCCTTTGGAAAACCTCCAAGTCTACCTCAAAAATATAATGAAAACTTTGTAAGGGAAAGTACATCATCCACCATGACTGAAGAGGACAATGAAATTCTAAATTGGTTATACAAGGATGAAGAATCAAGTGCTCACGTCAAGCACATTCAAAATATAACCATCCCTACTCATCAATATGGTAAAGGTTTTGCAATCATGCAAAAGATGGGGTAAAAAGGTCAAGATGGGGTAAAAAGGTCAAGGACCTTTAGGCACAAGAAATGAAGGGCTAATTGAACCCCTAGAATCCACATGGTGAGATTCTAAGTAGAAAATAGGCTTAGGATATCTTGAAGAAGGATATACACAAAAACACTATCCCAAAGTATATGATCAAATATTACAATTGGAATCTCATAGTGATGAGGATTCTAATGAATGGGAATGGGAGACCCTATCAGATGAGTCATGCCAAGACAAGGGTATTGACATCATTCATACCTATTCTTCTACCAAAAATAAAGGACTAATGGTAGAATCAACTCCAAATCAAGCATCTAGTTCTAGTCAAGAGGGTCCAAATAATGTGCCAAGCATAGAAATCAAAATAAATCAATGGGTAGGTGAACCATATGTTCCTTCATGGAGACCTACTATGGAAGAATCGAATGCTAGGTTTAATCCCCACAAGTTTTATCCAACAAAAACCATAGTGGAGTCTAGTGAGGAAGATTTTGATCCTTCTTCTTTAGAGCATTTAGAGGAAGCCCATGTCTGAGATCTTCAAGATACAATGTATGAACCCTCCAAAAATGAGATATACACTTTAAGCCCAATCGAGATAAACCCAAGTGTTGACCCTTTAACTCTCATTCATCCAGACCTAATTGAATGGGATACCATTGAACCTGATACCTTGCAAACTTTCTTGAATGACAACATGCTGTCCCAATACCTTCACGCGGTTGAACCTTATTTTACCAAGGACTATCAAGAAGAAATGATCAAAGGGAGCATCCAAACTCTTAATCCTAAAAAAATGAAAAAATAAAAAAAAATAGAAAAAGAAAAGAATTGAGTGTTGAAAACCACTTTGTGGCAACATTAGATCCAAAAGAAAGAAAAAAAGAAATAAAGGATGTTTCTAAAGGTGAAAACCCAACTGACACACCTATAGAAGGGATTTTGGATGTTCTACTAGATCACTATGAAGAAAGGTCTCCAATTCTAATTGAACCAATAGAAAAGATAAACATTGGAACAGAAACAGAGCCAAAGTTCATCCACTTAGCATCATCCCTATCCAGTGAAGAAAGAATAGAGTTCATTAAGTTCTTTAAGGAAAAGAAAGTTAACTTCACTTGGTCTTATGATGATATGTCAAGGTTAGACCCAAATTTGATCATGTATCTCCTCAATATAAAGGAAGGAGCTAAACCGGTCAAGGAAAAACTAAGGAAAATGCACCCTCATATAGCCTTACTTGTCAAAGTGGAACTAGATAAGCTATTAAAGGTGTGGTTTATAAGATGCATTGATTATGCACAATGGATCTCCAACATAGTGCCAGTATCAAAAGTGGATAAGTTAATCAGAATCTGCGCAGATTTTAGGGACTTAAACTTGGCATGTCCTAAAGATGATTTCCCACTTCTGAGCATTAATGCTATTGTAGACCTAATAGTGGGACACTCCATGTTTTCACTAATGGATGGATTTAGTGGCTATAATTAGATCAATATAGCACCTAAATACCAAGATAAAACTTCCTTTACATGTGTGTGGGGTACATTTTGTTGGAATGTCTTGCCTTTTGGCTTGAAAAATGCCAGAGCAACCTATCAAAGAGAAATGACTACAATATTCCATGATATGATGAATAAATTCATGGAAGAGTATGTGGATGACATACTAGCTAAGTCACATTCAAGAAAATAACATCTACCTATTTTGGCAAAAAATTTTGAAAGGTTAGAGGAGTTCAAAGTAAGGCTTAACCCAAAGAAGTGTGCTTTTGGAGTTCAATCTGGTAAACTTCTAGGTTACATTGTATCTGCCAAAGGGATAGAGGTTGATCCCACTAAAGTGAAGGCCATAATGGAAATGGAAGCACCTAAAACTATTAGTCATATGAGATCTTTACAAGGAAGGATACAATCCATTAGGAGATTCATCTCTCAATTGGCAAAAAAATGCCATAATTTCACCCAACTTTTTCATAAAGATACAATCTTCAAGTGGGATGAAAAATGTGAAGAGGATTTCAATCTACTAAAGAAATACCTCATGAATCCACAAATATTTATGCCACCTATCAAAGGAAAACCCTTAATCTTGTACATTTCAGCAATAGAGAATTCATTGGGGGCACTTCTAGCACAAGAGGATGAGAATGGAAAAGAGAAAGCAATCTACTACATTAGTAGAACCTTAGTCAAATATAAGCTGAACTATACCTTCATGGAAAGGGCATGCTTGGCTGTATTTTTTGCTTCCCAAAAATTATGCCATTATATGCTAGCCCACAAGATAAGGCTCATTGCCAAAATTGACTCTTTGAAGTATCTATTAAGCAAAACAGCATTAAATGGAAGATTAGCAAAGTGGGTGATGATCCTAAGTGAATTTGATATAGAATATGTTGATAGAAAACCAATTAAAGGACAATTCATTGCAGACCAATTAGTAGAAACACCACTTCATGATGATCATCCTATACAAGTTGAATTCCCAGATGCAAAATTGTGAATGTTGAGGCAAAAACATGGTAGCTCTATTTTGATGGTTCCTACACTCATCATGGGTTAGGAGCAGGCATACTCCTAATCATGCCTCAAGGCTCCACTATTCCTAAGACATAAAAATTTATATTTCTATGTACAAACAATATAGCAGAATATGAAGCCTTGGTTATTGGAATCAAGTTGGCATTAGAGTGGAAAGTGACAGAATTAAAAGTATATGGAGATTCATAATTAGTCATAAATCAAGTCAATGAAGAATATCAAACTAAAGATGACAAATTGGTACCTTACAAAACCATGGTGGATAATCTCAAAAATTATTTCATAATCATCACATTTGAACAAGTGTTGAGAGAAAAGAATAAGGCAACAGACGCCATGGCAACCTTAGCATCACTTTTGCAGATGCCTAATCAGAGTGATAGATATGAGTTCTTGGTAGAAGAAGCAATTCAACCCATGTATGACCCAACCCATCCTTACACCATTTGTCTAATTACTACAACTGACTCACCTTGGTATGGACCCATTTACACCTATTTGAAAGACCAAACCCTTCCTATCAATCAAACCAGAAACCAAAAGAAAAGCTTCATTAGACAAGCCGCCAAGTACACTATAATTGCTCAAACATTGTATCATAAAAAGTCTTGATGGAATGCTCCTTAGGTGTTTAGAAGAGGAAGAATCAAACTTAGCCTTACGAGAAATTCATGAAGGGATTTGTGGATCACACCCAAATGGATTATCTTTAGCTAAGAAACTTCTTAGGATAGGATATTTTTGGCCTACCATGGAAAAAGATTCTTGTAACTTTGCAAAAACTTGTAAGTGTCAATTCCACAGAAATTTGATACATGCGTCGGTGCAAGAACTTCATCCAATGACCACACCTTGGACATTCTATCAATGGGGTCTAGATCTAATATGAATGATTCATCCACCATCTTTGAATGGGCATAAATTCATCATAACGGCCATGGAATACTTTACTAAGTGGGTGGAAGTTGTACCCCTATCAACTTCAATAGGCAAACAAATATCCTTGTTTATCCTAAATCATATAATTTGTAGATATGGCATACCTCATGCCATTATAACAGATAATGCAAGGCATTTCAAGAACAAAGACATAACGGAATTGTGCACCAAATTTCATATTATACATCATTATTCTTCAATCTATTACCCTCAAGGTAATGGACAAGCTGAAGCAACAAACAAAAACATATTGAAAATCTTGAAGAGAACGGTGGATAATTATGGTAGAGATTGGCATATCAAGATAAACCCAACCTTGTGGGCTTATAGGACAAGAATAAGGATGCCAATAGGGGCTACACCCTTCTCCTTAGTCTTTGGAATAGAAGCAATTTTGCCTTTGGAGGTAGAACTTCCATCCTTAAGGATATCTATGCATGGATTGATAAATGAGGAAGACTATAGGGTGGCTAGGCTACAAGAACTAGAACTCTTGGATGAAAAATAGAAAGAAGCCTTTGATCACTTAAAGGTATACCATAATAGAATGTCAAGATCTTACAATAAACACATCAAACCAAGGACATTCCAAATAGGTGACCTAGTGTTGTGTGAAAATCCCAAGAACCAAGAAGAAAGAGAAAAAAAAAGGAAAGTGGGAAGCAAACTGGTTAGGACCATTTCTCATTGTTTAAGATTTTGGGACCGGCACATACAAGTTATCAGATTGTGATGGTGAAGAGCTCCAAGAACCCATAAATAGCATACATCTTAAGAGGTTCTATACCTAGGGTAGATGAAAGAGTATAAAGAGTATCAGATGGAGAGCATCATATTTATTATACATAATTCAAAAGAGATCTTAAAAACACCAAAAACATTGAAAAAGTTGAAAATATCAAAAACATTTGAAAAGCACAAAAGATCAAAAAAAATGGAAAATTGAGCATGACGAAAGGAAAAACACTCAAATATGATCCACAAAAAGATGTTGTCTTGGTGAAAACCTAGAAAATAGGCACCTTGATAATATGAAAAAAAAAATTGAAAAAAAAGAAAAATACAAAAAAATCAAAAAGAAGAAAAGTGCCTTGGTGAAAACCTAGCAAATAGGCACCTTGGTAGCAAAAAAAGAGAAAAAGCTTTAAAAATAGAATAAAGAGCTTGATCCATTCAATCAGTGAAAACATGGTAAACAAGCACCATTGAAAGTCCAAGTCAATTGCATACTTAGAAGGTCACCTTGTTAATATTGCATTCGCTAGCATTTGTATATATTGCATAATAAAACCCCACAGTTGCATTTGCATGTACCCTAAGATTTTGGTCACCTAATCAAAAAATTGTCCTAAGTCCCATAAATAAAATCAATATCAAAGTAGGGGCAATCTATTCTCAAGGATCAAGGATTCATCAACAAGATTTATTCAATCAGAGAATCAATTCATCACACTCGAAAGAGGAACACTTAATCAAATCTACATCACAATCCAATGTGAGCCTAAAATGAAAATTTGATCCAAGAACTTAAATGACCTTACTCTTTATCAGGATTAAAAATTTGAAATGGATTGAACTACACTTGAACTATGGATTTGAAAAACATGGCCAAAAAAATTTTCTAAGTGTTGACTCAATTGATGAAATCATTTCTTTCTAGCGAATGGATGAAAGGTTTAGACTAGACAAGCTATGATGAAAGGATGATATTTTCTTGATTTCTGAATGACTGTCTTAAAATCAAAGTTTTAAATCATGTATTATTTGTATAAGGATGTGATCATCAAATAATCATGGAGGAAATGGAGATTTCTACTTCTTTACGCAAACGGATACCTTGGCTATTTTGATCTTCAATATCATAATACCAACATCCACTTGCAACATAGAATCTCAAAAAATCGGTATTCGCACTCTCATGATTGGCTTCAATCAGTGATAGTCATATGGAAGAGACCGATGGGAAAGCAAGGAAAAAGGAAAAAGTATTCATATCATCATAGTTGAACTAGTGATGATTGTACTTAAAAACGGGATGCAAAAATGCTCAATGATGAAAATAAGCTCTAAATCTTGAATAATGATAGTTAGCTGCATACATGTTAGATTAACTGCATTGTATATATTTTTTTTGCTTTTCTTAACTTAAATTGCAAGGGGAAAAATGAAATGGGAGGTTTCAATTCATACATCATGATTCTAAGATCCAAAACAAACAAAAATGAGATTATCTTTTGCATACATGTGTATCATTAATCATTAGTCATTATTCGGAAAGGAAAAGAAAAAGAGGATCATTACTCATACATCATTTGCATACATGTAGTTACGGATAGAATTGCATACATTTGAAAATACAAAAACATAGGATCATCCATATCCATATGATCATAAAACAAATTTGCATCCATACTTTGAAAAATAGAAAACATCTCATAATTTCCATACATCAATGCATCCATCTATCTATATCATAAAAGTAAGATACATTGCATCCATCACATGAAATTAAATGCATCATAAACATCATATAGCTACATATAAAGATAATCTCATAAATCAAACTCATCAATAGAGATGAAGGAATACATCATCATATATCATCAAACGAATGTGTCTCAAAGGATCCAGTACATCAAAGTATATCCAAATACAATATCATGAAAGTGGTACATCAAAAGTTTTGATCAATCAGAAAACATGAAATGTGCAATAGAGTACATCCTAAATCAATCAATCAATCATGATCCTATAGCACTAGAACCACCTAGATCTCTATCATCCTTTGGAGGAGGAGCCTGAGAAGTGCTCGCTCCACTCGGTCTCTGAACAATCACTACTAAAAGAAACTATTGCATCAAGGTAGCAACCTGATCTAAATGCCCCACAATAGTAGATATCTCTACCCTCATAGACTGCATATCTTGGGCTAAAGCACCAATAGTGGGAGCATCCTGTGGATCATGTCCATGATCTTGTGGCTGATGAGCTGGCTGCAGAATTTGCTGTGTCAGAACTTGCTGTGCCTGATCCTGTTGAGCATCATCATCCTGCTATGCTAGAGAAACTCTTTGTAACTACACTAAAGGGTCTAAACCCCCAGGAACCTACCTAACCACCTCAACATGAGCCTATCTCTGAGCTCACTGCTATCGGTGAACTCTATCCTGTCTAACTACTGCTCTAGGATGAACTATCTGGACTACATCAACCTGCCTATCTCTGGCTCTATCCTGATCATGTCCATCCCTCACCCATCCTCTACCAGCAATAATAGGAGGATCTCTATGTCCTCTATGCCTCCAATGTCTACCACCACCATGCCCATCATCACCACCTCTGCCACCACCATGTCGATCAGGAATAAGCTCCACTGGATTTGTGAAATTAATAAACCTATTTTGAGACCACCAGTCTCAATACTCATGGAACATCCTAGCATCCAACATACCCATCAACATCTCCCATATGTAGAAAGGCATAGCAGCAATCTGAGCCAAGGAAAACTAGTAATCAATACAAGGGCACCATAAAGATCTCTCGGCCTGAACTCATGCATATAAGGCATTGCCCAGAGGCATATCCTGTATCCTACCATACTATCTAGAAACTTGACCAAAATAGAACCACTCAATAATAGTATCAGATCGGCCAATCATCCAACAAGGGCTAAACATATATGGCAACTCATCATCATCCTCCTACCAAAAATCATAATCAAGGTAGGGACAGCATGTAACCTGATCAAGATCATCTATCTAACATCTCCAATAATCCAGATGACCTAAATGATGCTGAATCACCATACCAATATAAAGAAAGGCATAAGGATATCCATGTGGCCGTCTCCTATCAGAAATAGGCTTGGTAATCAAAAGATGCTCCCATATCCATAACTGGAGAATAATAGCACTAACAGATAAGGAAGAACTCTCTTTGTACACCACCTCATGAAGATATTGATATAACTAAGCTAGTACGCAAGAACCCCAATCAAAATGTCAAGGTTGTGCTAGTAAATCCTCTAAAATCCTACCCCAACCAATAGAAAAATTGTGACCTCGTTGGCCAGGAAGAAGTAGACCACCAATCAATGCACCAAGAACTACAAGCAATGTAGGGAAAGAAGCAAACTATGGCCATGTGATCGTATCATCATCAATCAAATTATCCCCGAACACTCATCAGCAGATAGTAGAATCATACACAGTCATAATAAACAATCTCTCCTTGATAGGGAATTTGGAGCAAATGATACACATCCTCGGGCATGATCGTCATCTCACCATGAGGAAGATGGAAAGTATTGTTTTCAGAGTGCCAACACTCCACCACAGCTATCAATAACCCATGGGTCAGCTAAAACCAGGGAAGATTGAGAAGGAAGCTCAAACCACAAAGCTCTATAACACAGTACTCAGCTGTAGTCAATGTCTGTCCAAGGTCAATAACCCATGATGGAACTGATCGGATATATAACACAGGGAAGTCAGCCTGTTTGGCAAAGAACAAAAGAATCATATTAGCATATTATATCAAGGAACATCTAAAGTTGATCAAGTTATTTTAAAATCCATTTTCTCATCATGAGCACATCAAAACTCCTAACTCTATATCTTGAGGAAGGAAAATCTTTGTTTTATATCTCTAGATCTTGAGAGTAAAATATTAGACCATCACTCTATCATAACAAATTGACAAATCAACTTCATTGGTATTACTATACTGATATCCTAATCGATTGTTTAGTTCAAACATAACTGACCTAATCATATTATTTTAATCAGTCATATTGACGTCCTAAAAATTTCAAAAATTAAAATAGAAAATAGTCAAGTACAAGTGAAAATTCTAAGAAAAATGTTGCAGGCATGATTTTATTCATCGCAGGCAACATTTCCTTAAGCGACACCAAATTCATAGGAGACATTGAATTGACTTACGCGACACTAAAATAGTCCTACGCAACATCAAATTGCTAGGGTTTCATAGGCGTAAAAACTTAAGGAATCTGGTTTTAAAACCTAAGGCTACGCATGAATCATTTAACCTTAGGCGACAATGAAAAGTTGATCAGCGACATTGAAATAATCGTAAGCGATACTAAAAACTATGAATGCAACATTAAACAGTGTTAGGCAACATTGAAATTTGCATAGGCGTGAATTAAATATTTCAAAGCAGCGATGAAATTAGGAAATGCAATAAATGCTAATTAATGAGTAATAAATGCAATACCAAGGGTTGAAAAGTACCTACCAGAGGTCCATTGTCAAGTGGCCTTGCATATCTCCGACAATGCTCAAATTGATGCTCTCAAATAGGCACAACCATCTCAAAAATCCAAGTAGAACCAGAGCAAAATCACAGAAGTCAAAAGTGAAAATGAATAGTAAATCTAGGTTTTTCAACCTATTTAAGCTAAATTTGACCTAATTTTGAGGTAAGAAATGTTTTTGACCTATATAAATCTATTGCATTTACCGGGGCAAATTGAGAAGTGTGGCATATCATAAAGTGGTTTTCAGAAATGAAAACATATCAATCAAACATTTAAATCTATCCATCGAAAAGAACAATATGTTTCATTTTTGAGGGGGCATACCATTAGATAATCAGATCAACATCATTAGTAACATCAACAGAAATTAGAGACTAATCATCAAATCAAATCAAAAGTTGTTATCAGAAAAAATTTTGTAATCAAATGAAAGGGGCATTATATCAATCATCAAATCAAATTTCATATCAGGATCAATCAAATCAATTAATTATCATATCAAGAATGATCATTAGAATCACATCAATCAGGAGAGTTTCATATTAATCATTACCTGTAGCAATTTCATATCAAAAACCAGAGAATCAACCATCGAAATACCATCAAATAAACATCAAAGATTGACCATCAATGAATCAGGATGGATTATCAAGAAAGATTAGAGTATTCTTTGAATCGACATGCTTCGCACATCAACTCAAAGAGGGGCATTTGTAATCAAGTCAAATCAAGGTAAATCAAGGAAATAATTGAATCAATTGAATCACAATGCATAATTAGCCAATCAAAATTAAATATCCAATTAATTGTATAGTCTTGGATTAAATTCCATTAATTGTATAGTCTTGGATTAAATTAAATTCAACCCATTCAAGGGGTACATGGCTAAAATAAATCAATTAAATCAATTAATAAATCCTAATTACTCTCAACAAACCAAAAGGAGAGAAAATCAATCAACCAATGAGATTTGAGGAAAGTCATTCACATGGATCAAGCCAAATTGAATCTCATTCACTCAAAGTGAAAAGGAATCTTGACCATTGATCTTGTCTACTTGTCCCAAGCTTTGAGGACACAAAATTTTCTTTGTCTTCAAAGGGTGGAACCAAAGACTTAACCCCAACTCAATCATGATTAAACACAACTACACCCCCTACCATTGGAAAATCTATAAAAGGAAGGCTAAAATCCTTCATAATTCATCAACCACCTATCTGAGAATTGCATCAAACCTCTTGCAATTTGAATTTAGAAAAGCATTTAAGAGAAATTTTAGCATTTATCTTAATAATTGATAGCTTTAGCATTGTTTTATCTTCATCATTCTCATTCTAGGACTGTCATTAGTGAGAGCTTGCTAAGAGCTTATTGATTAACATCTTAGTTAGAGAGCCATAGGATGCTCAATTAATCTTTGATTTTGTTAAATAGTTGCTCAATTGTGGTTGTATTTAGTTATTATTTCACTTATTATTGATGATTAACCCTAATTCTATGAAGGTACATTTATTTGTATACAAGGACCACATAGGTCGGTATGAACCAACTCAAGTATCTTCTTTGTTGAGTAGTCTTTGCTTTTAAAATTGGACTTAGTCATCTTACCTTTCTAACATTCATGGCACATAGCATGATCCAGTTTTGACAAGTTAGGCAATCCTCTAACTCTTTTCTTCTTACTAATCTTGATCATGTTATCAAAATTGACATGACATAACCTCTTATGCCACAACTATGCATCTTCATCTTTCATTAATAAACAAGAAGATTGATCAATATCAAGATAAAATAGATTACCTCTGGATTGTGTACCGGTTCCAACAAGTCTTCCTCCATCATCATAGATTCTTACCTTTCTACTCTCAAAAGCAAGTCGGTGTCTTGAGTTTTTTAGTTGTGCCACACTTAACAAATTGTAGTTCAATCCATCTACCTAGTATGCATTCTCACATTTTATTCTATCATTAATCATCAGTGAACCTTTACCTCTCACCATACAAGGTGCATCATTTTCCATTCTAATAGATCCACCATCATATTCATCAATTAGATCAAATTTCTCTATATCACCAGTCATATGATGTGTATAGCCACTATCTATGATCCATGTATCATTTATGTTTACTTTAGAGATTAGTGTTGTCTCTTCATGTTTCTCTTCTTCCTCTAAATCATCCTTCATAGCAACAAATACTACTTCTACATCATCATCAGTGTCAGATTTAGATTCAAATTCTTCAGCTATGTAACATACCTTTTTTCCTTTGTCATAGCTATCTTGTTTGTCTTTGTTGTTGTGTCGATAGCCTCTATTGACTCTTCTCCCATAGCTTCCTTTGGATCAATCTTTGGATCTATCATCATCTTTCTTATTCAAACATCTAGTAGCAATGTGGCCAACTTCTTTACAATTAAAACATGCTAGAGGTAACTTGCCTCTATACCATCCCTTACCTTTGGGAAATCTTTTGGCCATAAGAGCTTCAAGCTCATCAAGTTCATCATCGGTATTACTGTCACTATCATTATTCTTATCATTCTTTCTACTAGACTTACCAATCTTCAAAGAGGACATGAAAGTGGATTCAATAGAAGGTACAACACTATTGTCAAAGATATTCAATTCAAAGGTTGTAAGCTTACCGATCAGAGTGTCAAGGGTGAGGTCGGATGTAGCCCTTGTTTCATGAATTGCAGAGATCTTGATCGCATAAATTGGCAACAAAGTTTTGAGAATCTTGCTTATTACTGTTTCATCATCAATAACTTTGTTGGATGCTCTAATAGCATGTACTACTTCTTTTAGTCTATTTATGTATTGCACAATGTTCTCACCTTCTTTCATCTTCATATCATCAAATCGACCTCTTAGGCTTTCTGCTTTGGCTCTCTTAAAATTTGCATCTCCACTGTATATTAGAGTCAACTTGTCCCACATCTTCTTAGCTATATCATAGTCCTTGATGTCTTCAAATTCAGCATTGGTACAGGAAGTAGCAAGTTCCATCATAGTAATATTGTGTTCATGCCTATCCTTCAATTGATCAAGAGTTAAGGGACCAATGGGTGGTTCAATGTAGCCATTCTCCATTACTTCTAGTGTAGAATTTCCAATTCTAGATATGTGCAACTTCATCTGGCTTTGCCATACTGTGAAGTTATCTTTGTTCAACTTTGGCACTTCCCTCTTATACATCTTGAGACCTTTTTGTTGGAGTCCTTAAAACTCTATTCTAAGCAACCACCGCTCTGATACCAATTTTTAGAATAACTGAGAGGGGGGGTGAATCAGTTATCCAGTGTCCCATAATTTCTTAACATATAATCCAAAACAATTCTACTACTTTTGCTTCTCGGTAAAGATAAAATACTTTCATTATTTGTGTTTTTACCTATTGTCATTCTAAACTTTATAATAGTTACCGATTAAATCTAACATGTAATATGCAAAGTATGATAACAAACAAATATCACAATCAACACATAACATAAGAGATTTAACATGGAAACCTTGTGAAGGTAAAAACCACCTGGGACCGACAACCCAAAATTGTTCACTCTTCTGAAGTGAGGTCGATGAAGACCCAACCCTGTTAAAGGTTACAAACACACTATTAGGTGTGACCTAATTAGAGGATTTTAGACCAAAATTTATCGTCCAACCAACAATCACTCTGGGGTTGACAGGATAATAATGTTCACTCTATGAATGAAACATCAAAAGACTTTCATAGTCCACTCGGTTAAGAGATTTGACTATGTACAATGGTTAAATATGTAATAGTAGATGATCTACCTTAAGACAACTTCATTTTGTAGTTTACAGATCAATGTTTAGCTCATTCAAATATTTCTGATCAATATAACACTTCAGATTCAATACGATATCAACTTACTATCCATCAGTAATAACTCTCTATAGATCAGTAAATGTTCTGCAGCTCAGTTCTTATTAACCAGTATGATCAAAATGCTTGAAAACTTCTTCATGCAATAATTCTATAGTTTCTTCTTCCTTCGGCTCTCTTTAATAATGAAACCAATGTCTCTTATATAGACGAGTAAATCATTTTCTTTTCCTCCATTAGATTTTTTCGCTTAATCATATTCATAGATTTTTCCTCTTTAAGATTCCTCGGCTCATGTGTAAATAACACATTTCAATCTGCTCCATTAGATCCTTTTGATTTATGTTAGCCATCGATCTCCATAACAAACCTTATCTGTTACCTCAATTTCATACACTTTACAGCTCATCACTTTATCAGCTAAACTGATCCTTTAATTCCTTTCTATTTTTCTCAGTTAACAAAGAAATGCGTCGGTGAACACAAGCTCGGTTAACACTGTGCTCAGTATACACTACACTTCATCGGTGTATACTAAAATGCTTTATTTACCGACAACATTGCTTTGTGTCTTTCAGCTCTATTCTTCATCATAGATGAATGCAACACAATAAAGTCAATTTCATCAAGTCATAGACTGATCAACAAGTAACTCAGTGTATTCCTTATCCTCATCTGTCATGTACATCTTCCTCATGTAGATATTTATGTTCTTCATCTCTTTCACCTTCCTTCAGATGTGTCGATATAGTAACTTACAAGATAAGTATTGTCAAGCTAGTTGACATCAATGACAACATAATACTAATTTAATCATCTTGCATATATAATCATCAACTCCTTAGTAATCTTGAATTATAGATTCTTCATTCAGGTTCTAAATTAGTTGTAGGTCATCATGGTAACCCAAAATAATTTCACTCTTCTGAAGTGAGCTCGGTTAAGAGTCAACCCTGTTAAAGGTTACAATAACACACTGTAAGGTGTAACCTGGTTAGAGGATTTATCACTAACAGTTATTTGTGACCAAACAATCACTATGGGTTCAACATGAAAATAATCAACATTCATTGAATGTCATAATGAAATATAAAATATTGTTAACTCCCACTCGGATAAGAGATTTATTTGTAGAAATGATTAGAATGTAACAGTAAATGATCTAATTCAAATACAACTTTGTTTTTTAGATTTTCATATCTGTGCTAAGCTCAAAATACCTCTGGCCAATATATTCAATTCAATATATTTATATCCTCCAACTCTATTCTACTTGGTTAATTAATTTTTCCGATGCTCGATGTTGTTTGTAGATTTTCTTAGTTCTATCTTCAACCTATTTGACCAACTTTTCATCAATGCAATCTCCTCATGCATATTCCATATTTAATAATGAATCTCTCATCTCCTTTTATAGACATCATAAACCATTTTATTTCCAACCATAGATTTTGCCTCTTAATCTTCACCATTTATTTTTTTGCTTTAACCTTCCTCAAAATTTGTCTCTGTAACACATTTCATTCTCCATCATCTGATCATCCTTGAATTTTTTCAGTCATTTGATCATCATAAAAAACTTTATATTTAAACTTAGAATCAACCATAATTGTCCAGCTCATCATCTTTAGTCATCTATCACTTGTTTCATTTATTTCTTTCACTTGGTCAATACCCATGATGTGTCGATGAATTCTAACTCAGTTAACACTGTACTCAGTATAATACACTTGCTTGATGTTCATTGTTCCAACTCGGTGTATACTAAGTTCTTCATTTACTGACCACATAAACATTTTCTTTCTTGATCTTCAATCCATAATAGAATTATGTAATACAATAAAATCACTAACATAATGTCATAAACACATCAATAAGTTACCCAATGAATACAATATCCATATCTTTCACATACATATCATCTTCATGTTAATATTGTTGGAGATTTGCCAGCAAACCAGTGATGACTATATGTTTGTCATTGATGACAACATATGGTAAGTATCATGTGTGGAAGACTTATGTAGTAAGCTTTGAGTATATGTAGCATGGACATGTTATCATCATGATATCATGGATGTAGAGGTTAATTTTCAGTACAGATAGTTATGTAGCAACTTGTGTCAGCAGTGTTCCTCACAGAGTTATAGGCAGTGTTCTATGAGTGATTGTCCATTTAGTTATCATGGAGCCTTGCACATTTGGATATGTGATGGAGACATGTTAGTGTTTCTCCATTCATGGACGCAAAGGCTGATGTGTAGTAGAAGTGAAGTTATGCTGTCACTACTCACCAGTTGCAGTTTCCTATGTTTATCCAGAAGAGCCGACAAAGATTATATTAGTACAGGAGTTGCACCTATCATTTTGATATGCATGCTTGGATTAGTGATTGGAGTAGAGTTAATAATGTTTGGTTAAGAGCACATTATTTAATTCAGCTTGAGGAGAAAGTATCAATTAATTTGATAGAGTTGACAGTGTGTAGCGTGTGTCTACACTTATTGATTTGGACATTGCCCAGTTTGTGTTGCATGCTTAGTAGATCTAATAGAGATGTTATTGAAGAGTATTATTGTTTCTCTAATATAATTTCAAGGTGGTTCTAACAAGCTAACTTGATTATATCATTTAGAGGAAAGATACTTATAGCCAGTCATTTGTGATCACTAGAAGTATGGCATGGAGATAAAAGATTAGAGTAGAGAAGAGAGTGAGAAGTATTGTGTCATCAAGAGAGGTCTATGTGATAGAGGAGATAGAGTGTGATATTTATTGGGACTGATCAAGACAGCAAGTCTACCTCACAATTCACCAAGATCTAGATATAGTGTGTATCTATTATTCAGAAGGTTGTAGCCTTCACCCCTTTGAGCAGTGAGCTCTTAGATAGTGCATCCTCACCCCTAATAGGGTCAATCATAAAAGACTCCTAATAGGGTCTAACCTTTGACCAAGTCACTGTACTTATTGCATTGTAAATATCAACTCCTAACAGGGTTGTAAGATCTTCTAACAAGGATCATTATACACTAGTGTAGTTTATTAGTGGGTGTTAATTCCCACTGAGGTTTTTACCTATTTGGGTTTCCCCATAACCAAAATATTAGTGTTATGTTCAAGTGTTCTTTCATTGTGTTTATGATTAAAGTTTAAGTATACTTAATTGGATAAAGAATTGAAACTTGTAGATAACTGATTCACCCCCCCCCCCCCCTCTCAATTATCTCTTGGGACTATTCCTAACAATTGGTATCAGAGGCAAGTGCCTCAGAGAGAAATTTTAACAACTTGAGTTTGATCAAATGGCATTCTTTAGAAAATATAGTCCTAAGTTTGATGGAGAGAACTATCCTGATTAGAAGCCAAAATGGTGACACATTTGTAATGCATTTCTTTTGAAGTTTTTGAAGTGGCTATCAAAGAAGTTAAGATCCCCTCTCTAGAAGATATTGCAAAGGAAGATGCTACTAGAAAGAAAAATGATTTGTTTCATTAGAATGCAATAGCTAAAGAAGACCTTATCAATGCTTTATTTGATAGTGATTTTTCAGAGATAAAGAAAGTAGACATAGCCTACAAGATATGGAAGTACCTAGAAGACATGTTTTGAGGAGATACAAAAGAAAATAATGCGCACAAAAAGACATGGAAGAAAAGATACAATGCATTAGAGATGCCACCTGAAGAAGACATCAAAGCTTACAATCAAAGGATCAATAAAGTAGTTGTTGGAATTAGGAACAATAGTGGAGAAATATCACAGGAAGACATTATGGACAAGTTGATGACTACTCTTACAGTAGAGTATGAAAACAAGATCAACATCCTTGATGAGACCATGCAGCTTATAACAAATTTCAAGAGAGAGACCTTGATTAGAAAAATTTCATCTTTTGAGATTTCAAGATTGAAGATAGAGCCTAAAAGTGAGACAGCCTTCAAAGCATCAGTCCATGGTAATAAATCCTTAAACACTTCTGGTAATTTTGATGATGAAGATGAAGATAAAGAGATACATGATATTATTTCTATGATTTATAAGAAAGAAAGAAAAGGAAAAGGAAAGTATGAAAGTCAGTTACCCTTCAAATATTTCTCATGTAATAATATTGGTCACTTTGCATCTAAGTGTCCTACAAGAGTTAAGAAATTCAAAACTAACTACAAGCCTAAGTATACAAAAGAATGTTACTATGCTGGTGATGGAGTTTCTGATGATGATTCAATTGAAGGTGATCAAATTGGTTTCATTTCTATTATGGAGAAGATGTTTGATGAGATAGATCATGAAGATGGGAAAAAGGAACAAGAGTAGCATTGATTTCACAAGCAGACATAAGGACATATTGGATTATAGATAGCAGTTGTTCACATCACATGATAGGTAATTAAGATAGATTTGTTCATTTGGACAAATATAAAGGTGGCATGGTTAGTTTGGAGATAACACTCCTAAACCTATCATTGGTAGAGGAGCTATCACATTGGATGGAAAGAACACTAATGATGTTCTTTATGTAGATGGTTTGTAGCATAACCTTCTTAGTGTTGGACAATTTCTTGAAAAAGGTTATAGGTTGGAGTTCAAAGAAAACAAGTGCATCATTAACAACAAGGACGGTGTAATGATTGCATCAGGTTCAAAGACTAAAGGTAATGTTTTTTAGCTTAATTCAGAAGCAAGTTGATTTTTTGCTAAAGTAGAAGCCAATTGATATAATTTGCAGAGAATGTGTAATGGGAAAGCATGTGAGGAATTCATTGAGAAGCAAGCATAATTTAGAAGAGAACAAGTTGGATTTGATTCATACAGACCTATGTGGACCAACTCAAACAAGATCATACTATGGTGAAAGGTATTTCATTTTATTTGTTGATGATTATTTTATAATGATGTGGGTTGAGTTATTGAAAGATAAGTCGGAACAATTTGAGAAGTTCAAAATATTCAAAGCAAAGGTTGAGAATGAATCTGGACTAAACATAAAGTGTCTAAGATTGGATAGAGAAGGATAATTCACCTCTGATAGATTTTATGAGTACTATGAAGAACATGGCATAAAGAGAAAATTAAGTACACCTAGAACCCCTTAGAAGAATGGGATTGCAGAGAGAAGGAAAAGGATCATCCTTGATACAGTGTGCACCATCATGATTGAAGGAAAAGTTGCACACACCTATTGGAGAGATGCGGTCAATACAACAGTCTATACCATTAATAGAATAAAATTGAGGCCTGGGGCAAACAAGAAACCTTATGAGCTATGGTTTGGTAATGTTCCCACAATAAAATAATTTAGAATTTTTGGAAGCAAGTGCTACATCAAGAGGGATGAAGCAATAGGCAATTTTGATGCAAGAAGTGATGAAGGTATTTTCCTTGGTTACTCTACTAAAAGAAAAGCTTATAGATGTTTTAATTTGAGATTGAAGAAGATCATTGAAATTTCTCATGTTAAGATTGATGAAAAGTTTATGGTTCAAGAAAGATATCATGATTATGCACTCATGATTGAAGAAGAACCTAGTCCTTCCACTAGTGAGATAGTTGTTGACGAGATGTTTGACAGTATTAATATATTATTCAATGACCCTGAAACAAGTGAGGAAGAAACTCAAAAGGTAGATGAGACAGTATCACCTAAAGTTCCAAATTTTACATCTAGATATCACTCTAAGGATTACATCATTGAAGATTAGAGCAACAAAGTCACAACAAGATCAAAAGCAAAGAGTTTAGCAAGAAATGAAGCGGTATGCTTACTATCTCAGATTGAACATTTAAGTGTTAAAGATGCATGTAATGATTCAGATTGGCATGATGATATGAAAGAAGAACTAGATCATATTATTAAGAATGATACTTGGGAACTGGTCCCAAGACCTAGTGATAAGAATGTGATTGGAACAAAGTGGATATTCAGAAACAAGATGAATGAAGATGATATAGTAGTAAGGAATAAAGCAAGGTTAGTATGCAAGGGATATGTGCAAAGAGAAGGTATTGATTATTCAGACACATTTGCACCTGTGAGAAGATTAGAAACCATTAAGTTGTTTCTATATTATGCAACATTCAAAAATTTCAAAGTTTATCATATGGATGTTAAGTCAGCATTCTTGAATGGGGAGTTAAAGGAAGAAGTATACATTGAGAAGCCAGAAGGATTCACCTTATCATACATGCCTGATATGGTATGCAAATTGAAGAAATCCCTCTATGGACTTAAGCAAGCCCCTAGAGCTTGGTATGAGAGACTTGATGGATATCTATCAAAAATTGGATTCAAGAAAGGAGTAGCAGATTGTAATCTATTTATAACAGAGACATCTAAAGGTTTACTACTTGTAGCTATATTTTTTGATGACATTATCTTTGGGGGTAATGACAAACTTAGTGAAGAATTTTCTAAGGAGATGCAAAGTGAGTTTGAGATGAGCATGATTGGACCTATCAAATACTTTTTGGGATTAAATGTGCAGTAGATAGAGAAAGGTATTTTCATTAATGAGTCTAAGTATGTGAAAGAGATATTGAAGAAGTTCAAGATGGATGATTGCAAGCCAATTGGTAAACCTATGATAACAAGATGCAAGCTTACAAAAGAAGATGATTCTCCAATAGTAGATATAACATTATACAATTCTATGATTGGTAAACTTATATATCTTACTCAAACTAAACCTGATATTTCTAATGTAGTTGGCATAGTTAGAAGATTTGTAGCAGAACCTAAACAAAGTCACCTCATGGTAGTAAAGAGAATATTCAGATACTTACAGGGCACTATAGATTATGGTCTATGGTATCCTAATTTAGATAATGTTGAGCTTCATGTATATACAGATGCAGATTGGGTAGGATGCGTGGATGATAGAAAGAGTACATCAAGAGGAGAAGTATTTCTTGGTAATAGACTAGTCACTTGGACAAGCAAGAAGCAGAATTGTATTTCTCAGTCAACAGTAGAAGTAGAGTATGTTGCAATAGCCTTGAATTATTCTACAATTTTTTGGATCAAATAGATGATAAAGGATTTTGGAATTCAGATTGATTATCTTATTATTATTCATTTTGATAATAGTAGCACTATCAACATGTCAAAAAATCTCATGATGCATGTAAAGACAAAATACATAGAGATTAAGTATCACTTCCTAAGAGAGAAAGTGGTAGAGAAAGAATTCAAATTGGATTATGTGAGTACAAAGGATCAGCTAGTAGATATATTCACAAAGCCTTTGCCAAAGGATACTTTTGATTATCTTAGGGAGAAGCTAGGAGTAATTCCCTTCCCTGATTCTGATTAGAAAAAGTGGAGAGAGCATCAATCCTCAGTGACTGATGGATGGTTGACTACTCTACTTTAGTAGTACCAGTGCTTAAATGTTTGGCACCCTTTTCCATTTATGTCAAAGGGGGAGTAGTATATAGTCATGAAAAATAGTATTAAAAGGGGAGTTCATACATAATTAAGGAGGAGTAATATATAGCAACAAGGGGGAGTAGTATTCAGTCATGGAAGTAGTTCAATTGAGGAAATGGGGAATATTAAAGAATATTGTAGTAGATGGAGGATTCATCCTTGGGGGAGTTTTGATGAGGAAATGGAGAATGTTATAAAAGAATTGTTCATTTGGATTGGTGGTGTTTTTCATTCCATATGTTGCCATCAATGCCAAAGGGGGAGATTATTGGAGATTTGCCAGCAAACCAGTACTAACTGTATGTTTGTCATTGATGACAACATATGGTAAGTAGTATGCATGGAAGACTTATGTAGTAAGATTTGAGTATATGTAGCATGGAAATGTTATTAGCATGATATCATGGACATAGAGGTTAATTGTTAGTACAGACAGTTATGTAGAAGCTTGTGTCAGTAGTGTTCTTGATAGAGTTACAGGTAGTGTTCTGTGAGTGATTGTCCATATAGTTATCATAGAGCCTTGCACATTTGGATATGTGATGGAGACATGCTAGTGTTTCTCCATTTATGGATGCAGATTTTGATGTGTAGTAGAAGTGAAGTTATGCAGTCACTACTCACTAGTTGCAATTTCCTATGTTTGTCCAGAAGAGCCGATAGAGATTATATTAGTACAGGAGTTGCACCTATCATTTTTGTATACGTGCTTGGATTAGTGATTGGAGTATAGTTAAGAATATTTTTTTAAGAGCACATGATGTAATTCAGCTTGAGGAGAAAGTATCAGTTAATTTGATAGAGCCGACAGTGTGTAGCTTGTGTCTACACTTATTGATTTGGACAAGTCCCAATTTATGTTGTGTGCTTATTAGAGCTGATAGAGATGTTATTGAAGAGTATTATTGTTTCTCTAATATAATTTCAAGGTGGTTCTAACAAGTCAACTTGATTATATCATTTAGAGGAAAGATACTTATAGCCGGTCATTTGTGATCGCTAGAAGTATGGCATGGAGATAAAAGATTAGAGCATAGTAGAGAGTGTGAAGTATTATGTCATCAAGAGAGGTCTATGTGACAAAGAAGATAGAGTGTGCTATTCATTGGAACTAATCAAGATAGTAGGTCAACCTCATAGTTCACCAAGATCCAGATATAGTGTGTATCTATTATTCAGAAGGTTGCAGCCTTCACCCCTTTGAGTAGTGAGCTCTTGAATAGTGCGTCATCACCCCTAAAAGGGTCAATCATAAAAGACTCCTAATAGGGTCCTACCTTTGACCAGGTCACTTTACTTATTGCATTGAAAAGATCAAATCCTAACAGGGTTGTAAGATCTTCTAACAAGGATCATTATACACTAGTGTAGTTTATTAGTGGGTGTTAATTCCCACCGAGGTTTTTACCTATTTGGGTTTCCCCGTAACCAAAATATTGTTGTTTTGTTCAAGTGTTCTTTCATTGTGTTTATACTTAAAGTTTAAGTATACTTAATTGGATAAATAATTGAAACTTGTAGATAACTGATTCACCCCCCCTCTTAGTTATCTCTTGGGACTATTCCTAACAAATATTTCATTACTTCAATATTATTTCCTTCTTCAGATGTTTTTAACTAACATAATAACTATATTCAAAACTAGTTAACATCAACGAAAATATAATAACTAATGTAATGTGTCACATATACCTTAGTAGCTCGGTGATCATCAATCACTATATTTAAAGTATTTAATCAGTTGTCAAACTCTTCATTATGACATTCAATCAATTGTAGTCTATCAATCTCTCCCTTTGGCATTTATGGAAACACAATATGAAACATGTCATAGAATACCAAACATTTGTTCTACAAATCTATATGCAAATTTTGTAACTTAGTAAGCTCTCCCTCGCTTATACATTTAATATGTTTAATCACTACACAACATCAATACTCTCCCTTTCAGTAATATCTCTCCCTACAGATAGATATTTTATGTAATTTCTCTCCCTTTGATAGTAATTCCAAAAAGAAAATAGTCAGCTCTTCAGTAGCCAAATCAATATCCCTGTTGCTCGATTTAGATTCTAGTACCTTACATGTATTGATGTGTAGTTTCAGTTTTTTTTCCATCTTTGACAACCTTAGGAAACCCAAAGTGTGAACATTATGCATCAACATCATTATATACTATGATAAAGTAAAGTTTGATACAACCTCATATTACCTTAGTGACTGTTAGACAGTGGATGGACCCCTAGTCTACTTCTCAAGTATTCAAATGTGTCCTTCGGTAAAGGTTTACTAAATATATCATCAAGTTGTTCTTGTGATTTCACATATTCCAATCTGACTTCCTTTTCTTGAACTTGTTCCCTCAAGTAGTGATACTTAATAGATATATGCTTTGTCTTTGCATGCATCACTAGATTCTTTGAAATATTAATTGCACTTTTGTAATCACAATAGATTATCACTGGATGAGTGATCTCCTCATTCATACCTTCCAATAGTTTTTTTATCCATGCAATATTTGAACAATTGCAATAGCAGTAACATATTCTGCTTCTCCACTGGACTGAGAAATGCATCCTTGTTTCTTACTTATCCAAGTAACCAATCTTTCTCCCAAACAAAATGCTTCACTAGTAGTGCTTTTTCTATCATCAATATTTCCATCCCAATCAGCATCGGTACAAACTTTCAGTTCAAAATTGTCTTCTTTCTTATAACATAAACCATATTTTTTAGTGTTCTTCAAGTATCTCAAAATTATTTTCATGGAAGTCATGTGTGATTCTTTAGGATTAGCAGAGAATCTAGCTACAATTCCAACCACATGTGCAATATCTAGTCTACTATGCACAACATACATCAATTTTCCAATCATTAATCTATACAAGGTTTGATTTACCTCATTTATCTTTTCATCCTTTATCATTTTGCATCTAGTGACCATAGGTGTACCAACTAGTTTTGAGTCTTCCATACCAAATGTCTTCAATACTTCTTTTATGTATTTGTGTGTGATGTATGTCACTTCATTCTATTGCAATATTTGCAATTTAAAAAAAATTAATCTCACCAAACATTGACATTTCAAATTCTTTCCTCATTTCATCAGAAAAATATTTGCATAAGTTACCATGTCCTCCAAATATCATATCATCAACAAATATTTCAGCAATAAGAATCTTATCATCAGTTTCACATTTTAAATACAAATTATTATTGTCACTTGTTCTAACAAATCCAATACTAATGAGATATGAATGTAATCTTTCATACCATGCTCTCGGTGCTTGTTTCAGTCCATATAATGCTTTGTGCAAATTACATACCATGTTCCTCTGATTAGGATCAACAAAACCTTCAATTTGTTCAATGTATACCTCTTCCTCAAGTAGCCCATTCGGAAATGTAGATTTAACATCCATCTGATAAATTTTAAATCCTTTGTAAGCAATATATGCAAGTAGTATTGGTACTCCTTCAAGTCTAGCAACGAGAGAAAAAGTTTAACCATAGTCAGTTCCTTCTTTTTTGCATACCCTTTGCATAATAGTCATGCTTTGTTCCTAGTGGCATCTCCATTATCATTCAATTTGTTTATGAATATCCATTTGGTTCCAATCACATTTTTGTGTTTCAATCTCAGTACCAATGTCCATGTTTTTTTTAAATGTATTTTCTCAATCTCTCCATGCATAGCATTAATCCATTCATAATTTTCCAATGCATCTCTAACAATTTTAGGCTCAAATTCACAAACTAAATAAGTATTGTTTCTTAACTTACTTCTAGTCATCATTCCTGCTATTTTATCTCCAATTATCTGATCTTTTGGATGGTGTCTCCTCACATATCTTGCAAGTATAGGTTCGGATCTTTGTTCTTCAATGTGTTCTCCACTTGGTGCATGATCATCATTCTCTTCATTAACTACTTGTTGCTACTCGGTTTGCAAAAACTATTTCTTGGTAGCATTACCCTATTGCTTGATAATGTCAAACTATTACTCGGGTAGAGTTGTAGGTTCCTCAATATAAACAAATCTACCATAGTCTTTTGGTTCCTTTTTGGTTTCTTCATCATTATTTTCTATAAAATCATCAACTCTCACATTTCCACTTTCAATCATCTTGTTAGTAGCCTCATTCAAACATTTATAAGCTTTTCTCTTAGTAGAATATCCTATAAATATTCCTTTATCACCTTTTGAATCAAATTTCTCATTTCTATCATCTTTCTGAATGTAACATCTACTACCAAATATTTTGATATATCTCACATTAGGTGTGTAACCATACCATAATTTATAAGGTGTCTTGTTTGATTCTTTCTTTAGTTGAACTTGGCTCAGTGTGTAAACAATGGTACTAATAGTTTCTCTCTAGTACATTTATGCAACATCTTTTTCAATCATTAGTGTTCTAGCACAATCAACAATTGATCTATTCCTCCTTTCAGAAATACCATTATGTTGGGGTGTTCTCGGTGCAAATACTTTTCTCTTAATTCCATGCTCATTAAAAAAGTTAGTGAACTCATCAGAAATAATTTCACCACCTCTATTTGACCTTGAGCATTTCATTTCTTTACCACTTTATTTTTCCACTTTTTCTTTATATCATTTAAACATTTTGAAGGGTTCAAATTTTTCTTTTAAGAACATGACAGTCATCATTCTAGAGAATTCATCAAAAAAAAAGATAAAATATTTGTCTCCATAATAACTCCGAGTTATCATAGGACCACATAAGTTAGTATGAACTAACTCCAAAAAAGCATTAGATGAAAAGTGTTTTCTCTTAAAACTAGATTTTGACATCTTTCCCATTTGACATTATTTGCACATTACATGATCAAGTTTAGATAAGCTCGGTAAACCTCTAACTCTCCTTTTCTTACTGATCTTAACCATGTTGTCAAAGTTCACATGACATAACCTCTTGTGACATAACCATACATCTTCATTTTTAACCAATAAACAAGAAGTTTCAACATTGTCAAGTTATGCTTCAACATACCTTTTGATTGTTCACCAGTACCGATCAACTTTCCAATCTCATCAAATATTTTCACTTTTTAGTTCTCAAATGCAACTCAGTGACCTTTATTATTTAGTTGTGCTATACTCAATAGATTATAGTTAGGTCCTTTCACCCAATATGCATTCTCACATCTGATCTTATTATTCAACAATATAGATCCTTTTCCTTTTACTAGACAAGGTGTGTCATTTTCCATTTTCACAAATCCACCATTATAATGTTCAACGTATTCAAATTTTTCTTCATTACGAGTCATATGATTTATACAACCACTATAAATAATCCAAGTATTATTCTTGCTAACTTTAGAAATAAGTTATGCTTCAACATACCTTTCTTCTTCTTCAAAGTCTTCTTTCAATGCCACAAATATCACTTCTATTTCCTCATCACTTTCAATGTCAATGTCATCATCTTCATCTTCATCTTCAACTAGGTAACATGCCTTTTTTCATTTATCTCTATAGTCTTGGTTATCTCTATTGTCATACTATTAGTTTCCTTTTTGATCTCAGTAATCTCTTCTGTCATTCTTCTTATCATTTGATCTTTCATTTGATTTCTCATCTTCCTTCCTGTTAGGACATCTTGTAGAAATATGACCAATCTATTTGCATTTAAAACGTACCAAGGGTATTTTACCTCTATATCTTCCTTTTCCATTTTGTAGTCTTCTATCCATTAATACTTCAAGTTCATCAAGTTCATCCTCTTCACGTTCACTATCACTTTCATTTCTTATCTTATGTTTTCTGTGTTGGTAGTATTTTCAGTTTTCAAGGTTGCATTTTAATTTTTTCTTCTTTGAAAGTTTTCCCTGCTTATGTGATAAATCTCCTACAAATTTCCTCCCCAGAGCTTGGAATATGTTCATAATGGTATAAAACGCTAAGTGCTAGGTTGAAAATACTTCTAAAGATCCAAAAACCCCAGAAAAGCCTAACCAGATTCAATTTTTCCATTACCTTTTTTGAATCACTTAAGTGAACCTTTAAGCTTGTGCAATTTATAATCACTGGCTAGTTGCCCACTCTCCTAATGATTTTGGCATATTCCCTTTAGTCTAGTGATTTAGAGAAGCCCTTTTTCGCACGATCTCTTTAAGTGTAGAGAATATTCCTTTTTCTTCATGAGACTTAGTAGATGTTTTCAGTCACCAAGTCTTTGAGTGTTCTATGTAAGATCTAGCGACTACACTGATAAATCTATTGAAGACAACTATAGTTGCCTAGTCTCCAGATCAGAAATACCTTCAGTCGGGTAATCTCTAAATAAAATGATGAAGTGATAAATTATTTAGCAATTATGAGACTCCCTATAGTTGCTGAGTCTCTAAATGAAAGATGGTAGTTATGTTTACCTTCATTCGCTAAGTCTCCCAATTCTCAGGTGGTTAGTGTATTTATCCAATGACCCAACGATTGTAGTAGTCGTGTATCCTTATAATCCTGGTAGTTATGTTTTAAACATTTAGTAATCTAGTGACATAGTTATTTGTTGATCTCATGATGTGGTGGTTAAGTCATAAAATGTTTAGCGACTCAGTGATAACCATAAGATAAAGGAAAGATCAACGGTCGGCATTTAATCTCATAGTCTAACTAAGATTAAGTGGGATATCTGGTGACTTGGAAAATAAAGGCTTTCACGTAGTCTCTGGTGTTGGTGTTTGAAAACTCTTATGCCACTTAGGGCTGCCAATATGCCTTGAGACTAATGTTAGGACTGGTTAAATCCAAGTGTGAAAGCTCTGCAAGGCAACTGGACCAACTATAGGGAAAAGACTACCCTCTTCACTTCTAGCTCTACAAAACCATGGTGGGTGTACCTAATCTAGTAACTTATAACATTTTAGGACATTGGACTGGATCAAACAAAGTAGATGATAGAAAGAGACTACTAAATGCTAACCGGGCATTCATTGAATCTCTATTGCTATGAAGGGTAAAATGGCCTTGTGACCTCAAGACTATGAGGGATTGCAGGATTGGAGATATTAAATATAATTGGGCTTCTTGCATGATGTAGACAACCATGCAACACTTTGCATCAGCATAGGGATACTAGCTTAAGATCAGTGCCTTATCCATTGGGTATCATACCTAAAGTGAACATGGAACACAAGGACAACTACTAGATTCATCTGATAATCCAAGCCATAAACATAGTTAAATATCTCTTACACTACTTACAAGTATCGTTACTAATTGAACCAAATGAATCTATGCTTCACTCAGAAACTTTTAACCTGATTCTAAATCAAGGTTGAGAGATGAAACATATACATAAGAAACCAAATGCAATGAGCCAGACAACTCAAAATTCATTAAGAACAACTAAAGGAGAGATCCAAGAATGAGAAACTATATTAAGTATGTGGATTCAAATCCCAATATTACAAGTTGATTCAGAAAACACCATAGACAATATGCAAAAGATACATGAGGTTTTTCCCTAATGTTGATACAACCAGCATGAAAATGTCTACATGAAGAAACCACTCATGGAACTAGAAATTGGAACCACTGGAACTGACAAAATTCAGAACCCCTTCTAAGTCAAAAAAGCCACAACTTATACCACTAGCTACCTTGGAAACCCAAAATAGGTTACAACAAGCTATGGACAGATAGGGCCAAGGTTACAATGGCTAACCACAGAAAAATTTCAAAAAACCACTGGAGGGAAAACCAGCACCAGCCTATCAGACCAAGGATGATCTTCGCACTTGAGAAGAATCTCTAAGAAGGATAGGAAGATCATAAATTTACCATGCAAATCAAACTGAACAGACCTGCAAAAAGCCTCGAGCAACAAAATATGTCCATCACCATACAGTACAAATCCCTGCAAACGATCATGGAACACCCTAGACCACACCGCAATCAACTAGCACCACCAAACAAATCAAATTTGGCTGTGAAAGCATCAAATTTTGGTACCTCCTGTCATAGGAAAATCCCTTGCAAATTTGAATTCGAATGGTCACTTACAACTCCGCAACAGTGACATCCCTACGGTTTTTGCATGATCACATAAACAAGAAAAGGGCTATGCAAACATGCGACACGCCACTTCCCATTACCTTCTTCATAACCACTGCCATTGCCGCTACCACAAAAGGGTTTATCGCATGTTCACATAGCCAAAAAATTGGCTCATGCAAACATGCAACAAGCCACTAACATGCATCCTACCAGTTGGCACGTCACCGCCTAAAATCTAACGGTGCATCAATGATCCATAAATTGAACTGAGACCAACATTAAGTCCCTACCGTAGATCCTCTCCATCTCATGGGCTTAAAAATATGACGTTAGTAGGGAGATATCAATGGTCAGTCACATGATCACATGGACCGGAAAGATTCCATGCAATCACATGATAACCATTGATCATGGAATCCTCCCACTGCCGAGATACCCTAACCTGGGCCCGCGTTCAAATCTATCATCCTGCCAGCTCAGACCAATTGGAGATTACCACAACACCACCTACCAATGAGACCACCAAACAACTACAAATGGGCCCTAGCACATGTGGCACCCTTGTCACATGATTGCATAGCACAAAGATGGGCTATGCAAACATGTGACAACCCGCAAACCTTAACCGCTAGCATAACCGCCACCGCTGCTAACACAAAATGTTAGTCACATGATCGCATAGCCTTGAAAAAGGCTATGCGAACATGCGACTAACCACCAGCAATCACCACCGCTACCTGCCCACTGACCAATCAGACTTGCACAGTTAGGAAATGCCATCAAACAGGGCAGAAGTGCAAGGTCAAAAACACACAGGGTTTTTAGTGAAAGATCAAAAACACACAGGGTTTTTGACATTGACACAAAGGTAAACAAGGATGCGAAAACATCAAGGGTTTTCATGCAGGCCAAAAAGGTCGAAAACATCATGGATTTTCAAAAACACTGTGGGTTTTCGACACTGTGGTAGATTCTAAAACTATTTCTTGTAGACCTTAAAACTTTAATAACTCCCTGGGTTTTGCGATTCAGGAGATGTGATTTGGACTAGAGCAAGGTGACAACATGAAGAACATAGGGCAGGACACTTTTACAAAAACATTTGCAGGGAAGAGGCCATTTTCATAGGATTTTGCTATGACTGGAAAATGGACTAACATCTAGATTTAACCAAGGTAAAGGAAAATATTAAGAGACTATGAGATATCTTCAGTCACGTGTTTGCCAGAAGGTGATGAGTTAAGGTAAAGGTTTTCACAGAGTGAATATGAACCATTGATGCATTTTTTATTGGGTGGTGGTCATGTTATCTCACAATCAAACCATGAGTCAGGAAAAGTTTCAGTGACTGTGAGAAATGCTTTGTCGCCCAATCTCTGGACTAAACCTAGGTTAAGGAAATTATTCAGTGACTGGGAGATAACTTCAGTCGCATAATCACCAAATGACTAAGGGTAAAGTTCTTGCCGAGGTCAAAAAATGAAAAAAGATATGAATCAATTTTCTGTATTTGATGATGTGTTTGTTCCTAATTGGTCACAGATTAAAATAAAGAAATAATAATCTCTCAGCAATTATAAAATGGACAATAGTTGCTAAGTCTCCAGAAGCAATAAATCAAAGATATTCTACCTTTAGTCTCTAGATCTTCAAAAAGGTTCCATCTCTAGATCTCCTAAGAAATTCAAAGTCAAAGTAAAGTTTATGAGATTGAGCGACTATTGTCATATTAAGATCATGTGGTTGTCATGAAGTTTCAAGAAGAAATGAGGATTTGAAAAGTCTTTCAGTGATTAAGAGAATTCTCTTTAGTCGCCAAGTCTCCAGATGGGCGAAGTCAGGTAGTCTCCAGAAGAACTTTGAAAATTCAACAAGTTTCAACAATGAGGAGACTCACTACTAGTCGCCAAGTCTCTGAATGAGAAGAAGAGATATTGAGACTTTGGAAAGGCATTTGTCACTAGGTCTCAAAATAAGATTAATAAGTGATACATTTTGCAGTGACTGGGAGATAGACTATAGTCATTGGGTCTCTATATGAAAAATTATAGTTTCATAAGGTCGCTAGATCATGAGATGAAATGATAAAAGGCCAAATAATTCAGTGACTATGATTTTTTACTATAGTCATCAGGTCTCTAGATAGAATAAAATCATGTAATGACTGAGGACTTTCCTTTAGTCACCAAATCTCTAAAACTATTAAAAAAGTGCCAAGTCTTTAACCAAATGGGAGACTAAGTGTAGTCGCTAGGTCATCAAAAATCAAATTTGATTACATGTCACTTTCTTGGCTCATGGCTAGTGAATTGATTTTAGAATGTGCCAAGTAATGGCAGAGGTGACATGATTACAGAGCTTGATTCTTGAAAGGGAAACTACATTCAATTCTTTGGAATAAATATAGTTAACTGTCACTCATTCTAAAATTACCAAGCATTCAGGAGAGCCATAGTTGAAGAATTATGAGATTTCCTAAGTTTTTCAATGATTAAGCAATTCAGTGAAGTTCAAAGTTTTCAGAAGAATTTACATCTCTAGTCAAGATGAGTCAGCCATCAACCAGCGGAGCTTCCACTAGTAAGGGATCCATGAAAAAAGTGAAGGAAAGTTTCTCAGACAAATTTCTCACTCTTCTACCTAGGTTTTCACAGAATAAAAAGGTTAGTGACAAAGTTTTTGCTGATGATTTAAGTTACTATAGAGATGCGAAGAAAGGAGATGTGTTTGGCATGTGTCTTTTTAGATATTTTTATAAGAATGTTGATATTCCAGTCCCTATTTCAAACCCTTGGACCTCCGGGTTGGCTAGGTTGATAGTGCCTGATGTTTTTACAGATGTCGACTTGGTCATTTATTTGGTCAACAAATATGACCCTTTTTCTAAGACAATAAGGAAAGGGGATGGCTTAGCTCTAGTCACTTTAGACCAATATTAGGTTATGAGGGCTTTTGGTATTCATATTCCCATGGCTGCAAATATCAATCTGTAGGCCCAAGCTAACAGGTACATTAAGGAGATAGTCCCAGTGTCTAAGGAAATCCAAAACCATGTCTCGAGAGGCAACAGGAACTATATTGCAGCAATGGTTGGGGCAGCCCAATACTTCTACAAGGACCTATGTTTCTATATCAAATACATTGCATATGGATTATGCAGGGTGCTAGGGGTAGATGGTAGTGCAAACAAAATTTCATCTGACATCTTGATGATGGTATTAGATTCACAGATCCTTCATACAACCAAAGGATATGATTACAAGGCATATGTAATAAATAAAATGCATGAAGGACTTGAAGCTCTTAGGAAGAGGGAAGCTTCTCCTAGGTATTTGCATTACTCATTATTAATGCACTTTATTTTGTTTTACAATTACAACATTATGGACTTGGATCCCCTATAGCCTCAAATGATGTGGAGGGGTCAACCCAACCAAGTGCAGTTTTGGATAGGAGCCTGGAGCCCTACTTCTACCAATTGTGATTTTTGTACTTTTCAAAATTGGATGGTATAGCCCATTTTGCTCAGCCTAGGATTAAATCTCTCCAAGCTGCCAGTTAAGCCTCTGTAATTACTAAGGCCTTGTCATTTTGTTGACAAGTAGACCAAAAATCATAACTGGGGAGATTTTTATTATGAGAAAAGCTTTACAATAATCAGAGTATATGGGTATCCCCAGCCACCTCATGTCCTACCATTCTTTGTGCCACCCAGGATTGCTTTCCTAGAGATTTTTTGGCAACTAATGTTAACTAATAAAGAACACTTGGCCCCCCATAGGAAGGGTACATTTACCCCCAAGGAACTTCAAAGTATGAAACTTCACTATTGGGAAGAATTCTTTCAATAAGCTAAATGACTAGTTGAACTAGTATAAGATGAATGTTGCCATATATAGGTATCTATATACAGAGGACTTTATTGTTATGGCTAGGAAATATTATACTCCTACTATTCCTATAAGTAATAGACATGAGCAGTGTCCTGAAGAGGATGTTATCATAAATATTATAGATGATGAAGAAGTAGAGAGGAGGGTTGGACAATTCTCATAATTATTGTCACTTGAGAAAAAGCTAAAGAAAAAGTGCACATTTCCATATTTACAGAGATTAGATAAAATGATGGAGAGTTTCAACACATTGGTCAATTCACTTAAGGACCAGCTTGATGATAAAGAAAGGGAGAAGGAGAAGTACTCTGAATCAGAGTGTGAAGAAGGCAGTGATGGAGGCTACCCATTGTATAGCCCTCCTGCCACAGAATAGCTACCTCCTATTGAGAAAGGAGGAGAGGAAAATATAATCATGGATTTAACAGAGCTTCCTAGCTCTCAGGATACAAATGAGCCTCCTCTTAAGAGGCAAAAATTGCAAGTTGGAGAGCCTTCACAAGCAAGAGTTCCTGAGAAGAAGGATAGAGTAGGAGCCTTGATCACTAGAACTAGAGCATATGATCATCAATTAAGGAAGAAGATTAGAAGATTAGGGAAGACAAGAGAAAAAAAAAAAAAGTAGTTGAAGAAGTTGAAGTGCCCTTGGCTTTAGGTCAAGATGAAAGAATGCTAGAGAAGGATGCTTTCTTGAAGGATGACAATTTTATTAAGTCAGATGAGTTCAAGAACTTTCTAGTATGGCACAAGCAATAGCAAGATGCTTCTAATGTGTAGATCACCAAAGATGGCCAAGTACCTAATGAGGCCATCTAGGCTTTAAGAGAATATGATTCTGAGTCAAAATCCATCACTCCAAAGGAGACTAGGAAATTGGTAAAGGCTAGCAACATGTTTCTTTTAGCTAGGTGGGATCTAGCTTCAGCTTTTTTAATAGAGCAGATAAGGAAGTAGGAGAATTTAAATTTGTTTTTAGAAACCCAAGTAGGGGATTTGATAAAAGGATTTTGGTATAGCCCTAAAAATCAGGTATTGGCTATGTGGAGCCTCTCTCCAAAGGATCAGAAGCCTTCCCTACTAAACATACAAGAAAAGATGGATGGTGACAAGGTTGTGTGGTCAATCCACAACATAGGAGATCTTGAGATCTCACAAGTGCTTACCCACTTTGCAAGGCTAAATGAAGATAAAACTAAGCAACTCTCGGATAGGTATAATGACCTATTTAAAGATTACAGTGTACTTGTTAGAGATAGGGAGGTACATATTATAAAGGAAAATGACTTGGATAAGTATGTGGATGATCTACAACAACATATCATCAATATGCCTATGGTTACCCCTACACCACCAAAGCAACCTGCACTACCAGAAACTCAAAGTGTAGATGTAGAAGAAGTTGCTACAACAAAAGAGAAGGTGAACCTAGAAAAGACTGAAGCTATTTTACAAGCCATTTTGAAGATTTTGTAGCATAGAATTGAAGTTTTAAAGGAGAAGGCAGAGGTAGTTTATACTACATATAATAAATTACCTGATTTACAGAATGAGGTAAACAATTTTATTTCTATTTTAAATACTTATCATACATCTTGGTCAATAAGGGCTCCATTATTTGAAAGACTAGCAGTAGTGCAATCTTTGAGGAATGATATCCTGGAACTAGTTTTGCAAGTAGGAGATGAAATTGGGAAGATAAGTGTTGCTTCATCCTTATTTAAGGGTAAAGCAAACCAAATTGAAGCAAAGATATGGTGTAGGAGAACCCTTCTAAGGGCTCCCACCATTATTAATTTTTTTTTTGTTTAACTTCCTAATGAAGGCTTGTAATTAGAATAAGAGCTTTGAGCTCATTTGGTGTGTGAAGGGTCTAGTTAGGATCCTAGAGTCATAGGTTGGTCTTTCTTAGTGATTATACAGTGACTCAGGGAATGATGTCATCCTAAAGTCATATGAACTTAGGATGGGTCAAAGTCTTAAAATAGGGGATTGGGATGATTTGGCACATGTGTGCTTTGATCTAGACCTTAGAATGGTCTTAGGAAGTGATAAGAGAAAAAGTTTCTCAAGCAAGAAAAAGTTGCTCAAAAAGTTGCTAGCAACTTTTCAAAGTTGCTTAGCAACTTTTCCTAATTTGAATCTAAACCTTACCCAAGTGGCTATAAGCCCTAAACAAGCTCAAATCCTGAAAAAAAGACTATTTATGATTGGAAAAACCCTAATCCAAGGGTTGGAGGTGAATGTGTATGGCTCTAAGTTTGTATAACCAGACTGTGATTGTAAATGGTGTGACAATCAATGCTTATGGCATGATTTGGATGAGTTAATGAATAGCATATGAGATCTTTGGAATTGTATATTTGAATTAGTATATTTCCTTTCATTTTTTTGTGTTTAGAGTAGTTTCTCTATTCATTTGTGTGTTCTTGTTTTAGTTTTGATTTCACCAGTCCTCTGTCCAGTTTGAAGAGGCATGTAGATAAGGGGTTGTAACTCCTATCCCCACTGTGGAAACACCATGGAACCTTGGGATATGGTAGTATAGACCCTATACTATACATATATGCAAGAAGAGCCCTGGAATGTGAGTGCAAGAAATTATGTGACCAAGCCCTAGGTGAGACTAAGCAGTGCCTGGCTAGGTGTCATCAGCATTGGAGAAGCTCTAGAGGACAAGGGAGAAAACTTCAAGACAAACCCTTTGGAAGATTTCAAGAGGGATGATTAAAGACTCATCTTTGTGAAGGATAGATTCCCAACAACCCATTTGATGTGTTTATTCTACCAAACAAACTCTATGACTTAGTCAAGCCTAAAAAGCCCTAGAAACCCTCATTTCTAGTTGAGGCATTGTACGGATAGTTGAAGACCTAAAACCATAAAAATCATTGAGGTTTGGGAATTTTAATAGAGGTCTATATGGAATATTAGCCATGGTTTTGTGAAGGAAGTTGGTCAAAAGTCCTAAAAACCCGAAGAGGAGGCCTAATTGGGACTCTTTTCTAGGAGCCCTATTTTGGGAAGAAAGTGTGGAATCGGGTAAGAGAAAAACTTCACCAATACCTTGGAGTCACTTTGTTGAGTGTTAAAACACCTTGGAAGTCATCTCTACCCTTGTCAAATCCTGAGGAGATGATCAAGACAATAAAACCTTATTAGTCTATGTAAGGGCATGAAGCTAGGAAGTGTGCAAGCAAGCTAGGAAGAAGGAGAGTTCATTATTGGTGGTTATATTGGGCTAGGTTAAGGGATCCTATTGAGAAGAGGAGTCCTATAGACCATAGGGTATGAGTAGAGCACACTAGTGATCCAAGCTAAGGATCGGGAAGCATAGACTAAGCTAGTCTATCCCAATCTACCCATCAAATTGGTATCAGAGCCTAATAAGGCTTGGGAAGTGGATAGTTGGAAAGTGGATGTTTCAACCTCCAGAGGAATCAATAGGGTCATCTCAAAACAAGAAGATGGTGACTAATGTAGAGCTAGCCAAAAAGGAAGAAGATCAAGAGGAAGCAAATAGACTCCTGCAAGAAATATTGTATCAGATGGAACAACTCTTGGATAATGTCCAAGCAAAGGCAGATAAAGTGAATGATAGAATGGAGGAATAGGATGCTAAAGAGAAAGAGAAGACTATAGATGATGAGGTGCCTACACCTGATCCTCCTACTCAAGATGAGTAGTTCTTAAAGGCACTAAAGGCCATCACTAGCAAGGCACTTGAAGGTGTTCCACTTCTTACTCGCAGAATGGACACAAAACTTGTCATGCAATGGATAGAGGGTATGGAGAACCACTTAGAATGTGAAGGGATCTCTAAGGCACAAAATGTCAAAGTGGCCAAATCTAGGTTAATAGGGAAATCTCTAACTTGGTGGAATTATCTCCAAGAAGAAAGGGAGAAAGAGGGAAAGAACCCTATTGCTAATTGGAAAGCCATGGTGAAAAAAGTAAGGCAAGCATACCTACTTGTAGATTATGAAATTCAATAGCATAGAAGGAGGTTGAATCTCAAACTAAAATAAATGGATGTAGCCACCTATACCAAAGAGTTTCACAAGCTGAGCCTAAGATTTAAAGTGAAAGAGGAGGAGAGTATCAAGGTGGCAAGGTATTTAAGTGGACTAAGATGGAGTATTGTAGAGGAGATGAACTTGTTTACTCCTACCATGGTCCTTGGGTGTCAGAATATGGTACAAAAGCTAGAAGATAAGCAAAGAAAGAAGCAAGAACCTAACTCCAAAAATAGAGGCAAAGGTAGAGACTCTAGAGGGGGTCACAGAGGAGGTTCTAGTGGTAGAGGAGGTGACTCTAGAAGTCAAGGATAGAGTAGAATCCTAGAAAAAGTTGTAGAGACTAGTACAAGAGGAACATTTAGTATAGGAAGAGGGTCTTAGGGTGGTATAGGAAGAAGTATAGGAAGGAGTAGCTCCTACTTTTCCATAATGAAGTGTTATGAATGTGGATAGCTTGGACACCCTACTTATAGGTGTCCTAACAAACCTACAAGTTCTAGTGGTGAAAAGAGGGTAGCCTATGCCCAAGAAGATGGTAGTAGTTCATGTACCAATGAGGTAAGAAAACTCGAATCAGAGATGGGGGAGAACTTGATGTTTAGGAGAGTGCTCATAAGGAAACCTACTCAAGGAGAAACGAAGTAGAGAAGAGCTCTATTTAGAGTGAGATGCAAGATCCAAGGCAAAGTTTGCAAGGTAATAGTTGATTTAGGATAAACTAACAATATCATATTAGATGAAACAAAAAAGAAGCTAAAACTTATAAAGATACCCCATGCAAACCCTTACAAGGTGACTTGGTTGAATCAGGAACAAAGTGTGCTAGTGAATGAGTAGACATGGGTGGATTTTTCCATTGGAGGCTATAGGGACAAGGTTCTTTGTTATGTCCTTCCCATGGATGCATGTCATCTCCTATTAGGAAGACCCTAGAAATTTGATAGGAAAGTGCTCTATGATATTGGAGAAGAGAACTCCATTTCTTTCAAGAAGGATGGTAAGACATTCAAGATTCAATCTCTAACAGAGAGTGATGAAGGATCCTCAAGGACACCTAGTGTGTTACTTAGAAGTGGAAAGGAATTCCTAAACTCATTAGATGATGAGGAAATAGTGGGATGTGTCATTATGGTAAAACCAAAAGAGGAAGAACACAAGTTGCAGGTAGAGACACCTATAGAGGTGAAGAAAATGTTAGAGGAGTTCAAGGACATTGTAAGTGATGGAGCACCTACAACACTTCCTCCAAGAAGAGTTATAAGTCATCAAATAGACTTTGTACCCAGTGCATCTCTACCTGACAAAGCAACATACAAGCTTACCCCTGATCAAAATAAAGAATTAGCAAGGCAAGTGTAAGATTTATTGGATCAAGGACTGATCAAGAAAAGTATTAGTCCATATGTAGTCATAGTGGTATTGGCATCCAAGAAGGGAGGCAAGTGGATACTTTGTAGTGATTCAAGAGCCATCAACAAGATCACCATCAAGTATAGATTCCCAATTCTAAGAATAGAAGACTTGATAGACTGTTTAGGAGGTGCTATGTATTTTTCTAAGTTGGACCTTAAAAGTGGTTATCACCAAATAAGGATTAAGGAGGGTGATGAGTGGAAGACCACTTTTAAAACCACAGATGGATTGTATGAATGGCTTTTGATGCCATTTGGGCTTACCAATTCCCCAAGATCCTTCATGAGGTTGATGATTGAGGTCTTGAAGGACTTCACTGGCAGATTTGTGGTGGTGTACCTAGATGACATACTCATCTATAGAAAAACCAAAGCAGAGCAGCTTGAACACTTAAGGTTAGTCTTGAAGAGGCTACATGAAGAAAAATTGGCAATCAACCTTGAGAAATGTGAGTTCATGTAGAAAGAACTATTCTACTTGGGATTTGTGGTGTCCAAGGGCACTTTGAAAATGGACCCAAACAAGGTGGAGGAAATCTTGAATTGGCCTGCCCCTAAAACAGGGACTGAAGTTAGGAGTTTTCATGGTTTGGCCCAATTCTATAGGAAATTTATGAGAAATTTTAGTGGTATATGGCACCAGTGCTTGACACCATCAAGGGAGGACTCAAGACTAAGTTCAAATAGACTAAGGAAGCTAACTAAGCATTCCAAACATTGAAGCAAGAGGTAGCTACCAAACCTATCTTACTCTTACCTACTTTTGATAAATTATTTACCATTGAATGTGATGCAAGTGGTATTGTAGAAGGGGGTGTACTAAGTCAAGAGGGAAGACCTGTGGCATTTTTCAGTGAGAAACTCAATGAAGCAAAGAAAAGGTATTCAGCCTATGACCTAGAGTTATATGCATTAGTGCAATCTCTCAAGAAGTGGAGGCATTACCTCCTACCAAAAGAATTTGTGGTGTTCATAGATAATCAAGCCTTGAGCTATATTAATACTCAAGAGAAGCTTAGCAATAGACACTTGAAGTGGATGGAGTATCTCCAATCCTTTACCTTCACTATCGAGCATAAGAAGGGGCATCTCAACAAGGTAGCAGATGCTTTAAGTAGGAAGCTATTGACTGTCCAAGAAGTTAAATTGTAGAGCATAGGAATAGTAGGTTTCAAGGATCTTTATGAGGAGGATGAAGACTTCTCTAAAGCCTATAAGATGTGCCAAGAGTTTGAGAATCACTTCCATGGTGATTATGTAGACTACACCCTTCAAAATGGACTCTTGTTCAAAGGAAAACAACTATGTGTGCCTAGGGGATCCATGAGGGAAAATCTGGTCCAAGAGAAGCATAACAGAAGTCTAAGTGGACATTTTGGCATAAAAAAAACTATGGAGCTAGTACAAAGATACTATTTTTGGCCTAAGTTAGCAAGAGATGTGAGAAGGTATGTGGAACAATGTGGTGTGTCTCAAAGAGCTAAAGGAGGTTCAAGCAATGCAAGACTTTATCAGTCCTTACCAGTTCCAAATAGGCATTAGGAATGTGTAAGCATGGACTTTTTGGTTGGAATCCAAAAAAAAAATAGGTATGGATAGCATCTATGTTGTAGTAGATAGGTTTTCAAAGATGAGTCATTTCATCCCATGTAGAACCACTCATGATGCAAGCTATGTAGCACATCTCTTCTTTAAAGAGATTGTGAGGATTCATGGACTCCCTTTGAGCATTGTGTTAGATAGGGATAGCAAGTTCATGGGTCATTTTTGGAAAACCTTATGGAAAAGGTTAGGAACTAATCTCTCATTCAAATCAGCTTACCATCCAAAAATTGATGGTCAAACTAAAGTTATAAATAGGTTGTTGGGAAATTTGCTAAGGTGTTTGACCAAGGAGTATGGGCAGACTTCAAATCTTGTCATTCCACAAGTAGAATAGGCCTATAATGAGAGTGTGAATAGGACCACAAGAAGGAGTCCTTTTGAGGTTTTTTATGGAAGACACCCTAGAGGAGTTTCTGAACTAAGAGACCTTGGTTCAATCGAGATGAAGAGTGGCCAAGCAAAGGACTTTACTCAAACTATCAAGGAGGTCCAAGAACAAGTCAACAAGGCTATCCTAGAGTTCACTCAAAAGCTAAAGGCTAAGGTAGATGAAAGAAGAAAAGAAGTTTAGTTTCAAGTAGGGGACTGTGTGATGGTTCATCTAAGAAAAGAAAGGATGTAAAAAGGCATGCCTACCAAGTTGTAGATGAGAAGAGTAGGGCCTTGTAAAATTCTGGCCAAGTATGGAGAAATGCATATAAGGTGGACTTACCATTAGATTTGGCTATCTCACCAGTGTTTAATGTTTCTGACCTGGTCTTGTTCAAAGGAGATATAGCCAAGGGCCGTGAAGACCAAGAAAGGGTGCTACAGGATATAGATAGCAATGTCATGCCAAAGAGGTAGCAGCCCATAGCAGAATAGGTCTTGGAATCTAGGGTGAAGAAGTCTACCAGGCATCAAGTGTACATGGAACACTTAATCAAATGGGAAGGCCAACCTGAGTCTGAAGCCACTTTGGTAGAGGAAAGTCAATGCAAGAAACTAGGCATAGACCTAGCCCTTCTTGACCCCAAAGTGCCTTAGTTTGTGCTGAGGGGGAGTATGGTGCAGAAGCACCCTTCTAAGGGCTCCAAAAATTCTTAATTTTTATTGTGTTGAACTTCCTAATGAAGGCTTGTAATCAGAATAATATCTTTGAGCTCATTTGGTGCGTGAAGGGTCTAGTTGGGATCCTAGAGTCATAGGTTGGTCTTTCTTAGTGACTGTACAATGACTCAGGGAATGATGTCATCCTAAAGTTGTATGAACTTAGGATAGGTCAAAGTCTTAAAATAGGGGATTGGGATGATTTGGCACATGTTTTCTTGATCTAGACCTTAGAATGGTCATAGTAAGTGATAAGAGAAAAATTTTCTTGAGCAAGAAAAAGTTGCTAGCAACTTTTCAAAGTTTCTTAGCAACTTTTCCTAATTTGGGTCTAAACCCTACCCAAGTGGCTATAAGCCCTAACCAAGCTCAAATCATGAAAATAAGACTATTTATGATTGTAAAAACCCTAATCCAAGGGTTGGAGGTGATTTTTTATGGCTTTGAGTGTGTATAACCAGACTGTGACTGTAAATGGTGTGACAGTCAATACTTATGGCATAATTTGGATGAGTTAATGAATAGCATATGAGATCTTTGGCATTGTATATTTGAATTTTTATATTTCCTTTCATTTTTGTTTGTTTAGAGTAGTTTCTTTGTTCATTTTTTTGTGTTCTTGTTTTAGTTTTGATTTCACTAGTCCTCTATCCAGTTTGAAGAGGCATGTAGATAAGGGGTTGTAACTCCTATCCCCACCATGGAAAAACCATGGAACCTTGGGATATGGTAATACATACCCTATACTATACATATATGCAAGAAGGGCCCTATAATTTTAGTGCAAGAAATTATGTGACCAAGCCCTAGGCGAGACTAAGCACTGCCTGGCTAGGTGTGGTCAACGTTGGAGAAGCTCTAGAGGACAAGGGAGAAAACTTCAAGACAAACCCTTTGGAAGAGTTCAAGAGGGATGAGTAAAGACTCATTTTTTTTAAGGATAGATTCCCAACAACCAATTTGAGGTTTTTATTCTACCAAACAAACTCTGTGACTCAGTCAAGCCTAAAAAGCCCTAGAAACCTTCATTTCTGGTTGAGGCATTGTACAGACATTTGAAGACCTAAAACCCTAAAAATCCTTGAGGGTTGGGAATTTTAATAGAGGTCTCTATGGAAAAGTATCCATGGTTATGTGAAGGAAGTGGGTCAAAAGTCCTAAAAACCCAGAGAGAAGGCCTAATTGGGACTCTTTTCTAGTAGCCCTATTTTGGGAAGAAAGTGTAGAATCGGGTAAGAGGAAAACTTCACCAATACCTTGGAGTCTCTTTGTTGAGTGTAAAAACACCTTGGAATTAATCTCTACCCTTTTCAGAGCCTGAGAAGATGAGCAAGACAAGAAACCCTTATTAGTCTATGTAAGGGCATGAAGCTAGGAAGTGTGCAAGCAAGCTAGGAAGAAGGAGAGTTCACTATTGGCAGTCAGATTGGGCTAGGTCAGGGGATCCTATTGAGAAGAGGAGTCATATAGAACATATGGTGTGAGTATATTTCATGCCCCACAAGGGAACCGGGGAAGAGATCAAAGATTCTCTTTGTAAAAGAAAAACCTAAGTAATGATTTATGAAATATTTTGAATTTTTAAAAGAATTATGTGAACAAAACTTAAACGTAGTTAAACTTAGATTCCTCCCAAGGTTCCATAATATTTTATGGACAATTCATTTAAGTCCTTTAAGTATACTAACAACAATATTTACTACTTAAAGCAAAATACATCATATCATTTGAAGATTCTTTACAAAGAAATTCAAAGTACTTTTCATTTCAATTTTCTATTTAAATCCATCTATTTTCCTAAGTACCCTTTATGAACAATATACTTTTTAAAGAAAATAGAATCATCTAAATCATTTGATACATTAAAATTATTACATTTTATTTTCAATATCTTTTCACTTAACCAACAATAATGAAAAATATACTACTTAACTTGGAATGTTACAAAATCCTTTTCTTTTCAACACACATCATATACATAAAGTTTGTGATATCCCTTTTTCCTTTCTCCTAAGTCTACCCATATCATTTTGAAATACATTAATAATTACATTACTTTCATCTCCTCTTGGGAGGTAACAATAATTTTACATCATGAAAGATAAGTACAAGTCTTCAAAACTGGAACACTATGCAAGCACGAATCCATAAGCACTGCATCTGCAAAAGGTACCTCGATAAAAAATTTTACCACCCAACCATGTAGATACCTAAAAGGCCCACTCCCCCATGCTAGGAGATAAACACCAATGTCCACAAAGAAGGAATAGCTAGGCCATACCTAGGGTTGGGTAACCTTTCCCAAAAAGAAAATGAAAAGAAGATCAAAGTATAAATCTTTTCCCAAAGGTTCTAAGGCTTGGTAGAAACTCTAAGCAATGACCTAAGTGAGTTTCATTACATAGCCCTCACCCCTTGGGTTGTCCTAGTACTAGCCACTCTGGGCACCGGCCCCCAAGTAGGCACATGTGGAATCGAATGCCTTTCATACAGATAAGCACCATTCGATCATACCTACGCATAGGTACCTTCTCCCACTCCCATCCATAGCCCTTACTAGCACTAATGGCATGGGAAAGGCATATATTAATCTTTTTAGTGTTTGAACCCATTCCCATAAGTTTTAATTAAATTATCACTTGTTAAATAACTCTTCAGTCGGTTATCCTAGTTCTAGCCACTTAGGGCCCTAGCCCCGCACCAAGAGCCACTCACTTGGTGTTGTTAGGTTTTCTACCCTTAACCTAGACATCACAAATACATCATACATGTAGTAAAAATGCATCATAAACACATTTGAGAACCGCATCAAAGAATAGAAAATAACAAGATAGTTTATGGATGTTTAGGGAAATTAGGAACGTTTAATGATGTTTAGAATGGTCCTGATCCTCTTAGACAATCCTAAACCCTAATCATGCTTCCTACACATATCCTAACCCTATTTGAGCATCTAAATGCACTACATAACCTCTACCCAACAAGTAATGAACACATAAATTTTATACAAAAATTTCATGTAGTTTATACAAAATTCAATCTACCTGAAATTTGACTAACTCTGATTTATTTTTTTAGAAAACTCCAAAAATTAGAAGTTGCATCTTAATTCCTAGGAAGCTGAAACCTATCTCAAACTTCCCGAAAGGTACCTAATTTCTTTATACAAGTATAACTTAAAGTATATTCTTATACTTAAATGTTATACTTGTATAAACTGACCCAAAATAACGAACATTCATAACTCCTACAAACAAAATAAACCCTATTCCACACGTGGAATTAAAACAATAATAATAACTTGGGATTGAGTAATTCAATCAAAACTCAAAACAATACTAATCACTCAGGATTCAAAAACAAACCCTAATCCAAACATGAGAATAAAATAATGTTATACTCGGGATTCTATAAACTTGTATAAATAGTTGGCTAGCATAATAAAATGATAGAATATTTCTATTGCACAAATGGTTGACATAATACTACAATGCCACAATATTTTTATTGCATAAACAGCTGACATAATAAAATGAATGACAGAATATTTGCAATGACAGCATATTATAAATGGCTAGCATAATACAAATAAAACAAAAACAACTAACATAATAACATTTGTATTGTATAAATGGCTGACCTAATAATATTGGTATTGTATAAATGACACAAAATAAATTCATATTAAAATGACAAAATGTTTGTATTGACAGAATATTACAATAAACAAATGACAGAATATTATAATAAATGGCTAACAGAATAATACAATAATATAGCATTTGTAATACAATAATATAGCATTTGTATAATGTATAGACGGCTGGAAAAATAATACAATAGTATAGAATTTTTAATACAATAATATAGCATTTTTATAATGTATAGATGGCTGGAAAAATAATACTATAATATAGCATAAACATTTTGCAATCTACAAGCATACAGAGAAACATTCTTTCATCAATTCATATCACAAAGGAGAGTTAACTCTCAGGATGAATTCCAACCTAGAGTCCTGTGAGGATTCGGTTGATGAAGGAAGATCCAATCCTCTCAAATGCTTCCAACACTCCTTCAAATCCCTCTGGATGAAATCTCCAGCCTCTATCCGAAACAACCAAATACCAAACTCAAATAATGGATTCTCTCTTCACAAAAACAAATAATTTTCCTACAATCTTACTATTGTTTCCTCTCAAATGAGCTTCTCTCCAAAAAAACCCCCTTTCACACAGGAAATATTTCCTATATATAGCATGGAGGAGGTGGTTTCATGCGTAATCCAACCAATGCAACCATCCCAACTATTCATGAGTTAATAGTTAGGCTTAAATAATATTATTAAAGCCTTTGTCGGAAGAGATATAATTATATTTATCTATTACCATAATCAAATTTATGTTTCCTTTATTTAAGGAAGGTAATAGTAATTATTATTTATAACACATTTACCACTTCATTAACTTATTTAATATAACGCAATAATTACTTACTCACCAACAATTATATAAATATATGTATGCATATGCATATGCATATGTGTGTACCCATATGCCTATGTGTACATATATTATTATTATTATAAATATTATTGCAAACATAATATTATTATTATAAAACATATTATTTATTCATACACTAATCCATATTCTCTACAAAATATAATAGTGATATATATAAGATGAAACATACCACTATTATTAAAATATTTATTACTATTATTGCCATAGACATTTTTTTATTATGAATATTATAAATAATACCATAAAATTATATATTATTATTGATATTAAAGCCACATGATTTAATCACATACTAACTCATTCCTAACAAGATACGCTAGTACATAAGTAGCTACTAATAAAGATAAATTACTAAATCATACCCTCAAATGAACAATAATTCACATAAATAATCTACTAACAAAATTGAACATACCATGAAGACAATTAGAGCTACCATACTCAAAACCTCATTCTCAAAGAATGCAACAGACAAGAAACCAGCTACAAGATCCACAAAACCAACAAACTAAGAGTACACAGAAATACATCATCCACACAAGGGACTGACTCAGGAACTCCCCACCTAAAGGTAAGACGATTAGAGGGAGACTTTCTTCCTATGGAACCTGGTGATATCTTCGTAACAACAACAATGATCGAGGATTTTGAGGGATCGCTCAGACCTGTGAAGCCAGGTGGAGATGATATTCGGTACGTGCACTCCTACATCACCAAGAAGAGATACATGGATACATATGGATATACATACAAATCAGATATATGCAAGCAGATGATCAGGATCGATACATCATGTGGACCTCAACTAAGTGAGTACCTACGACTTCATCTTGAGTCATGAAAATACATCAAACACATATTCATGAAACATAAAACATCATGATAATGGTTAGATTCAAATCCTTGGGTTAGATCCATAAAACATATTAAAAAATAGATGATTTTCTATTGTCATAAACATATAAATGATAACCATAAATGAGCATATCAATCATCTAATAAACATATCATCATCCATAAAACATAAATGTAAATGTATAGTTCTAACCATCATAATAGAATGTCCAAATCAGAAAGTCCAAGTATCATCATAGGAGAGGGTATTATAGTAGAGAACACTAGTGATCCAAGCTAAGGATCAGGAAGCATAGACTAAGCTAGTCTATCCCAATCTCCCCATCAAGATCACAATGTTTGGACTTAGTTTCAATAGGTTCATTCCTCAAATCAGAACAGAGGATGGAGCAATAAATAATTTGAATACATGGAGATCAGATTTTGATCTCTTATTTCCTAAAAAGGAGGCTTTTCTTAGTGATGGAAATGAAGTTGATATGGATCACTTCAACATAATTCTTGATGAGCCATTCAAAGCAGAGATGGATTTTAGTAATTTCATCACAGATGTGAAACAAGTTGTTGATGCAAGATGGGAAAGGCAGAAGAAAAAATTGCAGAGTATTCAAGAGTTCTAGTGGCCTACAGAAGAACAGGTAACTACATGGGACAATCTTACAAGGCCCAAAAGGAGGAAGCCTACAACAGATGATATTCAATACATAGAAGATGAATGAGCTCCAAAAATGCACATGACCTATGAGCATAGGGAGAAGAACTAATCATGAAGAGAATGATGTAAGTTAGCTAGTTGGTGGTCATCATTCACATAACAACTTTGGCAGTTGATCTGAATACCAATAGACAAAGGTGAATCTCAAAGGAGAACTCAACAACTGAAGAAACAACTTATGGCACCCCTTTTCTCTCTTTTTCTATTACAATTTAAATCTTTTGTAATCTAGTGCAAGTCACTATCAGAAAAATCTGAAGCTTGTTGCGTCCTTTTCTCAAGGATCCCAGGATGGTTTCTCTATATATAGTAGTTTCTAACTCACACTAAAGGGTGGTGAATTTCTTATTATAATAGGATTTTACAGATTTAGTTTTGATTCTCAGGAATCCAATTTTTCTGAATGTACTGATACAGGAAGTCTATCAATAAAATATATTGAATTTCCATGTATATCTTTTAATGTCTTCATGTGTGATTTTGATTTCTCTGTGTGTTTAAATTTGCAAGGCATTTTAGAAACATCTTTCTACAAGGTAGATAGTGGGGTTGAAACTTGAGTTCCTTTGAAGGGAGGGGTAAATCTTGAGTGAGGTCTTTGAGATTTCCTTCTTCATGTATGAATTTAATGATATGATTTATGCATAAGAGGGTAATTTGTAAGGCATTTTATCTGGGGTTTGGGTGTGTTTGATTTGAGAGATTTTCTATAGATGTGCATTTATTGACTCTGATGCCCTAGGATTTGGCATTGATCATTGCTTAGTTTACATTTTTTTTCACCATCAATCAATTTAAACAATGATTTACTTTAAAGTTGTGAGAGAGTTATATGATTAGATTTGTATCAAGTATACAGGTGACTATTGTGATATTTGAAGAATTCAATCTGAAAGGTAATACCCACCTATAGCTTAAGGCTCAAAGAGAAGAAGGATTCTAAATCCTTAATACCTTATTGTTTACTATTGTTGATATATTTGTTGGGACTACTAGAGTTATGAATTGGAGTTTTCTGATTAAGTTTTGATCATCTGCAATTTTGAGCACTAACATGCAGCTTGATTTTCCAATTTTTAGAGATGACATAAATGTAGATTCAATTGTAGGTATAATACTATTGTCATAGTTATTTAACTCAAATGTAGTCAATCTTTCGATTAGACTACCAAGTGAAATATTATTACCAGGAGCTTCTCTCATTTCATGAATTGCAGAAACTCTAATAGCATAGGTAGGTAACAAGGTTCTATGAATTTTTCTTACCATAGTGTCTTCATTAATAGTTCCACCTGCTCCTCGGATAGCATTCACTACCTCCTTGACTCAATTTCTATACTAAGTGATGTTCTCACCTTTATTTCATTTTCATGTCATCAAACTTTCCTCTTAGACTTTTAGCTTTAGCCCTTAGCACATTCACGTCTCCTCTAAGAACTAGTGTAAGCTTGTCCCACATCTACTTTGCATTTGTTCATGTCTTAATATCTTCAAATTCAGCATCTAATAAGGAAGAACTAATCTCGATCATCATACCATTGTGTTCATGTCTTTCTTTCATCTGATTGACAGTCAAAGGACCTGTAGGTAAGATAAACTCATTTTGCAAGTAGTACAATGTAGAATCTCCAATCCTTGATAGATATAACTTCATCCTTCTTTTCCATGTTGAGAAATTATCTTTGTTTAGCTTTGGCACCTCTCTCTTGTACATCTTCTAATCTTTTACTTAAGTCCTTAAAACTTCTTTCTTCAAGTACTCTCACTCTGATACCAATTGTTAGATAACTAAGAGGGGGGATGAATCAGTTCAGTCTAGTTATCCTACACTCCTAAACACTCTCTGATGTATAAAAAAAATCTTTCAAATAATTTAATCAACTCGGTAAAACTTTAACTATGCCCTTCTATTCAATTACCAAATACCAGTAAATTAACTAGTGCATGTATATACTGATCAAACCAGTAATTGTAATGTGTAAAGAAAAATAACAATTCATCACATCCATACACATATAACACTTTGATTTTTAATGTGGAAACCCTGTTAGGGGAAAAATCACAGGGGACCGGTAACCTAAAATAATTTCACTCTTTTGAAGTGAGCTCGGTTAAGAGCCAACCCTGTTAAAAGTTATAATAACACACTATAAGGTGTGACCTGGTTAGAGGATTTATCACTAACAGTTCTCCATGACCAAACATTCACTATGGGGTCAACATGAAAACAATCAACATTGATTGAATGTCATAATGAAATATAAAAGACTGTTAAGTCCCACTCAATTAAGAGATTTATCTATAGAAATGGTTAGAATACAATAGTAAATGATCTTATTCAAATAAAAATTTGTTTTGCAGATTTTCATATCCATGCTAAGCTCAAAATACCTTTGGCCAATATATTCAATTCAATCTATTTGTATCCTCCAACTCTATTCTACTCGATTAATTCCTTTTTCTGACACTTGGTGTTGTCTACAATTTTTCTCAATTTTTTCTTCAACCTGTTTGACCAGCTTCACATGAATACAATCTCCTCATGCATATTCTAGATTTAATAATGAATCTCTTCTTTCATTTTATAGACATCATAAACCATTTTATTTCCAACCATAGATTTTGCCTCTTAATCTTCACCGTTGATTTTGCCACTTTAACCTTTCTTAGAATTTTTCTCTGTAACACATTTCATTCTCCATCATCTGATCATTGATGAATTTTTTCAACCATTTGATCATCATAAAAAACTTCATCTTTAACCTCGAAATCATCCATTATTTTCCAGCTCATCATCTTTAGTCATCTATCACTTATTTCATTTATTTTTTTCACTCAGTCAATACCCATGATGTGTCGATGCCTTCTAACTCAATTAACACTATACTTAGTATACACTACACTTTCTTAGTGTTCACTATTCCAACTCAGTGTATACTAAGTTCTTCATTTACCAACCACATAAATTTGTTCATTCCTGATATTCAATCTATAACATAATTATGTAATACAATCAAATCACTAACATAATGTCATAGACTCATCAATAAGTTACCCAATAGATACCATATCCATATCTTTCACATACATCTCATCTTCATGTTAATATCTCATTACTTCACCATTATTTCTTTCTTTAGATGTTTATAACTAACATGATAAGTATAGTCAAAACTAGTTGACATCAATGACAATATAATAATTGATTTAATGTGTCGCATATACCTTAGTATCTCAGTGATCATCAATGATTGTCTTTGAAGTATTCAATCAGTTCTCAAACTCTTCCTTAAGATATTCAATCAATTGTAATCTATCACCCTATACAACACAAACACTATTTTTCTCTCTTTTATGTGGACTTTCAAATCCAAGGGTCAATTATTCCATATCTAAATAAATTTGACTCTAGCAAGAAGATCTAGGTCCTGCCAAAATGACTAGGATGTTGTTAACTATTGCCATGTTTATGGTTAGAGAATTATTTTGACACATTTTCAGAGACTTTTTAGAGGTATTATCAAAGTGAATTTCTAGTTCTCGATATGTAGATTATATCAATTTTGGACATCACTAGGGAAATAGTTCTAACCAAATTAGTCCTACCATTTTAAGCTCAATTTTTAGTGGTAGGTTCCTTACTATCTTTCATTTCCACATATGTGTTTATTTCTATTATATCAAATTTTTATCTATATATTTATGCTTATTAGAGCACAATTTCATAGCTTTTATGTAATATTCTTTTACAATCCCATAATAGGAGGATTATTTCCACATCTACAATAAGAAAAGGGAGAAAGGGCACTTTGGTATGCAAGGGATTTTTTCACCTTTTCCTAATACACAATTGAAAGGAAGATGACCCAATAGGCTCAAATAGTACTTAAGAACTAAGTGAATGAAATGATCCTTCACTATCATGATTAAGTTGAGATTAATTTAGGGAAAGTATCCAACAATGCAAGATAAATGACTACATATGCAAGATTAAGTAGTTTTGAGAAAATACAGACTGGAAGAAAAAGACAAAAAGCTGTAGTGGCTTGAAATGGAGACTCAAAAATTGTACTAACCTGTAAACTAAATCTGAAAGTGGTATGTCAAGAAAAAATTCCTTAGGCATTTTGTTCTTGGGAACAAGAAGCCTAGGTCATTTTTTTCCTAGGGTTTTATCTTAGTTTCAGTTGCAAACATCTCGACAAAACTTGTACTTGTCAAATTGAGTCTTGAGATTCATGCTACCTACACCTGCATGTAGAAAAATAAGGAAGAATTTTCTATATAGGGGTTTGTCTCCATAAAACTTTTATCAAGAATAAACCTTGAAATGAAATTGAAAGAAATGAAATCATTTTTCATATAGAAGAGGCTAGATCTAAAAAATGGAATGTATCATAACTTGATAATGCAAATGTCTCTTTGAATATGATCAAATATGTTGAAGCAATAGATTTGACTTAACATAAAAACCAAAAATAAAATCATGAAAGATAAAGCCTTGTTTAGTGGATGTTTTAGTTCACCATAATACTTGATTGAGAAGAAGATACAAGATGTAGATATGATTGTATCTTCTTCCTTGATAGATATCTCCTTTACTTAGCCTTCAATGAAGGAAAGAATCTTGATCCATAGAGAAGAAAATCTTGAATGCTTGAGAACAAGTCAAGATATTGAATGCTTCCTTTGATGATAATATTGGATTCTTGATAATGGATACCAAAATTTGAAGAGATGTGGTATTTACATAGCTCTCACAATATCTCAAGGATTAAACTCAATTAGGCTAATTGTAGATCCAAATCTCCCACTAAACCTTGATATGGGAAGCTGAATCCAATTTTGGCCTAATTCTTGGGGAAAAAATTCCCTATGCATTATGTTCCAGCCAATCAAAGCTCAAATTAGGACCATAGGTCCCAAAAAATTAGGGGATGCCAAATTATAGAGTACACTCGATTTTGAGAGAGGACAGAATACAAAGGCCACAAATGGTAATATAGGTCCTAGGTGATGAAATAAATTATGTGATTGGTGGAAAGAAAGAGGAATAAACTTAGAAATAAGTGCCTACCCTAAATTTAAACAAAATTAAAATGATAGAGGACCCAATATTTGAATTTAGGTGTCCATTAAGTGCTATATGAATTCCTATTTTGAAAACACACTAAGGTGAGTGCCAAATAAATCCAAACATTGTACAATAATTAAATTATTACAATTTAGGGTGGTATATTTATCCCCCACTTTAGTGGGAGTATGATACAAACTCATTCTCATAGTGAGAGAGAGAGAGAGAGAGAGAGAGAGAGAGAGAGATGTAATAGAGCATTTGTAATAGATGTGACCTTTCAAGAAAAAACAAGTTGTGAACCAGGATGAAAATCTCCTAAAAAAGAGAAGATCCTAATGTAAAACAAACTCATGCAAGAGAGGACATCAAGTAATAAAAGAAATAATTCAACAAATGGATAATGAATCTTTTAGATAGGAAGAGACACCACACACTTTCTAAGAGGAAGATCATTTATAATATACATTCCCTTTGATGAATGAAAAGAATTATTAACAAAGATACAAAAGTTCATTGTGCAAAACAAAGAATCTCATGCAACAAATAATTTTCTACCTATAAATGATTCAAACCTTCAAAGAGAGATAAATATGTCTCATGAAAGGATAATTATAAAGGAATGATAAAGCATGCCACATTATACAAACATAGTGGGAAAATTCTTTACAATTGATATACACTTCCATACAAGGAAGAGGTAAAAAAAAAGATATCAATCCTCTTCAAAAAAAAGATCATCAACAAAAAATTGCAAGCATGGGAGGACATCATAATATAAAATATTTAACCAAAAGAGATAATGGATCCTTTAGAAGGAGAAATGAAAAAGATAGAGAGATACCTTGCCCCCCAAGTGGACGGAAAATAAAAAATACCTATTATGTTGCTCAAAATGGACATCATGAAAAACAAAAATCCCCTCAATGTAAGCTATTAAGAGTAAATGATGAAGAACAACATAATAGGAGGGAGAGATGCTAAGGTATATTTTTTATATCAATAAAAATCATAAGATTTTTTGTTAAGAAAAGGAGAGATCTATCTCCTAAATCTTGAACAAATTGTCTAAACTCAATACAATAAGAAAGAGAATATTTATTTCTATGATGAAAAAGACATAAATTTACCATTAATAATTATTTGATTATTTGGAAAATATATAAAAGGAAAACAAATTTTAGTATCATATTTAAGTTTCCAAAAAATTATCTTAGCCAAATCCAAATAGTTGCCAAAAGGAGGTGTAACCATGGATGGTGTTGGTAAAATAATGTACAAAGGAGGTTTTTGTTGTGATGAATAAGGATAAGGAGAAGGTAAAATGGTGGCTTGAGGTAAAAATCCTAGATCACATCTAGTAACTTGTGTAGGAGGATCTATAGGGATTTTAATACCTTTTTCATTAATACCAAGACCTTGTCCACTATAACATTATTGAGTAGTAATGTCATAACCCACATTGTAATTAGCTTTTAATGTAGAGGGTGTATATTAATCTTTAGTTTTATGAAACTGTGTGTTATACAAAGTAATAGGACAAGAAATATTAGGGTTCTTATCACTATTCTCATTTTGTTTAGGTGGAGAAGAAGAAGGTCTATCAAGATATTCATGTCTACTTAATGTTATCCTTGGAGATAAATCATCAATAAAATGCTTAAAATAAATATTATGAATAATACCTTGATAAAAGGAGGATTATTTAAGGTCATCTAAAGAAGTGTATAAACTAGCTTCCCTAATACTATCCATTAAGGTGGGTTAAGGAGGAGAGGATTTAGGTCTCACTAAAATGGCATCATTAGGAGCTAGAGATATATTCTCATGATCAATAGATACCATAAGAGGAGGATTAAGATGGCTTATGTTTATGTCTTCTTTAGTTTCATCAACAAATACCCTTATGCAGTCAATGTATTCCATGCATTTTGTTAAAATTTGAATGACAAAACCACATGAGATATTGATAAAGGACTTCAAATATGTCTTGTAGGAAGAAATATATTTGAAAGTATCATAATAAAATATGTAATAATACCATGAAGAAATAAAAACAACATTAAATACACTCCATGTGATTAATAAAGAGAAGAAGGAATGTAAAAACATAAGATATCACACACCAACCTAGCTTAGAAAACTCCATGAAAGCTATCCAAATTATATCTAAAGATGCAAGGATATATAAACCCAAATAAAAAGTAGAAATTTCATGTATCGGGCTCATCAAAATGTACAATAATTAAAGGGGGAAAGTGCACTTTGGTATGCAAGGGATTTTTCCACCTTTTCCTAATGCACAATCATAAGGAAGATGACCCAATAGGCTCAAGTAGGACTTAAGCACTAATTGAGTGCAATTATCCTTTTCTATCATTATTAAGATGATATTGATTTAGGAAAATAATCTAATAATGCAATATAAATGACTAAATAAGAAAGATTAAGTAATTAGGAAAATAGAGATTGACATTAAAAAAATAGAAAGCTACAGTGGCCTAAAACAAAGACTCAAAAACTATACTGAAATGTAAACCAAATTTGAGAGTAATATATCAAGAAAAAATGCCTTGGGCATTTTATTCCTGGGAACAAGAAGTCTTGAGCATTTTGTTCCTTGGATTTTTTCCCAATTTCATTTGTAGACCTCTCGAAAAAATCAATACTTGTCAGATCAAATCCTAACACTCACCACACTTGTACCTACTAATGAACTACAATTGATTGAATATCTGAATGAACTGAAGAAATAGTTATTAGAGATCACCGAGCTACTGATATGATATGTAAGATGATTAAATCAATCAATATGTTTTCATTGATGTTAACTAGTCTTGACAGTACTTATCATGATAGTTACAAACATCTGAACATTTGTTGAAGGAAGAAAAGATTAAGAGCTGAGATGTCTACATGGGGAGAAGATGGATATGACAGATAAAGATAAGGAAAACATTGGGTAACTTATTGATGATTCTATGGCTTTATATTGTTGACTTGAGCTTGTTACATTAATTTACTATGAAGAAGAGATTTGAAATTGAACATTTTAATGTGGTTGGTAATTGAAGATTTATGCATACACCGAGCCAGTGCAGTGTATATCGACTGACAATATTAACCAAGCTAGTTCAACTAGTTATCACCGATGCATATCAACCGAGTATAGATGAAAACATTAAATTCTAAGAATAGATGACTAAATTTGATGAGCTGGAAATTGTTATGATTTCAAGATTAAGGATAAAGTTTTTTATGAGATCGACAACTAAAAAATTCAGAGAAGATCTAAAGGATGAGATTGAAACGTGTTAATGACACATCTACCAAGGAAGGTTTAAGAGGAAAAATGGATGAAGGAGATTAAGCGAAAAAATCTAATGGCTGATATGAAAATGATTTACTTGTCTATATAAGAGATATGAGTTTTATTATTGAAACATGCCAGAAAGAAGAAGACTACAGAGATTTCGCGTGAAGACGTTATTTATGCATGTCTGATCAGACTAGTTAGTGAAAGAATCAAGACTGCATACATTACCGAGCATCAGAGAACCATTTACCAAGTGAAAGTAAGTTGAAGAATATTAAGGAATTGAATTGATTAATGATCAGAGGATTTTAATGGGCTTAACATAGATCTGAATATTTTCAATTGAGTTTTATTTGAATCAAATCAATACTGTATCAGTTTAACCATTGATTCAAAAAATCTCTTAACTGAGTGGACTTAACAGTCTTATATTTTGTCCTATGTCATTCAAGGAATGTACATTGTTATCTTGTTGACCCCATAGCAAATGCTAGTCAAAAGTTAACTATTAGTGATAAATCTTCTAACCAGGTCACACCTAACAGTGTGTATTGTAACCATTAATAGGGTTGGCTCTTCACCGAGCTCACTTTAGAAGAGTGAATTCTTTTGAGTTACCGATCCCAGGTGGTTTTTCCCTTAGCAGGGTTTCCATGTTAAATCATTATGTTATGTGTTATTTGTGATGATTGTTTTTGTATTATACTTTACATACTACATAGTTGATTTAGTTGGTAATCACATTTGGATAATTACTGGTAATCGATATACTAGACAGACAGATTGATATTTTATGTTACCGAGCTGCATAATTTGTTGGAATTGTTTTATAAGGTACATATTTGTATTTGGGATAGTAGGATAACTAATCTAACTAATTCACCCCTCCCCCCCCCCTCTCAATTATTCTAACAATTGGTATCAGAGCATATTGGTTGCTTGGAAGAAATTTTTAAGGACTTGAGCAGAAAAATTACAAGATGTATAAGAGAGAAGTGTCGAAGCTGAACAAAGACAACTTTACTACATGGCAAAGCTGAATGAGACTTCACATATGTGGAATTGTAGAATCTACTATACCTTTAATGAACAATGGCTACATACAACTGATTATTGGTCCTTTGACTCTTGATCAGTTGAGAGACCGACATGAACACAATATTACTATGATAGAGATTGATGCTTCTCTATCTGATGTTTAATTTGAGGATTTCAAGGATTGCACTATAGCAAAGGAAATGTGGGATAAACTTTCTCTATTTTATGGTGGTGATGTGAATGTGATGAGATCTAGAGCTAAATGTGAGGCCTCACCCTAGACCCGTCATAGCTTTTACATTATCGTTATGGTAGACCTAGTAATTGGCTAGATGTTTTGACTAGTTAGTTGATTTTACTCCTTAGGGTTAGAGATTAGATTACAATAGATGAGAATACACTACATTTTATGATGCTTTCTTTACTCACAATGTTGACTGTATGATACACTATGACTGACATAATGATGATTGATCTAGATGAAATACTGAGTTGAGCAATTAGGGAATTTATGTCGATATTAGTTGTTAGGAAAATGAAATCAAGAAATGGATTAGTTTCAGGTGTGTATTTCATTTTGGGTTAAATACTAGGCGATGAATTATTGATGACTATTTTATGATATAAATGTGAATTCTAAATTATGGTATTTTGATTTATGAATGTTGGATGAAGTGATGGATTTTATACTCTTATGTAAGTAACTAGGAAATGGAGATTTGATTCGAATATGATTCGATGAGATTTCTATTATGAATCAAAATGTTAATTACTTAGGGGAAGTTTAGGAGTGTCATGATGACATTTAATTTCAACTGAATTGGATATGCAATATGCTACATACTTAATTTAGTGAAGAATTGAATACTTCACGATGTGTTGTATAGATGAATGAATATGACATGCTGATAATGTTTAATTGCAATCAAATTATAAATGTATGTGATGTTTATGTTTGAATTTAATTGAATTAAGTATTTAAGATGAGTTGTATGTTGTGGATAATCAATTGTCATGTAATTTATGAATTGTCAGATGAATTACTTGATTACTAATGCTATGTATTTACATGTTCATTTTTAATTTCCTTGGACTACTAATATTGGAATTGAGTGTGCAGGGAGATAGGCCATGGAAATTCAAGGAATCATCATAGAGACTATTGTGAATATCTGTTGAGCCAAGGTTGCTTCTAGTGAGAAGCCAATAACCTTGTTGTGATGTATTTGTTTTGTAAAGTGTGATGCATGAATGTTTTTGATTTATATGTATTTGTGAATGTTATTTTTGATGAGAGAGCCCAAGTGGATATATACATGGCATGTGAAGTGTCTTTTTGTATTGTGTCACTTGACACATGTGTGTACATGAGGCCATGACATGTCCACTTGGGGATTGGTTGAACACTAACCTAGGAAGGTACCTTTAGGATACCCATGAAGACCACTTGATTAGAGAGCTTAGAGTGTTGTCTAATCCTTGAATTTCGAATTTGAACTTTGCTTGCACTTTTGGAAGGTTAAAAAGGCACCTAGGGGAGAGTTTTGACCATTTTTAGTTACCCCACTTGTTATACCATAGGGTAAGGGTCATTTTTCACCAAAGGATAACCCTTGGTTGACCAAATGACCCATCCAAAAGTTGGTTTCCCAAGATGGACGAGAATCAACTTTTGGGACCAAGCTTTGGATAGATCACCACCCACTTAGAAGGAAGTCCTCTTTCCACCTTTTTAGCTTACCATTGTAAGAGACCAAAATTGGAAACCTTGTAAGGGCCTTTGGGAAGACCACCCAATAGGAATGCAAGCCTTATCCATAGGAGAGTGTGTGGAGGCCTTTTTAGAGGGCCCTCTTCCTTTGGAAAAGGTTGACACCCACTCTCTAGATTTAGAGATTTTTGCCAAATTGGAGGACCTTGGATATTGGGAAAAGCTCATCTTCAACTATCTTCCTTTAGCATTGGATCAAGGTTGGTGGTTCACTTCTCTTAGTTGTTGAAGTTTTTCTTTCCTTTTCATGTTGAGAGAAAATGCTCTCTTGAATAATAGTTGTTGTATGCATAATGAAAATATGGATTCTTGTAGTGTTGTGTTGTGAATTTGTACGTTGTAGTAATGGAGTTATTTCTTTGTGATTCATGTTTTTATGTAGTGTTCTTCTTTGTAAGCTATGAGAAATCTTGAACTTGATATGTTCATGATTTTCATAGCATTGTGAATGTGAAGTATTCTTGTTGCTCTTGAACTTTTCCTTTGTTTTCATGTGAATTGTAGTGTGTTGTGAGGGAGTTCTCAAGGCCACACTCACCCTTGGGAGGGAAGAGTAGCCTTGAGGGTCAAGGGCTTTGTTGGGACATCCAAGAGTGTAGAGTCTCTCCTTGGAATGGAGAGGGATGAACATGGAAGTATGGGCTCCATGTAGCCATCTTTATTTACATTTTGTTGAATGGGGGTCATAAGGATTTCTTTTGTGAAGTTGTGTTGTAGAGAAGAAAATTTGATGAGGAAGCCAAGTGATGGCTTAGTTCCCATCAATAGATGTGCTTCTCCTCTTGGTTTAGTTCCACCTTCACCCAATGTGAGTTCATATGAGACTCTTTGTAACAAACTTGGGAGGGAGTTTTTCATGTAGTTATGTCTTCATGTCCTTGTGTTGTGAGCTTGCTTGAGTGTTTTCCCTTGTCTCTTGATGATTCCCCAAGCTCGGGGGTGGCTTCATAGAAGCCTAGGTTGGGAGGTGAGCACTCCTTGGCCTATGCATTTGTGTTTTATTGCAGGATTTTGGAGCCATGAAGTCTTCTTAGATGGAGGTGTAATCTTGTGAAGATTTGAAGATGATTTCATTTTTGTTTTTGTGTTGGAATACACTTGTATTGAGATTGAACATTTGTAAGGATATCCTTTGAAATCCATGAGTTCAAAGTATTTGTAGTGGAGTTGTCTCTCCAAAGCTTGTGTTGTAATAGTGTAGTTGTAATAAGTTGTGAGAATTTGTTGCTGAATCTTGGAAGCAATTTGAAACTTTATTTTTATGTCATTCAATATCAAATCTTTATGAAGGCTATGAAATGGTTAATGTACCTTGAAATCATTGCTATAATGGAAAAATGAGATTTCATTTCATTGCAATAAAATGGATTTGTTAGCTTTGATGGAAAATGTAGAATAGATTTTTCCCCTATTGATAATGGCATTTGTATTGTTATAGAAATAAGAAAGCTTTAGAAAGGATAAGTGAGTTATCAAAATATTATCAATCTACTATTGGAATCATTATATGTGAATGTCATTTGAATTCAAGTAATGAATCAATCACTTTATCTCACCCTCCTCCTTTGCAAAGTAAATTGTTAACTGAATATGTCATTTTAGATGAGAAACAATAGTATAGTTGCTCAATAAATAACAATCAGATCACTAACACACTACTATAGGAATACTATTAAGTTAAAGAGTAACCAACTTTATCTCCTATCAAAAAAAAAAAAACCATCAATATTAATTTAGATGTATGAAAGAAAAATAAATTGTAACCCAAACAAGTTCAAAAAAAAGGAGACTAAGAAATGGGCAAAAAAAATTGCAAAATGAGACCTACAAGTCTCTGGAATTTGTATGGGAAAAATTCCCATACAAATTCCAACACACAGTCATTATTTTACTATATTAATTGCCTACTTGTTCAAAATGAAATGCAATATATAATTTAATATAACATGTCTAATCCAAGTTAACAAAATGCAATAAAATTACAATAAATATAATAACTTCTTAGACCTTTTTATCCATTCCCAAAAAGAGGTGCACTGCATGAAGACCAGGCTTGCATTTAATAAAACAACCTTTCATTGGTCTATGCCCTTGTACTAGTGCAGGCTTATAACATTAATCATTGGTGGTGGTTCTTCCAACTCACCTCCTAACCTGCGCATGTCCTTGCTTAGAAACTTTTCAAACACCTTTTCTTACCTGCGTGAGGGCTTTGTTTTGGTATGTAGTTGAGGTGGGTCCCAACACCCACTTGTCTTCCTAACCTCACAACCATCCATGCGCTGGTTATAGGGACTGTTCTTGTTTGAATTTTGCCTTGGAGACCTCATAAGCCTCCCCTTTTAGCACTTGTCCCTTCCTTGCAGCCTCCCCTCCCTTTATTGGCGCACCCAATGCTTTGCATGATTAGTGTTGGACTTCCCTCCCTAGGTACATGGGTCAAGGGGGAAGTAGGATAGGGGAGTAGGTTAGGGGATAGGGGTAAGTGGTTGTTAGGAAATAGGGGGAGATTAGACTAGTATTTAGTTTAGGTAAATTTTATTAGCTTTGGATAATTCCTTTTTGAATTTTTAATGTTTTATTTAATTGTTATTTTTATAAGTTTGTTTTAGTAAGTTTTTTTTTATTGTAGTAACTATTTAATATATATATATGTATTAAATAATTAATATATTATAATATAATAATTAATTAATATTTTATTAATTAGTTATTATATTATAATTATATATATAATTTAATTATTATTATTTATTAAATATATTATTCAATGATATTTATAATTTTATTAATTGGATAAAATTCATATCAACTAATTGATATTTCATAATTAGAGTATCAATACATGTCTCATATAATTATAATCATCATTTAATTGGTTGATGAGACTTAACATTATGGAACAATATAAATTATCTTTATAATTTTAATAAACAAAGTTGATATTAGTTTAAGCTTACCGAAATCGATAATCAATAATTATAAGAACATTATATTCTAGGCAATGTTCTCTTAACCCTAAATAACCTATGTGATTACTAAAACAACGAATCGTTCGTTAAGTTCATTTAACGAAACCTCCTAATTTTGAAAACCACTTGGCATCATTAATAATATATATTATGGAATTAGACCTCGTTGTCGTCACCAAATGCAAATCAAGAAATGTTCATCCTAACCCTATTGTACTCGGTTACATCATCACCACCTTAATTGAATATTTATCAACTAGTAACCTTTTGGAAACCAACATTGGTAAAGGACTTATTCTTCAGAGTCTTTTTGAACTATTGTCAGAGTCACCTATCAACTTGCAACATAAACTTGGACTTAATTTACCCTTGAAAAAAAAAGTTGGTGTGGTTTTAGAGTAAAATTTTATGGGCATGACACTGAAAGCTTGAGAGGTAGATTTGATGACATGAAGATGAAGGAAGGAGAGAATATTACATAGTACACAAACTGAATCAAAGAGGTAGTTAATGCTATCTGAGGAGCTAGTGGTATTATTTTTGAAGATACAATGGTAAGTAATATACTAAGAACCTTGTTGCCTTTCTATGCAATCAAAATATTTGTTATTCATGAAATGAGGTATGCACCTAATAGTACTCTTACTCTTAATAGTCTAATTGGAAAGTTAACAAATTTTAAGCTAAATAATTTTGACAATAGTGTTGTACCGAGTGTTGAGTATGATTTTATGTCTTCTCTTAAGATTGGTAAATCTAGTAGTAAGCATAATATAAGGAATGAAAGTGATAGTAATACTGATGATGAACTTGAAGAGCTTGAAGCACTTATGGCCTGGAGACTGCAGAAAGGTAAAGGTAGATATAAGCGAGAGTTACCTTTAGCTTGTTTTAATTGTAAAGAGGTTGGCCATATTGCTACTAGATATCCTAACAGGAAAGAGGATGATAAAGATAGAGACCGATCTGGTGATGGGAATTATGGAAGAAGAAACAACATAGGCTACTGACACTACAACAAGGACAATCAAGATCACAAAGATAAGGGCAAAAAGGTATGTTACCTTGCAGAAGAAGATGAATCTGACACTGATGATGATATTGAGGTGGTGTTTGTTGCAATGAAAGATGATTCAGAAGAGGAGGAAAGGTATGTAGAAATAGTTCTTATTTCTAAAGTTAGTAAGAATGATACTTGGATCATTGATAGTGGTTGTACACATCACATGACTGGTGATGAAGATAAGTTTGATCATCTTGAGCATTATAATGGAGGTTCACTAAAAATGGGAAATGACACACCTTGCATGGTTAAAGGAAAAGGATCTATTTTATTGAATGATAAAATTAGATGTGATAATGCATACTGGGTAAAAGGACTTAATTAAAACTTGTTGAGTGTAGCACAGCTAAATAACTCAGGTCACCGAGTTACATTTGAAAGAAAGAAGGTGAAAATCTATGATAAAAATGGAAAGCTTGTCAGAACAAGTGGACAATCAAAAGGTAATTTATATTATCTTGACAATATTGAGACTTCTTGTTTACTGGTGAAAAATGAAGATGCATGGTTATGGCATAAGAGGTTATGTCATGTAAATTTTGATAACATGATTAAGATTAGTAGAAAGAGAAAAGTTAGAGGATTGCCTAGTCTAACCAAACTTGATCATGTTATGTGCCATCAATGTTAGAAAGGAAAGATGACAAACTCTAGTTTTAAAAGTAAGGACTATTCATCTAAAGGAATTTTGGAGTTGGTTCACACCAACTTATGTGGTCCCATGAGAACTCAAAGCTACTATGGTGATAGATACTTTATTTTGTTTGTTGATGACTATACTAGATTGATGATAGTTATGTTCTTGAAAGAAAAATCTGAGGCATTCAAACTATTTAAATGGTATAAGGCTAAAGTTGAAAAAGAAACCAAAAAAGAATTGAAATAATTAAGGTCTAATAGAGGAGGTGAGTTTGTTTCTGATGAATGTTAGGAATGGGAACACTGAGAGGGGGGGTGAATCAGTGTTCAATGTATTTTATCTTTTTGCTTTATTTTTAAATTGAACTTGAATACTTAAATGCTGAAATGAACATCAACATAAACATGAAACATGAAATTAACACATAACACCAATATGGTTATGGGGAAACCCAAATAGGTAAAAACCCCAGTGGGAATTGACACCCACTAATATTTTGTACTAGTATTTAATGATCCTTGTTAGAAGATCCTTAACCCTGTTAGGAGTTGCTTTACAATATGTTTAGTACAGTGACCTGGTCAAGGGTCAAACCCTATTAGGATTCTTTTACAATAACCCTATTAGGGGTGTGGACTCACTATCCTAGAGCTCACTACTCAAGTGGTGAAGGCTACAACCTTCTGATCTTAGATATACACTATATCTGTTGGATGAACTGTCACTGTGACACTGCTTGTTTGATCAGTTCCTTTGATGCACTGATGCTTTGACCTCTTGCAAAGCTCTAATAAATTCTATCAACTCTTTGCATACTTCTTCTCTACTTATATTTTCTCTATTTCAACACACTCTTCAATTACAATGGGCGCATCTAATATTTATATGAGCATACAAAACAAATAACTAGGTCGGCCCTTTAACCAATTACATACAATGCTTCCAATTGAATTGGCTCAAGAATGTTTACAAAAAAACATAATTACATGTCAGAAACCTAATTAAAATAGGTGCATAGCCCTTACAACATAATAATATAACCGCAAACCAAAATACCAACAGTAGGCTACTTGCTATGTTCTTCTCTATCATTCAATGTCTGTGCAACTTGAACTTTCTATATCTTCTTCATACTGAATCTTTTGATCATGTGCTCTTAGACTTAGCATGAATATGATGTTACCACCTTAACTTCTAGGGTGCATACCATAATTCTATTATTTTCACATGAGTTGATGCTCTGATCTTCAGGTACTCTGTACACTGTCCAGTCTTCAACACAACTAATTTCTGATATTCTCATCAAGTGCGCTAACTCCAAAACACTATATGACTTTGTTGCCATAATGAAAACACTATATAAAGTCATATACACTAGTATAGACAACTTTCCAACAATCTCCCCCTTTTTCCTTGATGGCAACAAAGGAATATGGCATAGTTGCTAATTGATCTCTTATACAAAAACTTTTTTTATACTCTATCTTATATCTCCCTTATATTCTTTACTGTACATCTTCTTTTTATATCTATAACTCCATATTATACACATACTCCCCCTTTGACATTAATGACAAAGGTGCTTCAAAACTATATCTACAAATACTTACAATGAGAGAACATTTGGATATGCTATCTGTAAGTTTTGAATCTCTTTCTTCCAAAATGTGATCAATGAATTAACAATTTGGAGATGGGCGCATAGAGCATATTGTAGCTTCTCCATCTTCTCCAATTCTATGCTAGGACCTTGATCATATGTCACCATGGTGGCATCGATCTCCTTGATATTTTGATTAAGTATATCTAGTGAGGGCGCAAAAGCATTTCTAAGCTGAGTCTGCCTAGCCCTTATTTTTGGCATCTACTTTTCTGCCTTCTCATTTTTTTCAATTTGTCCTTGATATACATTATTGCACATATTTACATTAGTGGATGGCTCTTTCACTAATTTCTTTACTTTCTCTATCATAGCTTCTGCCTCTTGGATCTTCTTGAAGTGGTCATCGGTTAACTTGTCCTGATCCATACAATCTGCAATGATCTTCCTTCCATTTGCTGCAAACTCCTTTAAAGATGCTTGACCAACTTTTAGAGAACTTAGGTCAAGTTCAAAGTTACTGACCAGTTCACTCAATCTCTTTTTTTGACACTTTTCTTCTACAACTTGAGATGCTGACTCTTCCAAGGTAGGAAAATATGTTTTGAAGACTGTGAGTATGTTTCTAACATCATCAACTGAATGTACCTTACACACTTTCTTGTCTAAAGATAATAGACTATTCAATATGTTGACTAATTCAACAAACAGTGGGTTTCTCATTACCTATTTCTCTTTGGCTTTCTCCATTGCTAAGACATTGATCTTGATCAGGTCTTCTTCTCCCCATGAATCAAAACTGGTTGTGTTAGGTATCAAACTTGACAACAATGTTGTTGAGGGTAGTGAAGTGATAGGAGTACTATCCATTACTTCATCTTTGACACTTATTTCAATGGATCACTTATCTATTGGTTCATTTTCTTTTATCTCTATTTCTCCTTTTTGTTTTTCTACTTCCTTTTCTTTTTCTTTTTCTTTCTTTCCTGTTATATCCTCAATCAGTACTTCTTGTTGACTCGGAGGAGTGTTGCTACATATATTTTCAGCCTCTTGAGTGCTTACAAAGGCCTCTTCAAACTTTTCCAAATTAGTATCTGAGGCCACCATTGAAATCTCAACATTTTCAATGAAAATTATTTCATCCTTGTGTGCTTCTTCCATGGGCACAAACTTTTTTGCCTCTGTGGATGCCTCAACTACATGTGTTGAATCCTATGGACCTATAGATGGTATATTAATGGTCTCTGACTCTTTTGCAACCTTTGTGGGTAATTGAGCCATGGGTACAGTAGTTGGATACATGTGTCTATTCATGAAGACCTTCTCAAAGGCTTTCTCTATTTCCTTTGCAACCAATTCATAATTCTTGTCTATTATATGTAAAGTCCTTGACTTGGTTCTAATATGTGGCTTTACCAAATCTAACAATAACTTCTTCTCTTCTAGCTCGCATACTGGAAGGGTTTCATCTAAGGTCTTTTCCCTTATCCTTAGGTCCTCTTCAATGGCCTATCTCTTTTGGAAATCTAGGATGTTCCACACATTATCTGAAATCATAGTTTTCAGTTCTAGGACTATCTTTTTGAACTTCAGCATATGTTTGACAATCAGTCCATGAATTTCTAACTTGTCAATTTCACTATACTTTTCATAGAACTTCCCTACTTGATCTATCCTTCCTTCATCAATGATCCTTGTACTTAACACACTTAGACTAGGTTTGAAGCTTACTTCTAGGGGTGCTTGACTGTTCTTCCTATTTCTTGTTACTCATGAGGATGGATGACTAGTGCTAATCTCTTTCTTCCTCTTAGGAATTGCCTTATACTCAAGAGGAGTAGTAAGGTCAATGGTTTCCTTGGGTGCAAAAGGAGTAACATCATTTTTATCCTTCTGAACATCAGATTTCTCAATTTTCACCTTCTTCATCTTTGGGTCATCTGATTTTGTCTTTGTTGCAGTTGCGCTCTCTAATTCCAAAGCAATCTTCTCTTGCCTTGCTTTGTCTAGGTTTGCTTGAGACACTCCATGAAATCTCAAAATCTCTGAAGTCACCTTGGCAACCTTCCTTTTTGTTGTTGCGTTGTTCAAAACTACTTCAACTTCTCTTGTTTTCTCTTTATAGGTTCCCCATCTTGGCTCATTAGGGTCTTTAGGGGCTGATAGCAATACTTGTGCATATGCTTCTTGCACTTGTTCATCAACCTCATATCCAAGTGGATGAATCCACTTTGTCCTCAGTTCAATAGCCTCCATGCATTTTGTATCAGTCTCAACCATGAAACAAATGCTATCTTTGTATTTCTCTATAATACTCTTTGGTATTCTATATCTCATCTACATCTTAACCCTGAATGTCTTCAATTCCAGTGTTATACAATCCCTTAGTGTACTGTCATTAGTTGCCTTGAAAGATATATGTGGCATGGTAGGAATAGTCTTGTCTAGGTATAAATTTGACACCTTTCCAAGAATGTGGAATTACATGTATATGACTATAGACCCAAATCTGAATATCTTGGTCTTGTCATGTTTAATAGCTCTTATGTTGTTTATCAGCCATGCGTGCAAGATCTCACACAGATTAAACTCTCCTTTCTCTCTCACTAAACCTATTTTTTCTAGAATGGTGGCTATTGACACACTGTTTACTCTGTTGGTGTGTTGGAACCTATATCCCAGTATCATGGACATCAATTTGATGTCTTTCTCCTCTATAGGCTCAACTATCATTCCACGCGTATCACTTCTTGATTTGCAAGCCTGTTCTACAAGTTTTCTAGTGTCCTTGCCCACTGGAAGAATAGTGCCTATACTTGAGAGTCCTATCATCTCATGAATTAAGTCTCCTGTTATCCTCACTGGTACTTCACCTATACAAAATAGGTCATCATGGATCCTACTGAGTAGGATCTTGATACATTTTGACTTGTAGAACTCATATGTCATAGCATATTCCACTATAGGATGATTATTCCACTGTGCATACTCATCTATGAAGGTTTTGTTAGGTTTCATCATTGTTTCCATGTGCGCTCTAATTCTGTCCAAACCTATTGGTTCCTTTTTTCAATGTATGTATGCCCTAATGTCTTCCACATGCATAACACCCATGGGAGTGCGGGAGAATGCACCTTCTAGGTCATCTAGTGTGGATTTAAATGGATGCCTCTTAAACACATATCTCTTATTTTCCATCACATCAAATAAAATGTGAGTAGCCATTACTTACTTGTATATTGCTTTCCAAATGATCTTAAAGACTTCTGAATAGGCATGATGAACTAGGGTTTTCATAACCGATCAAATGCACTGCTAATCACTGATGAATCAATCTACAATCCTTCACAATCAAATTCTAGGGCTCTTCTACTCTCCAATCACTCTGAATTTGAATGCAATGAGATGTCTATGAACTTTTATGTACTTTTAAAGTAGAAATGGTGCCATTAATGCTTGCCACATAAACCAGGTTGTCACTAAAAATTTCTAACTTTCATTCTACAAACAATCAGCTAGTGTGCTCTTGCACATAGTATATGTTAGTCTCCAAAAGCTTAAGTCCAAAGGTGCATACTCTAAGGGTGAGTATACTAGCCACGTAGGGGTCTAGAGCTAAATTAGCTCCCCCTATGACCCTGAGCGCCATTCATCCTGATGTAGAGGGTGCGTCCACTGTGGATACATCCAATACATTCTCATCAGCTTTATCCTTATTCACCTCTAACCAAATCAATCTCGCATCCTCTAAATCTTTCACAAACTTGACTTCTCCTTCAGTATCCAATACTAGTTCTTCGAGTTTTTTAGGGCTTTCCTGACCTTACATCCTTGATCTACAAAACTTTGAGATGTGTCCAGCCTTGTTACAAGAGTGACAAATGACTGGAGGCCTTATATTCCTCGGTGCATTGACATGGGTCACCATTTTACATTGTCTTGCTGAGTGACCATTATAGTTACATATCTGACATGTGATATTCTAAGAATTTCTTATTTTAGGCTGATTCTAATTTCTTTGATTATGCTAAGTCTTGTTCTTCTAAATTTTCTTTTAATTAATAGCTCTATGACCAAATTTATTGCATGAATAATAGTAACCATTGAACGGTCTTACCTCTATACAGTTCCTTTCTATATGTCCATGCTTGTCACATGCATAACAAGTTTGATCTACTTGCTTGGGCTCATTCTTGGATGTTTCAACATGATCTTTAGTCTGACTTCTAGTTTCCTTAGTAACTGAGGTATCTTTTATTGCTTTCATTCTTGCTCACATGTTGTCAATCTAATTTTGTGCTTCATTGTATCCAATGCAGCTAGTATCTCCTTTAACTCTTCTTGCATACAACTAAGATTCTATCAAGTCAAAACTGGTGTGCAATTTATCAATGTGATTCTTTGCCTCTTTCAATTTAGATTCCAAGATTTCTTTGTTGTTCCTTAGCTCCAAGATTTCCATGTTTGCTTGTCTCAATTCTTCATTGAGTTGAAGGTTCTCTTTGATCTATTCATCATAGACTTCCTGATTGTTAGTTGGCTTATCATCTAATTCTTCAATCTATTCTTTCAGAGATGAATTTTCTTCATTCAACTTCTTGATCATTATCCCTAAATCACTGGTAGAGAATTCTTTCAAATCCTTTCTTAGCCTTTTGATGACTACTTGAGCATCACTGACTTTTTCTTTTAGTTCTTCAATTTCTTTTTCAGATCTGTCCAGGTCTTCAAGAGCAGCTTCAAGATTTCTTTTTAGATGTTTCATTTTTGCTTTCTCCATGATCTCCTCAAGTGGTTAAACTTCTTTGTTGAGGACCAGAGCTCTGATACCAATTGTTAGGAATGGGAACACTAAGAGGGGGGGTGAATCAATGTTCACTGTATTTTATCTTTTTGCTTTAATCTTAAACTAAACTTGAATACTTAAATACTGAAATGAACATCAACATAAACATGAAACATGAAATCAACACATAACACCAATATGGTTATGGGGAAACTCAAATAGGTAAAAAACCTAGTGGGAATTAACACCCACTAATATTCTATACTAGTGTTTAATGATCCTTGTTAGAAGATCCTTAACCCTGTTAGGAGTTTCTTTACAATATGTTTAGTACAGTGACCTGGTCAAGTTTCAGACCCTGTTAGGAGTCTTTTACAATAACCCTATTAGGGGTGTGGACTCAGTGTCCTAGAGCTCACTTCTCAAGTGGTGAAGGCTACAACATTCTAATCTTAGATATACACTATATCTGCTAGATGAACTGTCACTATGACACTGCCTGTCTAATCAGTTCCTTTGATGTGTTGATGCTTTGACCTCTTGCAAAGCTCTAATAACTTCTATCAATTGTTTGCATACTTCTTCTCTTTTTATCTTTTCTCTATTTCAACACACCCTTCAATTACAATGGGTGCATCTAATATTTATATGTGCATACAAAACAAATAACTAGGTCAGTCATTTAACTAATTAGATACAATGCTTCCAATTGAATTGGCTCAAGAGTGTTTACAAACAAACATAATTACATGTCAAAAACCTAATTACAATAGGTGCATAGCCTTTACAACATAATAATATAACTGCAAACCAAAATACCAACAGTTGGTTGCTTGCTTTGTTCTTCTCTATCATTCACTGTCTGTGCAACTTGAACTCTATGTATCTTCTTCATACTAATTCTTCTGATCATGTGCTCTTAGACTTAGCATGACTATGATGTTACCACCTTAACTTCTAGGGTGCATACCATGATTTTGTTATATGCACATGCGATGATGCTCTGATCTTTAGGTACTCTATACACTATCCAGTCTTCAACACTTAACCAATTTCTGATCTTCTCATCAAGTGCACTGACTTTAAAACACTATATGACTTTATTGCCATAATGACAACATGACGTAGGGGCAAGGTGGATACAAGCAGAATCAAGCAAAATTGAATCCACTTGAATCCACAAACAAGCCCTGCTCAGAGTTACACAATGGAAGCAATATAATATCACATGAAATCAGTAACAACACAATGGATATGAGACAATCAACTGGCAGCAACAATAGAGAATTATATTATTTATTTCAACATGCCCGACTGTGAGGCCTTTCAAGTTTCAGCATTATACAATGAGAATTATGAAATCAGAATTATAGCTTGCATCCTATCTTTGTCTCCAATGATATATCTTTATAATCCTTCCTAGATCTCACTCATTATGCCTTACTACATCAATCTAGACTCCTTATATAGCCAGCTAAGCCACAAGTTAGTTAGTCAAGCATTTAATTACATTATAGGTCCAGTCTCGAAGATTTAAACCAAAACTAATGCTAGAATGAATATAAATTGATGCACCTTTGTATTTAGGTCCTCACATGAACCAAAAACATTCCATTAACTATGAAAGGCCCCATTTTCTCACATGTAAGTGCGCAAGAAGAAACACTACATGTTACACCTAAAAACTGGCAGAAAATAGGTCCTGGGGAAAAATGAGCATAACTTTTTACTCATAATGAATTAGGGCTTGTGCTCTTGGGAAATGATATTAATTTAGGTTCTCTTAAATTCGTTAAGAGAGAAAAGTCTGATTCCTTATGGATCAAAATTTCCACTATGAACAATCAGCACCAAAACAGCAGGAAAACATGGTTTCGACGGCAAGGAAAATAGCTGTAACTTTGAAACAGTCCATCCAAAATTTATGTGCTCATAGGAGAAGGTTCCTAAATAGTTCCTCATCATAATGTAATCTTTTCACACCATGAAACCAAAAAATACAACAATTATAAAGAAAACAATAGCAAACAGGTACAGAAATTAGGAAATGTTTTTGGTTGATGCAAGATTGCTCAAAGACCCAAGATGCTCCTGCATCAAACACCTGGGGTAAATAAAGAACTGATGTCCACATTAGGAACTTCTCATATTCTGACCTAAATCATAAAGATCCAACTCAGCTTGTGTAATCCATGAACTGTCCTCAACTAGCTTGTTCTTCCACTGAACTAGATATTCCATGTAGTCTTTTCCTCTTGTACTTTTGCTCACTCTTTTATTCAAGATCTTCTCAATGTTGTCTCTATTCTTCTTAGGATAATCTGGATCATCTTCTATATCATCATTTGATTCAAAGTACTCAAATATATCAGCGATATTGAATATAGGTGATATATCCATGTCCTCTGGTAATTCCACTTCATAAGCATTTCCACTGTCAAACTTCTTCAGAATCTTACAAGGTCCAAACTTCTTCATTTTCAGCTTGTTGTAGGTACCAACTGAAAATCTATTCTTTTTCAAATGAATCATAACCTCATCTCCAACTTCAAAAGATTTATGTCTTCTTCTCTTATCAGCCCTATGTTTATATTTCAAATTACTATCCTCCAAATTCCTTTTAACTTCATCATGTAGAGTTCTCATGTATTATGCAAAATGATCAGCTTCAGCACTTCTTCTGGTTTCAGTAGGTAAATCTCTCAACTCTATGGTTCCCTTAGGATGAAATCTAGTAACAAGCTCAAATGGTTTCCTCTTAGTGCTTCTATTCACTGAATTATTAAATGCAAACTCTATTTGTGCCAAAATCAAATCCCAATTAGCAGGTTTATCCCCAACTAAACATCTCAACAAGTTTCCCAAACTCATGTTCACAACTTCAGTATGTCCATCTGTCTAAGGATGAAATGTAGAACTAAACTTCAAATCGGTATTCATCTTTTTCCAAAGTGTTCTCCAAAAGTAACCCATAAACTTAGTATCTCTATCTGAAATAATAGATTTAGGCAAACCATGCAATCTTACCACTTCCTTGAAGAATAATTCAGCTACATGCAATGCATCATATGTCTTCTTACAAGGTATGAAATGAGCCATCTTTGAAAATCTGTCAACCACTACCAAAATAGAATCATTACCTCTCTGAGTTCTAGGTAATCCAAGAACAAAGTCCATACTTACATCTTCCCAAGGTCTATTAGGTATAGGCAAAGGTGTATACAATCCCACATTTTGACTAGTTCCTTTTGTTTTTTGGCAAATTCTACAACCTCTAACCATTCTCTATACATATCTATAAATATGTGGCCAAAAGTATCTTTCTAAAATCAAATTCATAGTCTTATCAATCCCAAAATGTCCAGCAAGTCCACCACTATGTTTCTCCTTCATTATGTTCTCTCACATAGATCCTCTAGGTATGCACAATTGAACTCCTTTAAGCAACATGTCTTCTTGAATGAAGTAATCACTCCACTTATCACTAACTATGTGTTCCTTACAAGCTTTCCAGGGCTCTGCAAAATCAATGTCAGTCTCATACAAACACTTCAAATCTTCAAAACCAAGTACCTCAACTCTCATCTCTGTCAGCAAACTTTTTCTTTGGCTCAAGGCATCAATAACCTTATTTGATTGTCCACTCTTATACTTCAATGAAAAGTAAATATTTTGTTCTTTCATTTCTCTTGTAAATGTTTTACCATCAAACAAGCATACTCTAACTATAGTACAATGACCTTCATCCAACTTCTCTACTAAAGGCAATAACACTTGTTTCTTTCCATCCATCCAAATAGTATATTGATTCAATCTACCATCATGCAAAGATTTCCTATCATATGGCCAAGGTCTACCCAAAATAATATGACAACAATCCATAGGCATAATATCACACAAGACTTCATCATGATAATTCCCAATTTTGAATTTAAGAAGGCATTGTTCACTTAGAAGTAGTTTATGCTCCTTCTAGATCCAAGCAATATGGTAAGGCTTAGGATGTTTCAATCTCTGCAACTACAACTTGTTAACTAGCTCTTTGGATGCCAAATTATCAGAACTTCCACTATCAATGTGTGATGATATTATTCACCTTCATGAAATTAAGATCAAGTAGCAACAATTTAAGCTAAATACAAAGGAAATTTACTCTAAAATACAACTACAATCTATAACATCTCATGGATCTCTAGAAAGAAGTGGTAAGTGAGCTCTTAGATGCAAATCCTCACTAGTGACACCTCTAAATCAAGAATAATGCTGCTATGATGCTTCTAAATGCTTATTCTATGATGAATTTATGCTTAATCTAGTTCCATTGATAACCATGCAATGATAAAATGCTAAAATGATAACTCTAAATGCTCAAATGCTTCAATTGCTCTTAGAAAATGATCTCAATTGACTATAGTAACAATGCTTTTTAATTGAAATTCTAAGATTCCAATGCTCTCCAAAATGCCTCATACTTATAGTAATTTCCCAAGGGTAGGGGGTAGAGTGAGTTGATCATGGTTATGCTTGGGTAAGGTCAATTGGCTTTGCTTTGTCCATAAATGGGGGGACAAGGAGGGGACAATCATTTAAATCATTTCAAAAGGCTCGACCATTTCAACAAAAGTGAGTGATTTGTGTCCATTTTGTCTCCAATTTGCTTTGTTGAGGGAAATTATGATTTATTAATTAATTAAAGTAATTAAATTTAGCCATGAAGGGTAACAGGTTCATTTTGATTTTTTCTTTCAACAACTATGTCATTAATAGAATTTAATCAATTTCCTAGTGTTTTTCCCCTTTTCAAGATTCATTTAATCATTTAATTGAATTTTCCTTTGATTTGAATTGCCTTTGTTCCATTTATTGATTTTTCATGCTATTTTGATTATTTAATGCACCTTTTGATTGATTTAAGCCTTTGGCCAATTTTCCATGTCTACAAATGCCCCTCTTTGAGTCGATGTGTGAAGCACACTGATTCAAAGATTCCCTTGGTATGATGATCTGATTCTATGATTCCTTGATACCTCTGATAGTTGGTACAATGATATGATACTGTCTCTGATAGTGATATGTTGCCTGATATGATATGATAAACTGATCTGATACTAATTTACCTCCTGATATGAAATTGATATGATATGATACTGATATGATAACCTGATATGATATGCCCCACTGATAAATGTTTTTGATGCGATGCCAATTTGATACTCTGATACCCCCTCAGAAATAAAACATATTGATTCCTTGATTTGAAAGATTTTGATTGATTGGTCCAATATGTTTTCATTTCTAAAAAATATTGATGATATGCCATGACTCACAAATTTGCATATCCAAGATAGATAGGTCTATTGTAGTTAAGCAAAACAAGTGATTATAATAACAGGATAATGGTACCAATGAATGTGATTTGTCGATTTGATAGGATAGTAAAACTGATATGGGATAACTGATCAGTGTGAAAACTGATACAGTTGATAGGATTGATCTTGATCAGTGTGAAAACCAATATGGGATCCTGATAGGATTGATAAACTGATACTTTTCTCTCAAGACATAGAGACACGAACAAATAATGATAGGTTTGATTACTTTGATTGACTTGATTGATTGACGTAAGATGATTCACTGATATAAAATACTGATATGATTCCCTTGATTTGCAAAATAGGCACATTTTTGTAAATGATATATATATGTACCTTAGCTTCTTGGATATTTGGACTTAAGTCATGAGTTGACCTAGCTAGAGTACATGTTATTGAGATGATTGATTATGGAGCTCCTTCAGTTTGTTGATATTGTATCATGTTTCAGTTATTGATTAGGACTTGGATGTATCACTTTGATGACATTGTATCTTTGATTAGATAGACTTCATGGATCTTTGATGTTATGGACACTTATTTGATTTATGGACTTTCCTTGATTCTTGATTGAACCCCCCCATTTGATGATTGATCAAGATTTTGATTGAATGAACACCCTTGTCCTTGGAAAAATACTACAAACAAATGCACATGCAATTAATCTAACACGATAATGCAATTAACCTTCCATGATAATGCAATGAAATGCAACTAAGTGTCACTAGCTTTTAGCAAATAAATGCCTTGAGGATAAATTTTCATCATTGAGCATTTGGGACCGGAAAGCCAATACAATCACCACTGCCCACTGACATGATGATATGAATACCACTTTTTATCACATTTGGTAACCTCCTTTTGGAAACTAGTACAACCCTCACTTGTTGGATGACCAAACTATGGGAGTATGAATACCAGTTTCAACAAATTCAATGTTGCATAAACAAACAAAGGTCAACCTTCCACCCTATATGAAAGTCCTCGATGGTTCTTTGATGACCACGTCGTTAGATGAATTCACATAAGTTGTTGGATATCCCTCAAGACAATCACTCAAAGACAAGAAAAATATCATGTCTCCATCATCACCAATCTATTCGAAACCTCATTGATTAGCTAAAAAGATGTGATAAAAATCAATGCAATATAGATTATCAAAAGAAAGCTTCAAATGTTTTGCAATGTTTCATGATTTTCAAAAAGTATTTCCAAGCATTTTGATATTTTTAGAGTGTTTTGTCAATTTTTAATCCTAAATAATAAAGTCAATGAAGGCTCATGGATCAAGTTGTAGGCTCAAATACTTGGGTATGAACAATGATATCCATTAAAGGTTCACGAAAATCACTCTCTTCTGAAGCTCTGATAAGTCTCTCTGATGTGTGACCGACTATAGCACTATTGAATCCGTTGATTCAGATCAAATGCCCCTGATTGGATAGGAAAAATGTTGGACTTGAGCAAACTTCCAAGATTTTACAAAAACTCAGTTCATGCCAGATGCATCTAGAAGCACTTTATGCTTTCCTTTTTACCAGCTCTCAAAAAAGATCACATTGGTTTGCCCCCAATGTCTAGCAAGATATAGGACATGAAAGATGGATTTTCAAGTTGATGGATTAGAGATGGAAAGGCTATGATGGAAGAAGTATGCGAATGTGACCGTAGGACTATCTCCTCAAGAGTACCCAAGCTAAGGAAAAATGATATAGCAATACAAAGGATGTTTTTGGATAAGCCATGGAAGTCAATTGTGTAGGGCTAGATAGTGTATAGGATAATGATCTGGTGCCATGAAAAGGAGTGATCCAAAAGAGTGGACATGTCAAGAAGTTTTTGATAACAATTTTTTTTTTTAAGTTCTTCATCTTGATCAAGACCAAGGGTTAATTTGGGTAAGATGTGTATAAGATAACACAATCATGATAAAGGAGTGATGGAGGCTATGATGGGATGTTTTGGGATTATGAAAAAGCTATCAAGGAATAATGAAGGTGAATTTGGGATAAGCAAGAGCATGATAGGGTAACATGGATGCAACAAGTACATAAGCTAATGGAAAGGATAACGAATGTCAAGATACTTGATGCTCATGGATATGTTCAACCTTGTCAAGATGAAAAGTGAGAGAGGAAATATGGATGTAAGTGAGATAAATAATAGAAAGATGAAGGATAGAATGGATGAAACTTTTTCCCCCAAGTGTAGAGTGCAAGAAGGAAAAATTACGCATGACGCCTATTTGCCAGGTTTTCATCATGGTACTTGTCTAAGGTGCCACAAGAAGTGGTTTTTACCATAAGAAAAATTTATTTCTCTTTACTTTTGCTACCAAGGTGCCTATTGCTAGGTTTTCACCAAGGCACTTTTTCTCTTTTTTCATTTTTTTCTTTTTTTCTTTGTTATTTTTTTTTGTATTTTTTGATATTTTCCCAACAGCGGAATCTTTGGACAATGCTCCTCTAAAAGATATGCTATAATAAACCATGGGTATGACTAGGATGCTCAAAGATATTGATAAGAGGGATGGAAGTATGGAAAGTATGCATTGGAAAATGAATGTGAGGATAAGAAGAAGGTATGTTGCAGATGGGAATGTTGGCAAGATCAACTTTGACACACACTTTGAAGAGTGGTGGAATGATGGAGGAATGATAGATGAAGGAGGTAAGGGTCCTTTTGAGGTAGTGGATTTTTGGATATGAGAACCCAAATTAGACTTGGAAAGTGGAGGATGTTTGGGAGGAGATGGAATGGAAGCCTTTGGAAGCTTGAATGTCAATTTTGATTCTTCTTTTGTGTGCAAGTCCTTCAAAAGTGACTTAGGAATCCACATATTCTTTGATTTTTCTTCCTTTTGTGATGCTTTTGAATGCACTTCTTCAATGAGGGATTTAGGAACCCACATTTTATTTTTTTCTTTTTGCTTTGTGGACCTTTGTGGCCTTTTGGATATTTCATTTTTCTTTATGGACCTTTGTGGTCTTTTGGATATTTCATTTTTCTTTTCATTCACATGTCGATTAGATGGGACATTGTGATTTTTATACACATATGGATTCTTGGATTTATGATCTTTATGTTGCACATCCAAATTGCTTCCAAAAGACTTAGGAATTGTGGATGAATAGGAACAATATGAAGGGTTCATATGGATCGGTGTTTGGACATTCTTCAAGTATGTGTGCCTTAGTTGATCTTGATACATGGTAGGGTAAGTGAATGGATAACTAGGGATGATAGGAATAGATGATGGAGGAATATATGGACCTAATATGGATGGAAGGAATGAAGACTTTTGTTTTGGGACATAGGAACCCAAAATGGATTTAGAGGATAGTGGAGGTATGTGGTTGCATTTGAATGGAGGAATATAAGGTGTGAAAGGGATATCAATATCTTTGGAAGGAAATGCATCGCCAAGATTCTTTTCTTTAGGATTTATCTTTATACCAATAGGCTCATGAATAGCTTTGATAGGAACACATTTGATAGGATCAACTGAAGCTTGAGTGGATTTATTATCATGCAAGGGATTTGGAAGAATGATGTTTTCTTAAGGTGAACATGGAGGAATATGAAAAGGAAATGATGGGATGCTTTGATCTTGACAAGGATCTTTGAATGGTATAGATAGGGTATTTTGCTCTTGATTTTCAATATGCTAATTGGAAGTTATGGAAGGGATATCTTGATCTTGCTTGGGAAGTGGAGAAGATGTGGAACTTGGAAGGGTACTTTATTCTTGGAATGGAAGGATATCATCTTGGAAGCCATGAAAGAATGCAAGGGGATCATCACAAGGTTTGAGGGATATGGGACCTTCATCAAATATGGGAGGAGATTGTGTATAATCTTGATCTTGATCTTTATCACTATTTATCTATTTTCTCTTTGGATTATCTTCTTGACATGGAGCCACTTCTAAGGACAAGGTAGATGTTTGGATATGTGTGGTGTATATTTGGAGGAATGTTGTAGGATCCTCTTCAATGGGTATAATAGGAATTAAAGCACATGAAGCTTTGGGATCCAATATCTTTGAAGCATGGAAAAAATTTGCAGCAAGATGTAAGTTAGCTTGGGTTTCTTTTAGAGGTAGCCCTTGAGGGTAGACATAGTCAATGTGAAAAGTGTCATCATTAGGCTCATTCTTTGATGGAGGAATTTTGGATAGTTGTGGAGCTTTGGGAGATGAATGAAAGATGAAAGGAATGCTAGCTATGAGAGGGTCTTTTCTAGATAGAGGTTCATGAGATGGATGAAGGATGAAAGGCGTACAAGTCATCCAGGGAGAAACCTTGCTAGGAGATGGACAAAGGATGAAAGGATTACTCTTGCTATATGGAGGCTTATGCATTAGATCTTGCTTGAGAGTGGTATTTTTCACTCCATACTCTTTATTATCTTGATCACAAATAGTTTGATTATGAAATTTCCTTTGATCCAAGATAACTTTGTTGCTCTTAAATGCTTGTTTTTGTGAGGAGGATGAAGATATGGATGGTGCATCATCATAAAGAAAAGGACACCTTGATATTAACAATGACTTTTTAGGTGGTAGCTCTTTTTTTTTTTCCTCATTCTCTATCAAGGTTGATGTGTCAAAATCACGAGGAAGCTTAGCTCCTACTTGAACTAACTTCATGAAATATGCTTCTTTATTCCTCTCCAAAACTAATTGCATTATTTTCATGAACATGGGATCTTGGAGTGCTTCTGAAACTTCATCTTCAGATACTTCATCATCTTGATTCCAATGGAGATTTTGATTCTAAATGCTTCTTTTTGTGAGGAGGATGAAGATAGGGATGGCCCATCATCACAAAGAAAAATCCAAATCGATCTTAATGATGTCTCTTTAGATGATGTATCTTTTTGTTTTCCCTCATTCTTCCTCAAGGTTGATTTGTCATAATTATGTGGAAGCTTAGCTCCTGATTGAGCTAAAGTTAGGAAATATGCTTCTTTATCCTAGTTCAAAATTCATTCCATTATTTCTATAAACATGGGATCTTGGGATGCTCTCACAACATCATCTTTAGACAATTCATCATTTTGAAAAGGATAGCTTGATATTAATGATGGCATTTTATATGATGTATCTCTTTGTTTTTCCTCATTCTTTCTCAAGGTTGATGTGTCATAATTATGCAGAAGTTTAGCTCCTGCTTGAGCTAAATTTAGAAAATATGTTTCTTTATCCCAATTCAAAAGTAATTCCATTATTTCCAGAAACATGGGATTTTGGGATGCTTCCACAATGTCATCTTCAGATACCTCATCACTTTGATTCTATGGAGATCTTGGTCTTGGTTTTGATAACTATGCTCCATAATAGGATTGATTTGTTTCTCAAATAGACTCGTCATTATAAATGTTTTTCAAGAATATGATCTATTTGTTGCATTGATAAAGAGTACCTTCGAAAAGGGTATCCAAATATGAAACCAATTTTTTATGAATCCTTCAGGAAATACTCTTTGTTTGCCCTTTTGTGTTTTTGGGCATCACTGAACCGAGCATAGGCATGACCAAAACTCCTATAGGCATGCACTGGTTTGTTGTTAGGCGGTCCTCTATAGGTTCTTAGGCAACACTTTATTGTTACTAAGTGGGTTTCCAATTCTTCCAGGCGTGTCACAATTTTTTCTAAGCGTGACTTTAGGATGTCTACATGGGTTTGAATAAGTCACAAGTGTGACTGAATCTCTGTTAGGAGAGTTTTTTTTATGCACAGGTGACACTTATCTGACCAAGGTGTAAGGTTTTTTATTTTTAAAATGTTTAAGATCAGATTTTTCAAAATTTTCTTGTTTGAAAATAAAAAACAAACACAACACACACATCAATGTCTCTAAAAACAATCTAATGTGTATATTCTCGAATGTTTTCACAAGTATAGCACAAGAATAGATTCCAAATAGCCTACCTAAAGTCAAATTGTCTTGTAAACATGGCTCTACAAGGTGGCTTTGCTATTTTATCTAGGTTTTAGTAAATATTCCATTCAAAATGGATTAAAATCTCCCATCCCCCAAGTATGTTAAGGGGCTTCCCACACGCACTGAAGCATGATTTTGTGCAATCCGTGAGGACTACTAGAGGAAGTTCGAGAAATTAAAATCCTTTTGTCATGCACCCCATTAAGGATACATGCATTTCATTTTATAGTGGGTCAGATTCATGCGAAAAAAGCAAGTGTATCCCACTTTGGGCTGTCCCTCTCACCGGCCCTTTAAGGCAATCTCAGGAGGTGAGCCCACTAAGTTCTAAACATGTTCATTGAAAAGCATGAAAAGTGGATTTCTCCCAAACACTTACAATCAATTTTTGTTCTTTTTCAACCCCATGACAAAGGGGTTCTTATAATTGAAATGTTTGTTCTTTTCTTTTAATGTTTAAGCTATGTTTAGAACTTTGAATATGCCACAAGCTAAGGGAATGTGCAAGCTTGATGAGAAAAATAACTTAACTGATGCTAGCAAAGGCTAGGGGCATTTTTAAATAATAGTTTTCTTGCTTCTATCTCCAAATTTTTCCCTTACCTTAGCAAGTGTGTTCCCTCCACCAAAAAGTTAGTCAGCACAAACAAACAAAGTGAGGGGAAACCAAAATCAAAAGCTTGAAATACTACAATTTGATTATGCTCTTGATTCTTGTTACTCAAATACTTTGCAAATTCTTGATTCTCCTTCTTAATCCTTTTTGTCAAGGCTTTATCTTCTTGATTGACTCTATTTTATGGCTTCTTCACCTTCAGATGCTTGTTTATTTACTGTTTAAACAACATAATAGAAAATTAGTCCTTGAGATTTATCAATTTAAACATGAAAATAAGCCAGAGACATCAGGTGACATAATCCAGCTAGTACGCGTGAGTAAACTGTGTACAGGTGTAACATTATCAGTAGCGAGCGTCACAGTTAAGGGCTCAAGTGATACCAAAAGTTACACAGGTGCGGGCTGTATGCACCCTAAAATGGTCGCCTAGACTTTGGGCCCCATTTATTTGATTTATCAATCCTGAATCATTTTTATCAATAATCAATATTTTCAACAATATCAATTTCTTGATCAAGTCTTAATTTCGATCATATATTGGATTTTTATCCTTGGGCTAACCATTTATCCTAAGTCTTTATTTATTTAAAAGGAATATTTCCTCCCCTTTTAATAAATAAAAAGCCCCCACTTTTCCTCTTATCCTAAGTTGCACAAATAAAGCATTATTCATATTTTATAAAAGGGAGAAAAGCACGTTTTGTCTCATATGGACATAAAGTCAACTCTTATTTTCCTATTGGAGGATACTTGTGCACATGGATTGCTCCTCTTTCAAGCTCCACCGCCGATTAAGACCTTTTGCCTCTTAATCTCCATGGTCCATTTCACCTCATTTCTTATAAAATGAGAGCTCTCTCCTTCATTTGCATATACCATGTTTTTATGCTAATGTTATGCTGCAGGTTTTAGGTGCATTTGGAGTTTTTGAAGACATTGAAGACTTGTTGCTCTCGTCATTTAGTTGCATATTTGTTTTCTTAGTTGCATGATAATGGCATTCTTAGTGTAGATTTCCTTTTATGCAATAGAATAATCTCACATAGTCTAAATAGGAAGTATTGTAATCCATTGCTATTTCCTTTCATAGATTAGTTGCATTGTACTTTCTTTTCATAGCTTAGATTGCATTCTCATATAGCTTGCATTGCATTGCATATTTGGATTCTTGGAGATATTGGCATTGTTGCCCTTGTCTTCACTTGAATCTCTCATTGTATGGTTGACTAGCAAGGTCACAAGCTTGTAGCTCTAGCTGAGAGCAATTTTCAATCTTGCAACTCCATACATAGAGAGCTATGAGCTGCTTTGTGAGGCCTCATTCTTGAGCAACCTTGCAAGTAATGGTTCATAGAAGTGCACCATTTTAGTGTGTACATTTCTGGCGCCCACCATGGGGCAGAGTAGATAGGCTTTGTCCTTTATTTCATTTGCATTTTCATCATTTTTCGGATTATTTTTCAAAAATTTTGCAGTTTTGATTTTCTGTCTCAGAATATCGTGCGATACTTCTCAGTATATCACGTGATATACCTTTATATAGCGGTGCGATACTTCGTGCTTGCTACAAATATCACCTGCCTTAAAGAGAAATATTGCGTGATAGTTCGCCCTTTATGGACTATCGCCTGACCTGCCTGGAGTATATCGCCCACTAGTACTGCGGTATATCGACTGGCATAAGGTGAAATATTGCGCAGACTAAAAGTATCACCTGGTATAGTGCGAAGTATCATGCGATACTGGTGTCTGGACTGTGTCTGTACCCGATAGTGAGCTATTTTTTCAGCTATTTTATCTATCTTGCAAGTTTTGGGTTCTTAGCTATCTTTTTGAAATTTTTTGAAATTTCTAGTGTTTTCAAATCCGTGCCTCTGGAAACTGGGTGCCCATTTTTTTTTAAATTTTGCAAATGGTATCAAAATTTTAAGTGTGATATATCGTTGGAAAGGTCTTTCCGAGCCTAATCCAACCATGATGGTTTCATTTTCAGATTTTATCATTTGATCAGTTATTTTTGCAGATTATCTAATTTTTCATGTACTAATCATTGGTAGATTTTGGATTTTGCTTCTCCTAACTCTTGTTGGTCTAACAAGTTGTGGTTGTAGGTGCCTCTTGCTTGAATATTTTGTCAAAATCACATTTCAAAGAGGGCTACTAATAGTTTTTTTAGGGCTGCCCAAGCATAAAAACAAAAAAAAAATCTTGCTTGTTTATTTGCTTTCCTTTTTAAGTGTGGCAAAAACTAGTTGTTTCATTTATTAGGCACTTAAGATCTTGTTGTAGGAATTCTTGGGTGGTAGGAGAAGTATGCTCTTCACCATTTTGGTGAACCAGAAAATCTTGACCCATCTTTGAATTTTGAAAACAAGAGGGTAAATAAAGTTGCTTGGTGTGTTTGGGAGAGATTTTTGAGATAGGGGAGTATGCTCTTCACCCTTGTGGTGAATCAAAAACCTTGAACCTCAAGAGTTGATCCATTTTTGTTTAGTTTAGGAATCCTTTAGCGGGCCTGCTCTTGAGCAATCAAGAGGAACGACTCAAGTGGGGACAACCTTGTCATCATTTTCCTTGGTGGCAAGTGATTCCAACTCACTATAATCTCAAGGCTATCAAGGACACCAAAAACCTTGGTAGACATAACACTTGTCTTCGTTTGATGTGAGTAGCTCATGAGATTGCGACCATGGGGAAAATATTGAACAAGAATGCTTAAGGTACTCTTGAGGCCGCAAGGTCCTAGTCCTTTATGAGGAGCAAGAGGGGTGTTGTGAACGGAAATCCTTATTAAGAACCATTAGATAGAAGCCACCTTGTTTAGCTGCTTATCTTCTTAGTGCAAGGATTGATCCAAGTGGTTTACCCGGATCACCTTAAGATACTCACCATATGTGTCCCTTTGGTTGTGTTGTTTGACACTTCCATGACAAAGCCAATATCTCTTGTGGGCAACCACTTGGTGTGAGGCAAGGGGGCATCAAGTTGTGGGCTAAGTTGGTAAGTATTGAGCCTTGTCTTGTAGGTAGATATTGCTTGAAGTGTCTTCGATTGTGTGATACTAGTGTAAATGTTCTCAACATGCAAACAATCGATAGCTTCCATAGGGTGCAATTTTATTTTTGATATCATAAGTGTTTATCTTGGCAAGGTTGCTTTTGCCCTTGTTTCAAGTGTTTGAAGACATGTTTGATCCTCTACTGTTTGCAAACCTGTCTAATTGCTATTGAATTTGTGATAGAAATCAGACATTTTCACCCTCACATTTGAAAACTTGAAATTAGACCTTAAAAAATCAAAATTTTGCACAAATTGGTCAAGATCAACATCAGTATCACATTAGCCAAAGAGAAATATTGCATTAGAAGGTTGTTCTTGGTGAGAAAGTTTATCTCTAGAATTGTGAGCTACATTCTTGGGGAAATTCTCGTACTCTTATTGTCCAAATAATTTTCATTTAATCTCAATTTCAATTATATTTTGGCCTAGCCCAACCTCCTGGTTCAAAAGTGCAAGGGTAGTCACCCTTTGATTTGAAGCACCTCTTTGACAGTGTTGGTAAAGCCCCTTCTTCTATCTTTTCATTTCTCTTTGGACAATAGAGAACTTTGATTATCCTAGTTTGGTGTTGACATTTTGTGAGGTCATCCTATTACCAAGGGTCTTCTATTTTCAGTCTTCCTTGGTCAGTCCAGCTCTTAGATCCTAGGTGTTGTCATGTTGCTCAACATCTCAATGAACGTTATGGTATCAATTGCACAAGATGGCTCTTAGTCTTCTTCTTTCTTCTCCATTTCCCATGTTCTTCTAAAGTCTTCTACTTCCATGGGAAATTCTTCTTCTTCTTCTTCTTGATTCTTTTCCTCTTATTATCTAGTCTACTTTCTTCTATTCATCTATTCATTTCTTCCATGCTTGATTCCTCCTCTTCTATAACCATGAATCTTAACTATCTAGCTTTGGAACCTTTATTAAGAATAGATGATCTTGAGCTCATTGACATATTTGAAAAATGTTGTTCCTCTAAAATTCTCATGAGTGATGAATTTATAGCAAAAATAAAAGAAAAGATGATTAAATCAGATGCCTTTGCTAGAATCATACTCATGATCTCATCCAAACATTCTTCATCATCTAAATCTTCTCATTCTTCTTCACCTTCCAAGTCTTATCATGACTCTTCTAGACATCATTCTCATTCTTCATATTCTAAGTCTTATCATGATTCTTCTAAACACTATTCACATTCTTCATCTTCCAAATCTTATCATGACTCTTCTAAACATCATTCAAATTCCTCATTATCCAAGTATTCTTCTTCCACTAGGTCTTCACCTTCCCCTTCTTCACAATCTCATTCTTCTTCTACTTCTCCTAAGAGTCTTACTTCTCTTCAGAAGACATACCATAAAGAGCAATGTGATATTCTTTGTGATGTCTCTTCCACAAAGAGTGACACACCTACCTTTGATGACTATGATGATGGAAAATGTAGCAATACTTATGGCACCTATGTTCCTAAGAGTCCTCCTCGTCGTGTGCTTAGGCTTACTAAAGGGTCATCCTATTGGATAGATTGTGATGGTGATCCATATGATTCTGATTTTGAGAGAAATTATGATATTTGTTGTGAACAATATGATACATCTGCTTCTATTGAGGAAGAGAAAGCTTTTCATGCTGATTATAAACGAAGATACTATGAGCATGTCTTGTCTAAAAACTCTCATGCTGAAAATAAAGATTACACTCTCCAACAAGATCATGGTAATGCTGAACCTTTGTCTTGTGATGGTCCCCTTCCATCCGCCACTTCCTCCAATACCCACACATTTCCTAAAGCTTTTGAGTCTTCCAAATCTATCACAAATCCTTCATCCAACAGAAGTCCTAATGCTTTCCATGCAGTTCCCTATAGTTATCCTCAAGGGCTACCTCTTAAAGAAACTCAAGCTAACCTTCACTTGGCTGCAAATACTTTTAATAATGCTAAACCTAAAGAGTCTAAGCCTTTATGCGTTATAATGCCTACTTTAGCTAGTCCTTCACCATCTCCTCCAAAGTCTTCCATAAAATTCCAACATGCTTCCTTGTCCTTAGAAGTGGCTCCATGTCAAAAGGACTCTAAAAATGAAAAAGAAAAGAATATAAATAAAGATCAAGATCAGGAACCCTCCATATCATCCAATTCTCTTCATGATGTGTCTCCTCCACTTTATGGTTCTTTTGATCCTCTACACTCTTCCGCATTCATTCCACCATCTCCTAAGCAAGATCAAGCTAATACTTACACCGTTGAGCTTATTGATAATCAAAATAACCTTACCACACTTGCACTTTCCAAAGATGATACTTCCATTAAGGTTATTAAAAATGGTGTCATTACTTATGATGTAAAACCTACTGAAAATCAAGAAAAAAATGATGCACTTATGCTATCCAAAGCAACTTGTCAAGATCAAAGTCTTCCATCTTCTTGTTCTACCACTCCATGTTCACCTCCGCTTTCTGCTCTTCCTAAATCTTTGCAAGCTACGAATGATCCTATCAAAGAAACTGCTCCTATTCAAGATGTGCATGATCCTGTTGAAAATTCTAATGCTCACTCTAAAGATGTTGATATCCTTGGTTGTGATATAGATGCTGATGAACTTATTGATTATCCTTTTGCATCTTCCACATCTATCCTTGGACCTCCTCCACCAATACTAAGGGCTTCATGTCTTCCTTCCATCTTGGGTCCTTATGTCCCTTCACTTTCCCCTCCTAATTATCCTAATTCATCATCCATTTTGGGTCCTTACATCCCTCCATCTCCTATCTTTCCTCAAGATCAACATACATGCATACCCTTGAATCCCTTTCATCCACCCACCCATCTAAACTGGTCATATCCTCCTTCTTCTTCCACAAGTCCCAAGTCTTTTGGAAGTAACTTGAATGTTCAATACAAGAAAAAGAAACAATATAAGAATCTATCTAAAAAAGAAGATCACCATGTCTCCTCTAATCGACATGGGGGCATAAAGTCAAAAGAGATATCTAAGAAGAAAACTACAAGACAAGTATGGGTTCCAAAACCCATCATTGAAGATATTCTCTCTAAATTATCAAAAGAAAATGAAAAGCCTAAGGCTATATGGATTCCAAAATCTCTCTTGAAAGAGTCTCATGTTGAACAAAAAGTGAAATTGACATTCAAGCTTCCAAAGACTTCCACTTCATCTTCTTCCAAAAACATTCTTTCATTTCATGCGCCTGAACCACAACCTCTGCTAAACATTTGCCATATTCCTTCTTGTATTTCTCCATTCACATTTGAGAATTATAACAAGTACATCAATCCTCTTTTCAAAGAGTCACATAGCAATAATGAACCAGAATATGGTTCGCATTTGGACTAGAATATGGTTTACGGTTCCTCCATTTTTTTCCGTCACCCTTCAAGGTGTGTATTGACGTTGATCTTACCTTGCTTTCCATCTACCTTTTCACATTCCTTCCATTCATTATCCTTCTACCTTCTATCATTTTTCCTCATTTGCCTACTCCTCGTGCGTCTTCCTTTCCCCTTCAGCATCTTTGAGCATATCATTTTGAATCCTTGACATATCATGGTTTATCCTTTCAAGGAGCATTATCTAAAAAGCTTGCTTTCTTCCAAAAAAAGATACAATCAAAAAAATAAAAAAATTCAAAAAATAGCAAAAAATTGAAAAAAATTGAAAATGTGCCATGGTGAAAACCTGGAAATAGGTGCCTTGGTAGCAAAAGTAAAGAGAAATAAATTCATCCTATGGTGAAAACCACTCCCTTGTGGCACCTTGGATAAGTACCATGATGAAAACCTAGCAATCAGGCATCATGCGTAGTTCTTCTACATGTTTCATCCATTTCATCTTCCATCTTTGATCTTGACAAGGTTGAATTATACACGAACATTTGGCTATCTTGTGAGCTATCTTACAATGATCTTGCTTTCATTCCATTCATGTTTAGCCTTCACTTTCATTTTCCTTCATTCATTCTTGTCTTTTGCTATCATTTTCCCCCTTGGTCTTGATCTAATAAAAAGAGTAAAAATGATGCTATGAAGTCTCTTGACATATCTACTCCTTTGGACTGCATCCTCCCTTCTTTTGCAGTGCGCTTTTGTGACTTATCCTATGCTGGCCTTTCATTGCTTATCCAAATGTGCTTCACCTGATAATTTTTCTCTAACTTGGGTACTCTTGAGGAGTTTGACCTTGAGGATTTCTTCCCTCCATTTGCCTTCATTCTCCTTTCCTCCATCTCTTTCACCAGCTTGCTCATCCATCTTGTCCTCCACATTTCTAGATATTGGGACTACATGATGTGATCTTGTTCACGAGTTTGATGCCCATTTCTGTCTGGGGGCATCCTTTGTACATATCTTATTGATCCTGAACAAATTTCAAAAAAATTGATATATGATGCTGAAAAAATCCTAAAAAGTATAAAAAGTCCTGAAAAAATACCAAAAAAATTGATATATGATGCTGAAAAAATCCTAAAAAGCATAAAAAGTCCTGCAAAAATACAAAAAAAATCAAAATATTCAAAAAATTAAAAAAAAAATAGAAAAAGTGCCTTGGTGAAAACCTAGCAATAGGCGCCTTGGTAGCAAAAATCCAAAAAAAATGAAAAAATAAAAAAAGATTCCAAGTGGTGAAAACTTGGAAACAGGCGCTACTTGAGGCCTTTACACTCCTATTTGTTAGCATGTGTCCTCAACACTTAGCCACTTCCCATCATGCCTTGACCTTATTTGGCTTAGTTTGGAATTGGTCTTTCTCTTTGTCTAGGGGGCATAACTGTTCACATAGGTCTTTTAGATGCGTTTGTCTCTTGGGGCATTTCACAACAGGTGTTTTTCAACACCACCCCAAATAGTGTTTTTCAACACTACCCTTGCGTCGAGTGTTTCTTAACACTTATTAGATGTCTTGCCTATAGTCTAAGTATAATGTGATAATGCTCATTTGCAGATATGATACTCAGAATCTGACTCTATGACCAACACACACGCACTTAAACAATCAACTCGCTGACGATATGATGACTTTCTTTTTCTTTGTGTGCTGTCTATGAGGATTTCTTTGATGAGTGGTCTCTCCCTGCGAAGTTTTCGATGATGCATAGCTAGAAGACTGAGGGAAGGAGAACATGTTTTCTTTCTTTATCTGCTTGTGGGTATATTTTGTTGATCCTAACTGTCATGAGCATTTATGCTGGTCCTGCTTGACACTACGGATTGACAAGGTATTATCCTTGACTATTTTGCGAGTGCATGCTTCTAGTTATCTTGACTTTCATGTGTCTTGATACAAGCATAATCTCGCCATATCAAAACTTAGGTAATCTCACTGCATTAGTCATCTTGACCTACATGTCTTTGATGCCTAGGTGAGATTTCCACATTTCTATCTGATTAAGATCATATTCATATCCACATAGTTACGCTAGTGTGCATTGTATGATCTTACGACGCTACCAATAACACTCGATGATGATAATTAGATGTCTATAGGCGTTGTGACCTTGCAAGTCAATCACGTTCATAGTAGTTTGCATTTTTAAGTTCATGTTAGTTTAGTTTTTGCATCTTGCATATGGAGAGAGCTCTCCTTTTTATCATCTACAGACTAGTTGGTCAACTGTGCTCATTTTCTGATTCTTCTTGATCACATCTTTCATTTCTGGTCTTTCATATCACATCATTTTCTATCCATTTTTGGACTCAAAATTGAAATCTGCGTCGCGTTTCCAAGTTTTCTCATTCTTCTACGCAGTTGACCAACCTTTTGAGGCATAATTCTTTAATCTTCGATGGAATTTCTTCCTTCCATGTCTCTCAAATTTTCTAGTCTTTCATCCACTCTATTTCTAGTCTTCTATTTCTATTCTTCTACTTCCTCACTGGGGCATGTTTCATTGCCTAATGGTTAACCTATTGACCTTTACATTTGATTGTGATTTCCTTCTGATTTGATCAAATCCTTATCAATTCGCTGTTCTCCTCTTTACCTGATTTTGATTTCGATTCCGAGGGGGCAGTACCTATGGGATTCTCATCCCCAATTGCTTGATTCTCTTGATTCAGACATCTTTTTTGAGCTTTTGCTCAAATTTGAGATCCTTATCTCTTACTTTGAATGTGATCCCGAATCGACCTCATGTTCAAAGACCTTTGTTTATGCTTTGTCCAGGTGTGATCCCGAATCGACCTCACATCTGAGTTGTCTTGTGATCCCATATCGATCTCACATTTCAATTCTTCTTTGACTACATGTGTTCCCAAATTGATCAGACATTAGTCAAAGAGGGGCAAATGTATGCACCCTAAAATGGTCGCCTAGACTTTGGGCCCCATTTATTTGATTTATCAATCCTGAATCATTTTTATCAATAATCAATATTTTCAACAATATCAATTTCTTGATCAAGTCTTAATTTGGATCATATATTGGATTTTTATCCTTGGGCTAACCATTTATCCTAAGTCTTTATTTATTTAAAAGGAATATTTCCTCCCCTTTTAATAAATAAAAAGCCCCCACTTTTCCTCTTATCCTAAGTTGCACAAATAAAGCATTATTCATATTTTATAAAAGGGAGAAAAGCACTTTTTGTCTCATATGGACATAAAGTCAACTCTTATTTTCCTATTGGAGGATACTTGTGCACATGGATTTCTCCTCTTTCAAGCTCCACCGCCGATTAAGACCTTTTGCCTCTTAATCTCCATGGTCCATTTCACCTCATTTCTTATAAAATGAGAGCTCTCTCCTTCATTTGCATATACCATGTTTTTATGCTAATGTTATGCTGCAGGTTTTAGGTGCATTTGGAGTTTTTGAAGACATTGAAGACTTGTTGCTCTCATCATTTAGTTGCATATTTGTTTTCTTAGTTGCATGATAATGGCATTCTTAGTGTAGATTTCCTTTTATGCAATAGAATAATCTCACATAGTCTAAATAGGAAGTATTGTAATCCATTGCTATTTCCTTTCATAGATTAGTTGCATTGTACTTTCCTTTCATAGCTTAGATTGCATTCTCATATAGCTTGCATTGCATTGCATATTTGGATTCTTGGAGATATTGGCATTGTTGCCCTTGTCTTCACTTGAATCTCTCATTGTATGGTTGACTAGCAAGGTCACAAGCTTGTAGATCTAGCTGAGAGCAATTTTCAATCTTGCAACTCCATACATAGAGAGCTATGAGCTGCTTTGTGAGGCCTCATTCTTGAGCAACCTTGCAAGTAATGGTTCATAGAAGTGCACCATTTTAGTGTGTACATGGGCAGTTTAATCAAAAGTGTGACTAGAAGATTAAATTGCACAAAATAGTAAATGAAAAGCGACAGAATACACTATTAAGTGACAAATTTTCTTGCAAAAGTGTGACTAAAATTATTGTACGCATGAATGAAATGCTTTTACGCGTGACTAAATTGCTTGTATTCATGAATGAAATTCTTTTACGTGTGAACAAAATTCTTGTACGTGTGACTGAATTGCTTAAACGCATGACTGAATTGCTTACACGCATGATTGAATTGCTTGTACGCATGACTGAATTTCTTGTACACGTGACTGAAACTATTAAAGGCAATGCAAAGTCTCAAATTAAGTGACAACAGTTTAAACATAAGCGATACTCCCTATGTTGTAGGCATGATTTGAAACAGTAAAGGCTGAATGCTTTTCCATTCCAGGCATGAGTTTCCAGCTAACAGGCATAAGATCAGGCTTCTAAAGTGACACTGTAAGGATTCTAAGCGTGAATAGATCTCCCGTAGGTGTGACTTTAGAAAATTCCTGCAGAAAACACACGGAAACCAGACAAAAATGTATGCAAAAATGATTTAAATCACAAATTTGTTAGTATTTGAGGCTCAATGCCCCACAGTGGGCACCATTTGTGTGATGATATTATTCACCTTCATGAAATTAAGATCAAGTAGCAACAATTTAAGCTAAATACAAAGAAAATTTACTTTAAAATGCAACTACAATCTATAACATCTCATGGATCTCTAGAAAGAAGTGGTAAGTGAGCTCTCAGTTGCAAATCCTCACTAGTGACACCTCCAAAATGAGAATAATGCTGCTATGATGCTTCTAAATGCTTATTCTATGATGAATTTATGCTTAATCTAGCTCCATTGATAACCATGCAATGATAAAATGCTAAAATGATAACTCTAAATGCTCAAATGCTTCAATTGCTCTTAGAAAATGATCTCAATTGACTATAGTAACAATGCTTTTTAATTGAAATTCTAAGATTCCAATGCTCTCCAAAATGCCTCATACTTATAGTAATTTCCCAAGGGTAGGGGGTAGAGTGAGTTGATCATGGTTATGCTTGGGTAAGGTCAATTGGCTTTGCTTTGTCCATAAATGGGGGGACAAGGAGGGGACAATCATTTAAATGGTTTCAAAAGGCTCGACCATTTCAACAAAAGTGAGTGATTTGTGTCCATTTTGTCTCCAATTTGCTTTGTTGAGGGAAATTATGATTTATTAATTAATTAAAGTAATTAAATTTAGCCATGAAGGGTAAGAGGTTCATTTTGATTTTTTCTTTCAACAACTATGTCATTAATAGAATTTAATCAATTTCGTAGTGTTTTTCCCCTTTTCAAGCTTCATTTAATCATTTAATTGAATTTTCCTTTGATTTGAATTGCCTTTGTTCCATTTATTGATTTTTCATGCTATTTTGATGATTTAATGCACCTTTTGATTGATTTAAGCCTTTGGCCAATTTTCCATGTCTACAATCAATAATTACCTTGCAACATTTATCAGTGATCTTACATCTAATTCTGAACAAACTTTTCCTCAGAATAGGTTCATCATCAGCTTCTTCATTCCACAAGATCCTTCTTAGCATCAAGTTCTCACCATGTTCAGGATCATTAGATATTTCCTCAACTTCTTCACAAGCCAAATTATTTCTACCATTACCTCCAGTCTTCTTTCTAGAGTTAGTACATTCAAAAGCTCTATGTCCTTCTTCACCACATTTGTAACAAGTACCTTTAAACCAAGATTTATCTTCTCTTTTCCCATTATTGTTATTCCTAGAGTAACTAGTATAGCTACCTCTTTTAGCAGGTTCATCTTTCCATCCTTTATCTTGTGCTCCAATGTCAGATCTACTACTTTCTCCATAAGATCTTCCTCTACTTCTCTGAAATCTACCACCTCTTCCTCTTTGTCTTTGATCATGTCTTTTTGTCAATCTTTCCTGAGCCTTCAAAGCAAATTGGTATGCTTCTTCCACACTATCAATCTTCACATAACTAATCTCATCTTGAATAGATGTCCTCAAACCATTCAGATATCTAGCCACCTTCTCAACTTCATCATCTACATGTCCAGATCTAATATCCAATTTGTAAAATTCCTTAGTATATTCTTTCACACTCATGTCCTTTTGTCTCAAATTTTGCATTTTTCTCATCAGACTCACTTGGTAGTCAGCTGGAAAAAACTTCTTCTTCATCTTTCCAAGCATCTTCATCCATGTCTTGATCTTTTCTTTTCCTCTCTTTTGTCTCTTAGTTTACAAATGATCCCACCAAAGAGATGCATGAACTTTCAAATTTGTGACTTCTATCTTAACCTTCTTATTATCAGGAGTACCTTCATACTCAAAGTATTTATCCATCTTAGAGATCCAATCCAAAAGTGTATCGGTCTCGAGTCTTCCATCATAGAAAGCAACTTCAACTGTAGGTCCGGAGTTATCCGTAGAGAAAACTCTCAAAAGTCTTTCCTCATCTTGTTCAACTTTAGGTTCAGCATTAGGTGCTACTTCTTCTTCTTCATCACTAACATCTTCAAGATGTGTGCCTCTTCTTTGGGCTATCTCTACAGCTTCAAGCCTAGTTGCAATCTGCCTCAACATATCCATGATAGCATTATCATTTCCTCTACCATGAACCATCTTGACAATCAAGTTCCAAAAAGATCATAACCTTCTACAAGTTATAGGTCAGATCTCAAATCTTCCACCCTACAACCAATCCAATAAGGCTCCCCACAATCCAATCCACAAGAAAGAACTTCCTTTGATACCACTTGATGCAAGGGCAAGGTAGATACAAGCAAAATCAAGCAGAATTGAATCCACTTGAATCCACAAACAAGCCTTACTCATAGTTACACAATGGAAGAAATATAATATCACATGAAATTAGTAACAACACAATGGATATGATACAATCAATTGGCAGCAACAACAAAGAATTGTATTATTTCTTTCAACATGCCCGATTGTGAGGCCTTCGGGGTTTTGGCCTTATACAATGAGAATTATGAAATCAAAATTATAGCTTGCATCCTATCTTTTTCTCCAATGATATATCTTTATAATCCTTCCTATATCTCACTCATGATTCCCTACTACATCAATCTAGGCTCCTTATATAGCTAGCTAAGCCACAAGTCGGCCAGTCAGGCATTTAATTACATTATAGGTCCAGTCTAGAATATTTAAACCAAAACTAATGCTAGAATGAATATAAATTGATGTTCCTTTGGATTCAGGTCCTCACATGACCCAAAAACATTCCTTTAACTATGCAAGGCCCCATTTGATCACACGTAAATGCGCAAGAAGAAACACTACATGTTACACCTGAAAACTGGCAGAAAATAGGTCCCGGGGAAAAATGGGCATAACTTTTTACTCATAATGAATTAGGGCTTGCACTCTTGGTAAATGATATTAATTTAGGTCCTCTTAAATTCCTTAATAGTGCAAATGATTATTTCTTATGGATCAAGATCGCCACTATGAACAATCAGCACCAAAACTGCAAGAAAATGTGGTTCTAACAGCAAAGAAAATAGCTATAACTTTGAAACAGTCCATCCAAACTTTACGTGCTCATAGGAGAAGGTTCCCAAATAGGTCCTTAGCATAATGTAAGCTTCTCACACCATGAAACCAATAAATACAACAATTATAAAGAAAACAATAGCAAATAGGTACAGAAACCAGGAAATGTTTTTGGTTGATGCAAGATTGCTCAAAGACCCAAGATGCTCCTGCATCACAACACTATATAAAGTCATATACACCAATATAGAAAACTTTCCAAAAATTAATTTACTAACTTCCATAATGAGCATGGTATAAAAAGGTAGGTTTTTGCACCTAGAACACCATAGTAGAATGGAATTGCTGAAAGGAGAAACCGATCTATTGTTGATTGTGCTAGAACATTGATGATTGAGAAAAATGTTATAGAGATGTACTAGAGAGAGGTAGTTAGCACATAAATATATGTCTTGAACTAAGTTCAACTAAAGAAAGACACAAACAAGATACCTTATGAGTTATGGTTTGGATACACACCGAGTGTAAGTTAATTATAGAATCTTTGGTAGCAAGTGTTATATTCTGAAAGATTATATGAATGGTAAATTTGACTCTAAAGGTGATGAAGGAATATTATTGGGATATTCAACTAAGATTAAATCTTATAAATGTCTGAATAAGATTATTAATAAGATGATAGAGAGTACTAATATCAGAGTTGATGAGTTTACTGAAAACAATGAAGAAGAAAGCATCAAGGAGATGGAAGATTATGGTAGGTTTACTTATGTTGAAGATCTAGATTATCTACCAAAGCCATAGGCTGAGTCTACCAAGCATCAGAAAAATGCTACCGTGAATCAGCACATGCAAAATGAGAATCAGGAAGAAGCTACTGAGTAGGAAAATGTACCTAAATAGAATGATGTGTAGAGAAGAGATCAAGTGCTAGCAAGATTTGTTAGAAGACATCATCCTGAGAATAAAATCATTGGAGATAAGCAAGATGGCATGATGACCTGAGGTAAGTTAAGACAAAACACCTGCTTAGTTTGTGATTTTGAACCTAAGAATGTTAGGGATGCACTTGAAAATGAGGGATGCATCAATTCTATGAATGAGGAAATTAAAAAAATTGAGAAGAATAAAACATGGACTTTAGTGCCTAGACCGAAGGATAAAAATGTTATTGGTACTAAGTGGATTTTCAAGAATAAGCTGAATGAAAATGGAGAGGTCACTAGGAATAAGGCAAGACTTGTTTGCAAAGGATATGCACAAGAAGAAGGTATTGATTATGGTGAAACCTTTGCACCTTTTGCTAGACTAGAAGGAGTTCGCATATTACTTGCTTATGCTACACATAAGGGATTTAAGGTATATCAAATGGATGTAAAATCAATGTTTCTGAATGGAATTCTTAAGGAGGTCTACATAGAACAATTGGAAGGGTTTGTTGATCATAATTAGAAAGAAATGGTATGTAGACTACACAAAGCCTTGTATGGATTGAAGCAAGCATCGAGGGCATGGTATGAAAGATTACATGCTTATCTTATAAGTATCGGTTTTGTAAGAACTAGTGAAAATAGTAACTTGTACATGAAAGGAGGATCTGATGATAACATTTTGATTACTGAGATATTTTTTGATTATATAATCTTTGGAGGACAAGATCTAATTTTCAAATCTTTTTCTGATGACATGAGAAAGGAATTTGAGATGTCTATGTTTGGAGAGATTAAATTCTTTCTAGGTTTGCAGGTTATACAATAGAAAGATGGGATTTTCATCACACAATCAAAATACATTAAAGAAGTATTGAAAACTTTTGGCATGGAAGATGCTAAACCAGTGGGAACATCGATGGTGACTGGCTATAAATTTACAAAAGATGATGAATCTAGACAATTAAATCAAACTCTATACTGATCTATGATTGGTAACTGATGTATGTTGTACACAGTAGGCCTGATATTGTACATGCAGTAGGGATTGTGGCTAGATTTTCTATCAGTCCTAAAGATTCACATATGGTTGCAGTAAAAAAAATCTTGAGATACTTGAAGAAAATAGAAGACTATATATTATGGTATACATTTGAAGGCAAATTTGAACTTAAAGTTTACACCGATGCAGATCGGGCTAGAAACATAGATGACTAGAAGAGCACAATCGGTGGAGTGTTCTTTTTAGGGAAAAGGCTTGTGACTTAGATTAGCAAGAAACAAGCATGCATTTCTCAATCCACTGCTAAAGTAGAGTATGTTTTTGCTGCTGCAAATTATTCAAATATAGCTTGGATTAGACAAGTGTTGGAAGGGATGAATGAGGTAATCACTGACCCGGTGATTATATATTGTGACAACACTAGTGCTATAAATATTTCTAAGAATTTTGTGATGCATCCGAAGACAAAGAACATATCCATTAAGTATCACTACTTGAGGGAACAAGTTCAACAGAAGTAGGTGAAACTAGAATTTGTAACATCTAAGGAACAACTTGCTGATATCTTTACTAAACCATTACCGAAGGACACATTTGAATATATGAGGACTAGACTTGAGGTTCATCCCCTATCTATCGGTCACTGACATGATCTAGAGGTTGCATCAACCTATACTTATCAAAATATCATTCATGTTGATGCACATAGCTTACACTTTGGATTTTTGTCTAAGGTTGTGAAAGATTGTAGAAGCTGGAACAGAAATTTGTTTATCTGTACATTGAAGGTACTAACATGAACTGAACAACAGAGGATTACTTGGCTACTACAGAGCTATTTGTATATTTTATTTGGCATTGGTGTCAAAGGGACAGAGACTGAATATGAAAATAAAATCAGTTAGTGAGAACACATAGAAAGGGAGAGACTTGAATATTTGTTGTTGAGAACAAAGGGAATCTAAGAACTGAAAATATTAAATCTGCAGGGAGTCTGCACTTGTAATGCTATTATGTTTTGTAGTGATTAAACATTTTAAAATTTGAGCTTACTGAGCTACAGCATTTACTTACATAGTTGTAGAATACATGTTTGGTATGTGTATGGCATATTTTCATATTTCTTATGTTTCCATCAATCCCAAAAGGAGAGATTGATGAACTACAATTGATTGAATATCTGAATGAACTGAAGAAATAGTGATTAGAGATCACCGAGCTACTGAAATGATATGTAAGATGATTAAATCAGTCAATATGTTGTCATTGATGTCAACTAGTCTTGATAGTACTTATCATGATAGTTACAAACATCTAAACATTTGTTGTTGAAGGAAGAAAAGATGAAGAACTGAGATATCTACATGGGGAGAAGATGGATATGACAGATAAAGATAAGGAAAACATTGGGTAACTTATTGATGAGTCTATGGTTGTATATTGTTGACTTGAGCATCTAACATTAATCTACTATGAAGAAGAGATTTGAAATTGAACATGTTAATGTGGTCGGTAATTGAAGATTTCTATATACACTGAGCCAGTGCAGTGTATACCGACTGATAGTATTAACCGAGCTAGTTCAACTAGTTATCGCCGATGCATATCAACCGAGTATGGATGAAAACATTAAATGCTAAGAACAGATGATTGAATTTGATGAGTTGGAAATTGTTATGATTTTGAGATTAAGGATGAAGTTTGTTATGAGATCCACGGCTAAAAAAATTTAGAGAAGATCTAAAGGATGAGATTGAAACGTGTTAATGACACATCTGCTGAGGAAGGTTTAAGAGGCAAAATGGATGAAGGAGATTAAGCAAAAAAATGTAATGGCTAATATGAAAATGGTTTACTTGTCTATATAAGAGATATGAGTTTCATTATTGAAACATGTCAGAAAGAAGAAGATTGCAGATATTTTGCATGAATACTTTATTTATGCATGCCTGATCAAACTGGTTAGTGAAAGAACTGAGACCGCAAACATTACCGAGCATCAGAGAACCATTTACCGAGTGAAAGTAAGTTGAAGAATATTGAGGAAGTGAATTGATTAATGATCAGAGGATTTTTATGGGCTTAGAATAGATCTGAATATTTGTAATTGATTTTTATTTGAATCAAATTAGTATTGTATGAGTTTAACCATTAATTCAAAAAATCTCTTAACCAAGTGGACTTAACAGTCTTATATTCTGCCATATGTCATTCAAGGAATGTACATTGTTATCTTGTTGACCCCATAGTGAATGTTGGCCAAAATTTAACTATTAGTGATAAATACTCTAACCAGGTCACACATAACAGTGTGTATTATAACCTTTAACAAGGTTGGCTCTTCACCGAGCTCACTTCAGAAGAGTGAATTATTTTGGGTTACTGGTCCTAGGTGGTTTTTCCCTTAACAAGTTTTCCATGTTAAATCATTATGTTATGTGTTATTTGTGATGATTTTTTTTCTATCATACTTTACATACTGCATAGTGATCTAGTCAGTAATCACATTTGGATAATTACTGGTAATCGGTATATTGGACAAACAGATTGATATTTTATGTTACTGAGCTGCATAATTTGTTGGAATTGTTTTATAAGGTACATCTTTGTATTTGGGACTATAGGATAACTAATCTAACTGATTCACCCCCCCTCTCAATTATTCTAACACCTACACACCAAAAAAATAAGGAAGAAGGTTGGATAGAGGGGTTTTCCTCTATCAAACCCCTATCTAGAAAAAAACTTTAAATAAAATAAAAGAAATGGAAGTGTGTTATGATATAGCAGATGCTAGATTTAAAAAATAGAATGTATGATACCTTTTAATGCAAATGATTCATTAAAATTTATCAAATATGTTATGCGATATCTTTGACTTAACACAAATACCCTAAAGGAAATCATGAAAGATAAAACCTCATGTAGTGGATGTTTTAATTTCCATAATTCTTGATTGATAAAAAGAAAGAATATGTAGATGTGGGTGTATCTCCTTCCTTGATAGATAACTCTTTTACTTGGCCTTCAATGAGGGAATTAAGCTTGATCCACAAAGAAGAATACCTTAAATTATTGAGAAGAAGTCTAGATCTTGAATGCTTGAATCATTGCCTTGATGATAATAGATTCTTGATGATAATATTGGATTCTTTATAATGGATACAAAAATAAGGATGGATAGAGAGCTTATATACCTCTCACAACATCTTAGGGGTTGAAACTCAAGTAGGCTAACTATAGATCCAAATATCCCACTAAACCTCTAAGATGGGACCTCAAATCCAATTTGGGCATGATCCTCACGAAACAAAATTCCCTATGCATTTTATTCCCAAGAACACAATGCCCTGGGAATTTTATTCCATCCAATTAGAGCTCAGATAGGGATCACAAGTCCTAGATAATTAGGGGATTCTAGATTACGTAGTACATTTGGTTCTGAGATTGAGGCATAATATGAAGGCCAAAAATGGTAATATAAGGCTTAGTTGATTAAATAAATTATGTGATTGAAGGAGACAAAGAGGAAAACACTTAGAAATAAGGGCCTACCTACATTTTGAACAAAATTGAAATGATTGAGGACCCATATTTGAATTTAGGTGTCCATTAAGTGTCATATGAAATCCTACTATGTAAACACACTAAGGTGGGTGCCAAATACATCAAAAAATTGTATACTAATTGAGTGCTTACAATTTAGGATGGTACACCACTCAATTTGTGCCTAGCTCTTTCCTACCTCAATAAATTTGAATTTGGGTCTATTAATTTTTATCCTCTAATGTGGGTGTATGTGAATAGGCTTGATTTCCAATTTAATCTAGTGGATTCTTATTCCACCACCTCACAGGAGAATAATATTAGAACCATGTTTTGAGTAAAATTAATGTTACCAACATATCTACAAGGGAAAATTAAAGCTAGAGGCATCATTTCACCATTGAATCATTGTGTACCTTCTAAACTACATTAGAAGAATAATCTCTTGAAAGACCTAAGATTGTAAAAGTGTAAAAGTTTTAGAAAAATAATGCACACAAATCATGTGACCTATAAACATCATGTCTAAATCAATAGCTAAGTAGTGTATTTTCATAAAAATGTAAATCATAGTTCTTTCCAACTAAAATTGCTTTACATGAGGTAGTTAGCTATCAAATATTGCAAAAAAAGTGTCAAAGGAGATGTAAGCATGAGGTAGGTAATTTGTAAATGGAGCATGGTGATGTCAAACTAACCACACCAACATGTCCATTGGTTGACTAATTTTAAAGCACACATTTTTTCACCACTGATGATCCCAAATAATGGCTCATGTGTTATCAATGTCTGATGTATTTTCTCTATTTTTATCATGGGATTACATCATAGTTAGTATCATGGGCATAGTTTCTAGTTATCTTTGGTCAACTGTATTGAACTTATTCATGAACTTAAACTTATACTCTAAATACCTATGTGATGGATGGAAGACACTCTTCTATAGTTATATGTGCAATCTATATATAGTAATCCTAAATTATAGTTTAATGAATGGTTACTCTAACAATGAATGGATATATGTGTGTTTCATATCTTTTGTTCCTATTCACATTATGATGCAGGATGATTAATGCAGCATAAATCATCAAATGGTGCTCAAAGAAGGTCATGCCTTTGGAGACCAAGTAAATACAATTCAACAAGGGTCAACATTTGAATCATTCCAATGGAAAATTGATTACAGCTCATATGGAGCAAGTCAAATGGTCACAATTAATGTGGAATCAATCTAGGAAGTAGTGGAACCTATATTTACTCCTTATGTAATTGAATAGGTAGTTGTTTGTTATTTGGTGGATGGTTTTCCTCCTTTCTAGTATAATAATTCTAATTTGCCTATTCCTTTGGGAGTTGATTTTTTAGTGGTTAGTTAGTTAGTATGTTATGTTATAAATAAGGAGTTTTACTTCTTCGAAGGTTAGCTAGTTAGATAAGATAGTATATGTAATGTAGCATTTCAATTTTCAATACAGTTTTGGTTAGGTTTAATTTATGCTTTGTAATCAAGTACTTTTTGAAAACATGAATAAAGTAATAAAGTGTTGATTCATAGTGTGTAACTAAGTTCTAGACATATTCATCCAAGGGGAGCTACTTGGTGATTAATTCCTTTCAATTTCAAAATTAGTTTCCTTTAGTTTCATCTATAGTTTTGGAGTTTTTCTATTCTTCCAGTCACCAGAAGTAATTTATTATGACTGTTCCTACAGCCAAAGCAAACAAAGTAGTTTCATGTCTACATATCTTAAAATTTGTTGTAGTTATTTGTATAAGTTTAGTTTTAGCATTTAGATTTTTGTCAAGCACTTGAAATATTTCAATTCCAAGAATTTACCTTTCAAAATTGTTTTCCTTAAGTTGTAGGATAGCATGTTCTTTCTAGGAACTTAGAGCACGTACAATGTTGGCCCAATGCAAGTTCATGTACCCTAGGTTGACAAAGTAAATGAGCCTTCTCTATGAGAAATATATTTGTTCATCCTTGATGTCCAACCCCTGAGTTGTGTTTTATAGCCCAGTTATTGATCTAATTGGGAAGCTAAACATTTTTGACACCATTGTGTCCAAATAAGAACTTGTTGCAGCCATGATTCTAAGTTCTTTCTAGTCTATTTCATGTTGTCTTAATTTTCCTTAATTCATTTATTTTTCAAGTTTCATTCTAGTTGAAAGTCAATATAAATTAACCACAATCTATATGCATAGAAGAAGAAGACATTCCTTTAGGAGACTCATTCCTAATGATCCTTATCCTAGTAACTATTTAGGTAATAGTTTTGTTCACCAAAAAGAAGGAGAAAAAAAAAACCCTATGCTAATGTTATTCCAAATTTAGCCCCTTCTTCCTCTTCATCAAAAGAAGAGATAGTTGATCCAAATCCATTTACTGATATATTTACCAACCTGCATAATCCTCCATAAGTGAACCCATTTGTTCAAAAGTAAGTTGATAATCAACTTAATTTTATAGTTTATCAACCAAGAAATCCTCAAGAAAACCTACCAAAGATGGATAGACCTCCTCCTACTTCTCCATTTCCCATTACTGATTAGAATGATAACAATAATCTCAAGAACATCTCTACTTCATCTTTTCCAAAATTCTAAGGCCTAGTAGTGATAGAGTACATCGATACATTCCTTTTAGAGTTTGATATCCTTTGTAGAAGTTATGATTACACCACTAATGATCATAGGCTTAAGCTATTCCCTTCCATTATGAAAGAAGAAGCACTAAGATGGTTTATGGGCCTAGAGAGAAATGTTGTGAATACTTGGGATGAGATGAAGACATTATTTTTAGAAAAATATAAAGAGTGTTTGTAATGCCCCGCCAGGGAACCCAGGGAGCCCAGGGAACTTAACCTAAACATGCATCTAAGTTTGTAGAATAATTTTTTTAAGTGTTAACAAATAAGATAAACATCAGTGCAGAAGCAATTACCATTTACTCACATTAAAACAACAACCAGCACAGGTTACAACTCTCAAGGATTCCTTGACGAAGATTGTGTAAGTATTAATTATTTAATTTAGATTAGTTATAATTAAAAAACTCATATAAACAAATGAATGATAAATGAAACATCACATAAATACAACTGATACCATAAGGTATCCATAATAACCTACATCCACTGCACATGTCGCAAGGTATGTAATACAATAACCGAAAATAAGTACACATGATATCTCTGAATAACTGATACAATGATACAGGATCACAAAGAAGAAGAAGAAGAAGAAGAATAGGAACACAACTCCATCAATGAAGATCAAGAAGGAACAACTATCACGGGGATTGTCATGCCCATCAAATTACAATCTAAAAACACACCAAAAAAAAAAATTTAAAGAAGATAATAAGTCCAAGCTATTGTTACAGGTTATCATGTGCTCAAGTCAAAAGATCAGAAATGAGTCTGGAGATCAATTTCTCTGCAAATGTAGGTTCCCAAAGGTTACTAGCTGATTAAGTTTTAACAGGGGTTTCTATCTAGGTGGAGAAGTATGAACGAAGTTAGCCTAACATTAAAGTTTGTTTATGAGGGTACCACATTTAATTTCAACTAAATGGTTATCGAACGATTGAGACTATAGGCAAATTTATGCTATGCTGGGTCATAGGATTCAATATATAAATTGTCATTTTACTATAACAAATGAATATTTAATAACCAACATATTGGCTAGACCAATTCGATGTTCAAGAAATTAAGTTACATTTTATTTTAAAAACATTAGCCCATTTTGTTCATCCCTAAATACAATATTAAAAGACAACATATTATGCATATTTCTTGTTTACAAGGTTGATTTGTACTAATTATTATTGTGTTTGATAAACAATACACATAAACATCATTATAATGGTTAGCATATAATAAAGTATTAAGTGGCACTAAATAAATTAGTTACCATTTAATGCATTTATTAGTGTACAAAAGTATTTAATTAAAGGCCTAAATTTAGTGATTACCATATAATCCCAATTTAATACTCACTAATAATAATTTACTAAATTATAATTGTATTAATTAGCTCAATTATTAAATAATATTAATTATAAATTATTCAATAATTATTATTAAATATAAATTATTAACTATTATACAACAAATAATATTAAAACAATTAACAAATAAATTAATAAAGATTATTTATTTTGTTTAATAAAATACCTATTATTTACTAACATTGGCATGCACCCCAAAAAAAAAAAAATAATAACACTACCTAAACTATCTTAACTATTTTACTAAACTACTTATTAACCTAAACATCCTATCTAAACACCTACTCCCTACCCTATCTATCCACCTACTCCCTACCCTATCTCCTCTTCTCTTTTCCCTCTTCATCCACGTGCCCAAGTGAGTGGGGAAGCCATCTTTTGAAAGATCAAAGTCTTAAGGGGTGAGGTGTGAATTTAGAGGAAGGGGGGTGTATGTAGATTAATATGGGAAGGGTTTTGGAGGGCCCACGTTCACATCACTCATTTCAAATTAAACAGCCCACCCAAAATACCTAGCGCAAGTTTCTAATGGGTGGAGGATAGAAGATGACATGGGGGTTTGGGCCCCACCCCCATTCCTCACAATTGCCAAGGTAAATCTCACGCAGGGCAAGGTGATTTTGCCTTGTGAGGAGGCATTAATTTATGACAGTCAGCACACTTTTGAAAGCAAGTGTATAGGCAAAGAAGTAAATATTATTTATTGCATAGTCTGATCTCCCATTTTATGCGCCCCTTTTTAAGGAGAGTAAAGGAAGTGCAATGTAAAATTTAATATTTTATTGTTTAGAAGTTAAATTAGATAAATTATAATATTATAATAATGTCTGTGGCATGGATTTGTATGGGATTTTTTTCCCATACAAAATCCAGAGATCTGTAGGTCTTCATTTGCCCATTCATTTAAATTTGTATGTGAAATTTTATTTTCTCTACACATTTTCATGGCTTATATTTTTACTTGTTTAGTTTAGGTACATTATAAGTGATAAAGTTGGTATATCAATTTATCTAATTATAGCATATAGTCTTCTAAGGAAATGAATCTAATGTTATAAATTGATCAATATACACAACTAAATTGATTGCTTCTAAAACAAATACAATATCAAGCTATCATTTTAAAATTTGCAAGGGTAGAGAGGGATAGAGATTTATCCTTTGTTGTAAATCAATTAACACTTATATACAAAGATCTCATTACAATAACTATAATGTTTTGATAACTTTTTCTTTTCTTTTCATTTTCTAAAGTCTTATCAAAACAATATAAATGTCATTATTCAAGAGAGAAAGATTACTCTACATTTCTCTACATAAGTTAACAACCACTATATAGTCAAGAAATGAAACACAATTTTACCATCCTTATATTGATATCAACTTGAAAATTCATAACATCATTCTTTGAACAACATTTCAAATATATCAAAAATATAACTATCAACATGATAACACAACAACACTATGATACAAATACATCTCTTGGAGTGATAGCTCCATGACAAAATTACATTGAGCCCTTGGATATCATCAAGATATCCTTTCCTTATAAGGATTTAATACACATTGCAAGGATGATACAACACAAACTAAGAAATCATTATCAGATTTCTTCAAGAACTCTTCTCCAACATGAAGACTTCTTTGGCTTCCATAACCAACCAAACAAAATTCATAGGCCAAGGAGTGCTCACCTCCCAACCTAGGCTTCTACAAAGCCACCCCTGAGCTAGGGGAACCATCACAAGAGAAGGGGAAAACACTCATGCAAAACCACAACACAACATCATAAAGAAGATCACAAGAAGACTCCCTTCCAAGGTTTTCACAAAGAGTCAAGTAAAATGACCCAAATAGGGTGAAGGTGGAACCAAATCCAAGAGGAGAAGCTCATCTCTTGATGAGAGCTAAGCCATCACTTGGCTTCCTCATCAAAAATCTCTCTCCATAACACAATTTCTACAACTCCTTATGACCCCCAAAATACAAGCATAAAATAGAGATGGCTACATGGAGCCCATACTTCCATGTTTCATCCCTCTCCTATCCAAGGAAAGACTCTACACTCTTGAATGTCCCCATAAGCCCTTCACCCTCAAGGCTACTCTTCCCTCCCAAGGGTGAGTATGGCCTTGAGAACTCCCTCACAAAAATACTAAAAACACATTCATAAAAAGCTTCAAGAAACAAAAATAACACTTCACATTCACAATGCTAAGAGAACCATGAACACAACAAGCTCATGAATCCCATAGCATACACAAAGACTACATTATCAATAAAACAATACAACAAAGACATATGAATCACAAATCCTCCATTGCTAGAACATAACAAGCTCTCAACATTTACACTACAAAAAAGAATATCTATATTATGCATTCAAACAACTAACATACAAGACAGCTTTTTATCTCAACATGAAAACTAGAAACAAACAACAAAGTGAAGAAGGCTACCAACCTTGATCCAAGCAAAAGGAAGATAATTGATGAAGAGCAATCCACTTTCCAAGGTTCTCCAAAACTAGCTGGGTCTCCAAAACTGGAGAGTGGGTGTCAACTCAATACCTTCCCAAAAACTCCTACTAAAAGAGATTTTTCACCAAACCCTCATTAATGGGTATGGTTCATGGAGTTCTTCCATCTCTCCTTGTCTCCCTTCATAAATGAGGTGGAGACCAAGAATGTGAAAGAGGTATGGGTTTGACCTCCTTGCCATCCCTTCATTTTCGAAATTTTCTTTGAGGGGTACTTTTCAAGGTCCATAAATGAGTTATGGGCTTAGTTTTGACAAAAATTAAACTCCCATACCATGGTACATCTAGTGGGGTGGCTAAAAGGGACCCTAATAACACCGTACGGGCTCATTTAACCTCCCTAAACTGCACTAGAAATCTGATTTCGGGTTCAAACATGATTGACCTTCTCTAAGGCTTCCTAATCAAGGTTTTACAAGGAAAATCCTAAAGGTGGTACCATCTTAGATTGATGACATCAAATCACAAGTGGACATGTCATGGCCTTAAGCACATACACATGTGTCAAGTGACACAAACACAAAAAGACACTTCACAAACCATGTGGCATATCCACTTGGGCATTCCTAAACATAAATAACAATTACAATTACAATAAATCAATTACACCCATGCATCATACTTTTACAAATAAGAAACATCACAATGAGGTTATTGGCTTCTCACTAGAAGCAACCTTGGTTCAGACGGATTTAACATAGGTCTCTGTGATGATTCCCTGAATTTACCCTAGCCTATCTCCCTGCACACTCAAATCCAATATTAGTAGTCCAAGGAAATAAAACATGTAAATTCATAACATTATTAATCAAATAATTCTCAAACAATCATTCATAACTAAGTAACATACATCTCATCCTGGATATATATAATTCATCACTAAATTCACTAGAAACATAATCATTGCATATAAAATTCAATTGCAATTAAACATCATCATGATAATGTATCCATTCATTAAATCCACTTAATATGGTTCCATATAGATAAAATAGTCTCTCAAAATGACATAACTGAATGTGCAACTAAAATCTAAGGTGAAAAGCCATAACATAAAGTATCAGTAAAATTCATAACATCAAAATATAATCATAAAATATGTCAATCTCATATGCAGAACTGAATGGCTATGATAGGCTTAGGGTGAGGCCTCACATCCTCCCCCCCTAGGCATGAACTTCCTCTTGGAGTTCATCAAAAATATGGGGATACTGTGCTCTCATCTGCACTACATCCTCCCATGATGTCATAACCTCATCATAGCAATCCCACTAGACCCTAACTTGGTCCAGCTCTCGGCCTCGAAGTGCTAGGGTCCGACGAGCCAAAATGCAGATTGGCTCCAAAGCCAACTGACCTTTCGACTCCACCTACAAGGCATCCCAATCTATGATATGAGTCTCATCAAAAATATACTTTCTCAACACTGACACATGAAAAACATCATGGATGCGTGACAAGCTCGGTGGCAAAGCGAGATGATAAGTGACGGGACCTATCTGCTCAAGAATCTCAAAAGGGCCAACAAATCTAGGTGAAAGCTTAGAGCCCTTTCCGAATCAGATTGGACTCTTATGAGGTTGCACTCTCAAAAAGACCCTATCTCCAACCAGATAACAACTCTCAAGGATAAACATCAATGCAGAAGCAATTACCATTTACTCGCATTAAAACAACAACCAACACAGGTTACAACTCTCAAGGATTCCTTGACAAAGATTGTGTAAGTATTAATTATTTAATTTAGATTATTTATAATTACAAAACTCATATAAACAAATGAATGATAAATGCAACATCACATAAAAGATAACATAAATACAACTGATACCATAAGGTATCCATAATAACCTACATCCACTATACATTTCACAAGGTATGTAATACAATAACTGAAAATAAGTACACATGATATCTCTGAATAACTGATACAATGATACAGGATCATGAAGAAGAAGAAGAAGAAGAAGAAGAATAGGAACACAACTCTATCAATGAAGATCAAGAAGGAACAACTATCACGGGGATCATCCAGCACTGGTACATGAACATCAAAATCTCAAATGGTAAAAGGATCACTACCACCTGACCTCATGAACCTAAATGGTCCACTCCCACCATGCTGAGGAGATAACAACAGATCCCACTTGAATAACAAACATCAACAGAACAAGCTAAGGAAAAGATATTGAAAGGTCTCTAACTCAAGGTGTACAAAAGATAACAATAGGTAAGACTTTCTAATTCAAAGGCAACCGACACATGTAGAATAACTAGACTATGCATAGGAAGGTGTCATCATGTATGTCTAACCCTTAAGTCTCATCTTGGTAATCACTCTGGATCTTGGCACTCAAGTGACCATACATGGATCAATGACTTCTCATACAGACAAAGTTATTAACTATGCTAAACACACCTCTCAAGGTGGCTAACATCATCTCCATTCCCATCTTAGTCTGTACTAGCACTCAAGCATGGGTGAGGAACATATCTTATTAAGTTCATTTAATTCTCCTTAATTTTATTAGGTTATCACTTGATTACAGATACTTACAATAAGTGATCCTGGTAGCCACTTGTGGGCCCCGATGATTATTGCAAGCCACCCCCTACTACATATCTAGGTAAACTACCCTAGGCTCAAAGATCTCACATAGATCACAAGATAATAATAATGTCCCTCGAGACTGTTCCACAAAATAACAGGAACACACTGGTTCTCACATAACTATAATATCACAAAACACTCTCCAAGTGTTCACAAAAGAATATACTCTTGATCCCATGGATAGGACATAAAAAAGTCAACACCATATTCCCCTATATAGAATATGAAGCAGAACACAACACAACATGAGCCCAAAAGGTCAAATTAGGGTGATCATCGAAACACACACACACACCCCCAAATATAATACTAAAAACATGATCAATGGACACTTACCCTGGCCTCTATTTTTCCTCCTAGGTCATCTAGTATCCCGATATCACAATAAGCAAAAGAAGATACTCCATGAATGAAGAATACAACACTCACATCATAGAAGGTTGAAATCTAACCATAAGCATTTAAATTCCATATTGATCATAAATGAATCCAAAAATAGAAACACATAAAACTGCTAAGAGAATCTTAATCATAAACATCACAATAATGCCATAAATAACAGAATATTCCCTATATATGTTCTATGAATTTGACAGAATAAAATGCCCAATTATAATACATGTACTTCAATTTCTAAAAATTGTCCATCTAAAAATTAAACATAATTCACGTGACAATACATGTTCCAATGTAAATGTTTATTTCAAAACAAATATGTCATTAAATAACTCACAAGAAATTCAATTGATTTATTTGTATTTAAACAAATAACAAAATTATATATACATTTAAATAAAATATTAACGAAAATACTCCTTAAAACATATATAAAAAGAAATTTACTCTAACTATGAAACAAAACTCCATTTATTAAAAATAATAAATAAATCCAAGCTTTAAATTTTATTTAATTAATAAAATTTAATAATACTAACATATTAAAAATAAAGTTAAATCTAAATTAGAAAATTTAATTTAAAATTTAATTTTTTTTAAAAAAACTTAATTTAAAATTAAATTAAATTAAATCTTTTAATAACAAATTTTATTAAAAAAAAAATAAAATTAATTTAAACTTTAGTGGGGGGGGCCACTACTCCCTCCCCACGCACTGTCGGCGAGAACCCGTAGGTACTATTGTTGCAGTCCCCTAAGGGACTGTGCACGGCAGTACCAAGGCTGTTGTGACAATTCCCTCAGGGGCTGCTCACGGTACCCCTTGGGCCCGTGCGGCAGTCCCTTAAGGAGCTGCTCACAGCCCCACGCAAGGTAATAATTTTTTTTGTTTTAAAATTTTTTATATATTTTTTTTAAAAATTCAAAGCACATTTTTTTCATAAAAGAAATATGAACATGCAAAGTCATTTTATATATTATATTTTTTTTTTTTTAAATCTGAAACAGAAATCCATAACACATAATCTTAAGGGCTATTCTTTTTTTTTTTAAAGCCTACTTTGACTTTTAAGTCTGCACTTCTTTTTTAAAGGTAAGTACTTATCATCACATGCTACTAAAATCATACCACAGACTTGACCTTTCTATTTGACTGGAATTAATCTTGACTGTGTATATTTTTTTTTACAAAATGTATAAATTTTTAACCAGAATTGGGTTTTGTTTTGGATTTTATTTTTCTTTACCCACAAGCAATTATTTTCGAACCCTACAATCAAACTATAGTCCTAGTTTAATTTATTGTTTTCTAGGAGATCTATAAAGAATCTTTTAATAAATTTTTGCCAGCATAACCTTGCTATGCTAAATTTTCATAAAAACTAAAAATCATAATAATTAGGGTTTTCTAAATACCCAAAATAAAAGAATTTACAGATCTATCTATTGAGATACACTAAAATTTGTGCAAACAAAGAAAGCTAGATAAATGCAAAACAAAACTAACAAGTAGGATTTCAAAGCCTACCTTGGATCCAAAGCAAGAAACTGAAATTGAAAACCATTGAAGATCTGTAGACCAAAATTCCTCTAAGGATAGATTCAACTTGTAGATATGAATCTACGAAGAACGCAACACCAAGAATCCAGATGCACAATGTAGCCAAAACAACAAGCAATCACAACAGTCAAATTCTCCAAAATCAAAAGCACACAAACTCTCCAAAAATTCTCCTCAAAACCAACCTCCTCCCTAAAATGAATGCAATTCTCCATAATAGAGATTTAATTCCCCCTTATCATGCAACCCTAAAGATAACTCAACAGCTAACTCCCACATCAACTCCAAATCAAAAATTGAAAATAAATCACAATTATATAATTTAAATTAACTTTATATGCACAACTCAACTTCACTTTTTGAAATAGGTTGTTAACTTTTGAAAACAAATTCACTTTTTAATAATGTAAATGCACATGTTAAAATTACAATTTGTATTAAATAGATTAAATATTTAAAGCACCCTAAAACCATGCAATTAAACATTTAATTATTTAATAAAGCACACAAGCATAATTAAATCTAATTTCAATTAAATAATCAATTAAATCCAAATATTTAAATATACAATTATTTAACTTTTAATTAAATTTTCTCAAATAAACATAAGAACATAATTAATATACAATTTCAACTATAATCATTAAATCATTAAACACCAAAAATCACCCATGTAAGAAATAAATCAACTGAAATCAAACAGAGTAAAACCGAGCACACTCAAGAAAGGGATCCACGAATCTATGTCAACTAAACAAACCTGGGTAGGGTAGTCAAACTGATACTTGTCCAATCCTAGGACAAATGGGCTTAGGTTAGGGTTTTGGACCTATGTTATCTCCCCTCTCTTACCATTTGAGACATTGTGATAGGGCACGCTCATCCTGACAATTCGAGGAAGTCGATGCCCGGTACCTACAAACCTGCATACAAAACTTACATGTACATACATATATAAATATATAATAGATAATGGCGGGGATCGGCCGATCGTGTGGATCTTGCAAGAAAGTAACTATGACTCCATCCCTCAACCACATCAAGAACATCAAATAGAAATATAAAACAAACACATCAACCATACACATGCAAGTATGGGGTCAGTAAAATCATAAGCATCAATGATTTCCTAACATATAATCCATCATCCTAAAATAATCATAACATATATAAAATCTAACTATGGGAGGGGTACTACAGTGTTGTAGGGGAAATGATATGAGAGGATCTGACATCTTTAGAATGCAACAAAAATAAGATAAAAGTTTGGAGGACTTTAATTCAAGGTTCATGTTTAGTTTGCAAATGGATCTGCACCTTGAACTTGATGAGGAATCTTAGAAATTGCTCTTTTTTAAGATGAATTAATGAAGGTTGTATAGATGCTTTAGACCTAATGGAATGAGATATCTATAGATAAACTTGGGAAGACATCAAGAAGATATGTCATACCCATTCTAGAGAAGTTAGTAAGAATGGAAGAGGTTATCAATTAGCCATGGACAAATCAACTAGTAGCAGAAATCACACACTAACATACTTCAATAAAGACATCATAAATCATATGTAGGTATAGGATTGATTACTAAGAGGGGGGTGAATCAATAATCACCAACTTAAACTTAATTTCACAGTCTCAATACTTCTTTAAAAGATTACCCATTAATATATGTTGTAACCTATAACATCATTATCAGTTAACTTAACATTAAGCTTTCATGCAACATATGAAATCATCCATGCAACAATAACACAAGTATTTATCTCATGGAAACCTGATTAGGGTGAAAACAACGGTGTGAGAAGAATGCCCATACAAATTTGGACTCTTCTGAAATGTGCCTAATTAAGAGCCTACCATGTTAAAGGATCACCTGATAAGGGTTACAAAAGCATTGTTAAATGATACCTGGTTAAGGGATTTCCCTGAGACCTTTTAGAGTCTTTACCCTATAAGGAGTAACTTGGTTAGAGGATTTTAAACATTCTTTTCTGAATGCCATTTGGTTAGAGAATTTTACAATAGACATGTTCGGGCCACCTGATAAGGGATTATACTGTCACAATTGTTAGAGAGTAACAAGCAATAAATGATCTATATTTTGCACTATCCTTTCTAATTTAGATCCAATAAAGTACAATAACATACCAATTCAATTATTTTTTCTTCTTTGTATGCTTCTCGATATCCTTATCTGATCTATCGATATCCACAATCTTCTTCTTCTCCAACGTGATACCAGATTCCTTCTTCCTTAAGTATTTTTCCTCAATCATAAACCCTAAGTTTCAATCCAACGATCTCTATCTTTCACATATAATCTAACCATCCATATTTATTTTCTTTATAACCTTGTTGGCTTTGTAAAATGATAAACCATTTTCTTCTTGTAGAAACTTCCTTGATATGCTTTACCTTGATCTATGTATCATCACCTTTTTCTTTAGATTATTCCTGATTCATCCCATCTTCTTAATTCATCATCTATTCTTCACTTGTCTTTAGATCTTCACTATCTCCGATAAGTCTTCCTTTGTACCGATAAGACCTTATTCAGTGTACCAATAAGACAATAGTTTACCGATAGGTACCTTAATCAAATTACCTTCACCTTTACTCATAAATGATTAATATATTTATGAATATCATCATTCAACTTAACTTCTTATCATACTATAATAAACAATCAAATCATTCATATGTCCACCATTATTAGTCTTAACAGTTACCCGATAATAACCTTACTTATTCTAATAGATATGGTAATAAGTCAAAACATTATGCCAAATAGTTTGACATCAATGACAAATATATAACTGATTATCATGTATACCAATCTTGTTCTTTACCAGTAGCATCCTCCTTCATCATGTTATGTCAATAGCTATGCAGTTATGCCAACAATATCCCCCTTTGGCATTGATGGAAAACATTAGTTTCAATCTTATCAACCTTTAATCTTTTGATCTGTGCATGTCTCTTTTCTTGTCATGTCTTCTTATCTGATCTCTTTCCTTTAATAATAATTTCCCTTGCATTTTGATATGATCACTAATCTCTCCTACTCAATAATATCTCCCCCTTTGATATCAATACTAAAGGTGATTAACCTTTCACCTCTTATCATCTGAATGTATGATTGTTTTGTGCTTCTTCTTTTCCTAGCATGGATTGCTCCCACATAGAGTAGTCCTCCAATACATCAATTCATGTTCATAATATTTTGATTAAGTTCTATGAACTGATGCATATTGTATATCTTCTTAATTTATATCCAATAGGGGTATAGGACCCCTAATCTATCTCTTAGATAATCAAAGCTCTCTTTAGGTAGTTATTTAGTGAATATATCTGCAACTTTCTCTTTTGTAGGTATATATTCCAATCGCACTTCTTTATCCTATACCATCTCTCTTATAAAATGATATTTGATAGCTATGTGCCTAGTATTTGAGTGCATTATTGGGATCTTTGATATATTTATAGTACTAGTATTATCACAATGTATAACAATAGGTTCATTTACCTTTTCTTGTATACCTTCTAGTATTTTCTTGATCCATAAAACTTGTTGACAGTTTATTGTAGTAGCTACATTTTCTACTTCAGCATTAGATTGTGAAATATAATTTTGCTTCTTTCTCATCCATGACACTAATCTATTTCCAAGATAAAAATCTCCTTCACTTGTAGTTTTCTATCATTAATGTTTCCTACCCAATCTACATTTGTATAAACTTTAAGATCAAAATCTCCTTTCTTCTCGTACCATAATCCATAGTCCTCAGTTCCTTTTAAATATCTGAATATCCTTTTAACTACAATCATGTGTGAATCTTTAGGATTAGATGAAAATATAGTAACTATGCCAATAATATCTACAATATTAGGTCTACTATGAACAATATACTATAGTTTTCCTATCATTGATCTATATAATATTTCATTGACTTCCTTAGAATCATCTTCTTTTGACAGTTTATAGCTGGTAACCATGGGTGTACCGATAGGTTTTGAATCTTTCATTCCAAATATTTTCAATATTTCTTTAACATACTTAGAATGAGTTATGTGTATTCCTTTCTTAATTTTTTGTACTTTTAATCCAATAAATAATTTTATTTCTCCTATCATAGACATTTCAAATTCTTTCCTTCATCAAAATATTTACTCATTAAATCATTTCCTCCAAAGATTATATCATCAAAAAATATTTCAACAATCAATACTTTATCCTTACTTTCATCTTTCAAATAAACATTATTGTTATCATTCATTCTTTCAAATCCAATCTTAATAATATAAGAGTGTATTCTTTCATACTATGCTCTTGGTGCTTTCTTTAGACCATATAATGCTTTTTGTAGCTTGTAATCTAAGTCTTTACCTTCTTATGGAACAAATCCTATAGGTTCTTCAATGTAGACTTCTTCTTCTAGTATTCCATTTAGAAAATAATATTTCGCCTCCATTTGATAAAATTTCAATCCTTTTTAGGTAGCATAAGCCAGCAATATTTTGACTCCTAATCTAGCAATAGGTGCAAATGTATCTCCATAATCTTGACCTTCTTCTTGTGCATAACCTTTACATAGCAGTATTGCTTTATTTATAATCACTTCACCATTCTCATTTAGTTTATTTCTAAAAATCCATATAGTACTTATAACATTTTTTTCTTTTGGTCTGGGTACTAATGACCATGTTTTGTTCTTCTCAATTTGTTCAATTTCTTCCTTCATTTATTGCAGCTAGTCATCATCTTTTAATGCATATTTCACCATTCTTGGCTCTATCTCTGATAGTAAACATGTACTTTCTCTAAATCTTAATTGACTTCATTTTAATAATCCTTCATTCCTATCTCCAATTATATTTGAAAAGCTATGGTTTCCTCTCATGATTCTTAATGTTATGAGCACTGTATTCTAAATCTGTGCATTTCTTTCACTAGTTTCACCTTGCTATTTCATTCTTGGTTGATGTTTTTTTGTCGGTTGAGAATTATTGATTCTTGTACTTTCTTTATCTGTTTATGTTTCAGATTTAAAATAGATCAATTCATTATATCCTTCTAGTTTCTTTCCACTATCTTTTGCATTCTGTTCTAAGAATTCATCAATATTTACATTAGCACTTTCTTTCATTTTGTTTGTCCTTTTGTTCAAACATTTGTAGGACTTTCTTTTGGTAGAATATCCTAGATATATTCCTTCATCACTTTTTGTATGAAATTTTTCTTTCATTTCATCTTTCTTGATATAATATTTGCTTCCAAATATCTTGAAATATCTTACATTAGGTATCTGTCCATACCAAAGTTCATATAGTGTCTTATTTGTTCCTTTCTTGAGTTGTACTTGGTTCAATTTATATATCATAGTGCTAATAGCTTCTCTCCAAAATTTATGTGCAACTCATTTCTTATTCGACAAAGTTCTGGCACATTCAACAATAGATCTATTTCTTCTTTCTGCAATACCATTCTATTTAGGTGTTCTTAGTGTAGTTAATTGTCTTTTCATTCCATGTTCATCAAAATACTCGTTAAATTAATTTGAAGTAAATTCACCTCCTTTATCTAATCTGAGACATTTAAAATATTTCTAGTTTCCTTTTCAAATCTTTCTTTATACATTTTAAACATATGAAAAGCTTCTAATTTTACTTTTAAAAGCATGGTAGACATCATTCTTGAGTAGTCATCAACAAATAGTATGAAGTACTTATCACCTGATGAACTACAACTGATTGAATACCTAAATTACTTGAAGATCAATGATTAGAGATCACCGAGTTACTAAAATGATATGTAAGATAATTAAATTAGTCATTATGTTGTCATTGATGTCAACTAGTTTTGACAGTACTTATAATGTTAGTTACAAACATCTAAACATCTGTAAATTAGAGAAAAGATGAAGAACTGAGATATCTACATGGAGAAAGATGGATATGACAGTTGAGGATTAGAAATACTTTGGGTGACTTATTGATGAGTCTATGATCTCATATTGTTGACATGATTATGTTGCATTAATCTATTATGGAGGAGGAAGAAAAATTGTACAAGGCAATGTGGTCTATAAATGAAGGCTTCTGTATACATTGAAATAGTGTTGTGTATACCGAGTGATAGTATTAACTAAGCTTGTATTCATTGACGCATTTCTTTGTTAACCGAGTCTGCATGAAAGTATTAAATGCTTAGTTTAGCCGACATAAAATGATGAGCTGGAAATTGTTATGATTTCAAGATTGAGGATAAAGTTTGTTTTGAGATCCACGACTGACAAAATTTGAAGAAGATCTAAAGGATGGAATTGAAACATGTTATTGACACAACTGTTGAGGAAGGTTTAAGAGGCAAAATCAAGGAAGAAGGATAAGAGGAAAAATCTGATGGTTGATATGAAAATGGTTTATCTTTCTATATAAGAGATATGAGTTTCTTTATTGAAACTATGCCAGAAGAAAGAAGACTACTGAGATTTCACGTGAATATAGTTTCATGCATGCCTGATTAGACTAGTTGAAGGAGAACCAAACTACAGAATAGAACTGAGCATCAAAGAGCTATTACCGAGTGAAAGTAAGTTAAGGAAGTGAATTGAAATATTGATGAAAGGATTTTGATGGGCTTAGAATAGATCTGAACATATGAAAATTGAGTTGTATTGTAATGAGATCAACTATTGTTTCAATTTAACCATTGATACAAAAAATATCCTAATCAAGTGGACTTAACCATCTTATGTTATGCCCCTATGTCATTCAAGGAATGTACATTGTTATCTTATTGACCCCATAGTGAATTTTGGTTGAAAGTTAACAATTAGTCTTAAATCCTCTAAAAAAGTCACACCTAACAGTGTGTTTGTAACCTTTAACAGGGTTGGATCTTCACCGAGCTCACTTCAGAAGAGTGAAAAATATTTTGGATTACTAGTCCCAGGTGGTTTTTCCCTTAGCAAGGTTTTCATGTTAAATCATTGTGTTATGTGTTTATGTGATGATTTTTTTATTGTCATACTTTACATACTACATATTTGATTTGGTCAATAATCATAGTAAGTTAATTAACTGGTAATCAGTAAAAGGCACAAACAATTTAATAGTTTATGTTACCGAGCTGCAGAATTTATTGAAATTATTTTGAGTGTTACATCTTTGTAATTGGGACTATAGGATAACTAATCTAACTAATTCACCCCCCCTCTTAGTTATTCAAACAATTGGTATCAGAGCATTGGTTGCTTGGAACAAAGTTTTAAAGACTTCAGCAGAAAGATTTCAAGATGTATAAGAGGGAAGTGTCGAAGTTGAACAAGGACAACTTTAGTACATGGCAAAGTCAGATGCAACTTCATCTATCTGGAATTGGAGAATCTTCTATACCTTTATTGGATAATGGCTATTCACAACCACCTGGTCCTTTGACTCTTGATTAATTAAGAGACCGACATGAACAAAACATCACTATGATAGAGATAGTTGCTACTCTTACTGATGCTAAATTTCAAGACATCAAGGACTACACTACTTCAAAGGAAATGTGGGACAAACTTTCCCTAGTACATGGTGGTGATGCAAATGTGATGAGAAAAAGAGTTTAAAGATTGAGAGGAAGATTTGATGATATGAAAATGAAGGAAGGAGAAAACATAGTACAGTACTCAAACTGAATTAAAGAGGTTGTCAATACTATTCGAGGAGATGGTGGTGTCATTGATGAAGAAACTGTGGTAAGTAAAATTTTGAGAAGACTTTTGCCTATCTATGCAATCAAAATATATGCAATTCATGAAATGAGGTCTGTACCTAATAGAACACTTACTCTTGATAGTCCGATTGGAAAGTTAACCAGTTTTGAGCTAAACAATTATGATAACAGTGTTGTACCAACTGTTGAGTCTCCTTTTATGTCTTCTCTTAAGATTGGTAAATCTGGTAGTAAGCACAATATAAAGAATGAAAGTGACAGCAATACCGATGATGAGCTTGATGAACTAAAAGAACTAATGGCCCGGAGACTTCCAAAAGGTAAAGGTAGATATAAGGGTAAATTACCTTTAGCTTGTTTTGATTGCAAAGAAGTTGTTCATATTGCTGCTAGATGCCCGAACAAGAAAGAAGATGAGAATGATAGAGACAAATCCATAGGTGGAAGATATGGTAGAAGGAATAATAGAGATAACTAAAAATACAACAAAGACAAATGAGATCACAAAGATAAAGGTAAAAAGGTATGTTACTTTTCTGAAGAGAATGATACAGACACTGAAATAGATGATGACGTTGAGGTGGTGTTTGTTGCAATGAAAGATGATTCAGAGGAAGAAGAAAAGTATGTAGAAATAGCACTCATTTCTAAAATTAGTAAAAATGATACTTGGATCATTGATAGTGGCTGTACACATCACATGACTAGTGATGAAGATAAGTTTGATGATCTTGATAATTATAATGGAGGTTCAGTAAAAATTGGTAATGATACACTTTGCATGGTTAAAGGAAAAGGATCTTTATTAATAAATGATAAAATCATATGTGATAATGCTTATTGGGTAAAAGGACTGAATTACAATTTGCTAAGTGTAGCACAACCTTAAAACTCAGGTCACCGAGTGGCATTTGAAAGCAAGAAGGTGAGAATCTTTGATGAAAGTGGAAATCTTGTCAGAACAAGAGGACAATCAAAAGGTAACTTATTTTATCTTGAAAATGCTAAGACTTCTTCTTTACTAGTGAAAAATGAGGATGCCTGGTTATGGCATAAAAGGTTATGTCATGTAAATTTTGATAACATGATTAAGATCAGTAGAAAGAGAAAAGTTAGAGGACTGCCTAGTCTGACTAAACCTAATCATGTTATGTGTCATCAATGTCAGAAAGGGAAGATGACAAAATCTAGTTTTAAAAGTAAAGACTATTTAGCAAAAAGAATCTTGGAGTTAGTTCACATCAACCTATGTGGTCCCATGAGAACTCAAAGCTACTATGGAGATAGATACTTTATTCTGTTTGTTGATGATTATACTAGATTGATGACTGTCATGTTTTCAAAAGAGAAATTTGAGGCATTTAAAATGTTTAAATGGTACAAGGCTAAAGTAGAAAAAGAAACTAGAAAAGAACTAAAATTCTTGAGGTCTGATAGAGGTGGTGATTTTATTTATGATGAATTCACTAACTATTGTAATGAGCATGGCATCAAAAGATAGGTTTCTGCACCTAGAACACCGCAAAAGAATGGGATTGTTGTAAGGAGAAATAGATCCATTTTTTATTGTGTAAGAACACTAATGATAGAGAAAAATGTTGTACAGATGTATTGGAGAGAAGCAGTTAGCATAGCTATATATGTCTAGAACCAAGTTCAACTAAAGAAAGACACAAACAAGACACCCTATGAGTTATGCTTTGGATACACACCGAGTGTAAGTTACTTCAGAATTTTTGGTAGAAAATGTTTTATTCTAAAAGATGACAGGAATGGGAAATTTGACTCAAAAGGGGATGAGGGAATATTTCTTGGATATTCTACTAAAAGTAAAGCTTACAAGTGTCTGAATAAAGTTACTAATAAGATGATTGAAAGTGCTAATGTCAAAGTTGATGAATTTGCTAATAAAAATGATGAATAAAGCAATAAGGATCTGGAAGACTATGGTATATTTGTTTATGTTGAACATCTAGAGTACCTACCAAAGCCATAGGCTAATTTGATTGAGCATTAGGAAAATAACACCGAGGAACAGCAAAGGGAAATCAGGGATTAGGAAGAAGCTAGTGAGCAAGGAAATGAACCTGAATGGAATGAAGACCAAAGAAGAGATCAAGTGCTAGCAAGATTTTTCAGAAGACATCATCCTGAGAATCAAATCATTGGAGACAAACAAGTTGGCATGCTAACAAGAAGTTAAGACAAAATGTACACTTAGTTTGTGAGTTTGAACCAAAGAATGTTAAGGTTGCACTTGAGAATGATGAATAGATCAATGTTATGAATGAAGAGATTGAACAAATTGAGAAAAATAAGACATGGACTTTAGTACCTAGGCCAAAAGATAAAAATGTTATCAGTACTAAATGTATTTTTAGAAATAAGTTGAATGAAAATGGAGAGGTAACAAGGAATAAAGCTAGACTTGTTTGCAAGGGATATGCACAAGAAGAAGTTGTTGATTATGGTGAAACTTTTGCACCTATTTCTAGACTAGAAGGAGTCTGCATGTTACTTGCATATGCTGCACATAAGAAATTTAAAGTCTATCAAATGGATGTTAAGTCAGCTTTTCTGAATGGAATACTAGAAGAGGAGGTCTACATAGAACAACCAGAAGGATTTGTTGATCCGAATAAGAAAGACATGGTATGTAGACTACATAAAGATTTATATGGATTGAAGCAGGCACCAAGAGCATGGTATGAAAGGTTACATACTTATCTTTTAAGTATTGGTTTTGTAAGAACTAGTGAAAACAACAATTTATACATGAAAGGAGGATCTAATGATACTATTTTGATTGCTAAAATATTTGTGGATGATATGATCTTTGGAGGACAAGATCATATTTGTAAATCATTTTCTGATGATATGAAAAAGGAATTTGAAATGTCAATGTTTGGAGAGATTAAATTCTTTCTAGGCTTGCAGGTTATTCAGCAGAATGATGGAATTTTCATCACACAATCAAAGTACATTAAGGAAGTGTTAAAAACATTTGGCATGGAAGATGCTAAACCAGTAGGAACACCGATGGTCACAGGCTACAAATTAACAAAATATGATGACTCTACAAAGCTAAATCAAACATTGTACCGATCTTATGAATGGTAAACTGATGTATGTTGTACACAGTAGGCCTAATATTACAGATGTAGTGGGGATTGTGGCTAGATTTTTTGCCAATCCAAAGGATTCACATATGGTTGTAGTGAAAAGAATCTTGAGATACCTGAAGAAAATAGAAGATTATGGTTTATGGTATCCCAAGGAAGGCAAATTTGAACTAAGATTTTACACCGATGCACATTGGGCTGGAAATATAGATGACAGAAAGAGCACAATTAGAGGAGCATTTTTCTTTGGTGAAAGACTTGTAACTTGGACAAGTAAGAAACAACCTTTTTTTTCTCAATCTATTGTTGAAGCAGAGTATGTTGCTATTGCTACAAACTATTCAAACATTACTTATATCAAACAAGTGTTGGAAGGGACGAATGAGGTAATCACTGAGCCGGTGATTATATATTGTGACAACACTAGTGTAATAAATATTTCTAAGAATCATGTAATGCATTCTAAGACCAAGCATATTTCAATTAAGTATCACTACTTAAGAGAACAAGTACAAGAGAAGAAAGTCAAACTAGAATATGTTACATCAAAGGAACAACTTTCTGATATTTTTACCAAGCCTCTACCAAAAGACACTTTTGAATACTTGAGGACTAGACTTGGGGTCTGTCCCCTATCTACTGGTCACTAATGTGATCTGGAGGTTGCACCAGCCTATTCTTATTAGAAGATCATTCATGTTGATGCAACATGGCTCACACTTTGGATTATGTCTAAGGTTGTCAAAGATTTGAGGAGCTAGAACAAAGAATTTGCATATCAGTATACAAAGATACATTGTCTACATCGAACAACAAAGAGTTACTTGGCTATTGCAGAGCTGTATGTTTTTATGTTTTTCTTTGGCATTGTTGTCAAAGGGAGAGATAAATAGTAGGAGAGATACATAATGAACTATCTATCTAAGGGAGAGATAATCTAAGAAAGTCAGAGAGAGATTTTTTGTTGAGAACAGAAGGAATCTGAGAGCTGAAAAGATCAAATCTACATAGGAGAGTCTGCACTTGTAATGCTATTATGTAACGTAGTGATTAAATATATTAAACATCAAGCTAGGGAGAGCTTACTGAGCTACAACATTTACTTACATAGTTTTTGAATACATGTTTGGTATGTGTATGGCATATTTTCATTTTTCTTGTGTTGCCATCAATGCCAAAGGGAGAGATTGATGAACTACAACTGATTGAATACCTGAATGACTTGAAGATCGGTGATTAGTGATCACTAAGTTACTAAAATTATATGTAAGATAATTAAATCATTCATTATGTTGTCATTGATGTCAACTATTTTTTACAGTACTTATCATGTTACTTACAAACATCTGTAAAAAGAGAGAAAAGATGAAGAACTAAGATATCTACATGGAGAAAGATGGATATGACAGATGAGGATAAGGAATACTATGGGTAACTTATTGATGAGTCTATGATCTCATATTGTTGACTTGATTATGTTGCATTAATCTATTATGGAGGAGGAAGCAAAATTGTACAAGGCAATGTAGTCAATAAATGAAGGCTTTAGTATACACTGAGCCAATGTTGTGTATATTGAGTGATAGTATTAACCAAGCTTGTATTCACCAATACATTTTTGTGTTAACCGAGTATGGATGAAAGTATTAAATGCTTAGTTTAGCTGACAGAAAATGATGAGATGGAAATTGTTATGATTTTGAGATTGAGGATAAAGTTTTTTATGAGATCCACAGCTGAAAAAATTTGAAGAAGATCTAAAGGATGGAATTGAAAAATGTTATTGACATAATTTTTGAGGAAGGTTTAAGAGGAAAAATCAACAAAGAAGGATAAGCAAAAAAATCTGATGGTTGATATGAAAATGGTTTATCTTTCTATATAAGAGATATGAGTTTCTTTATTGAAACTATGCCATAAGAAAGAAGACTGTAGAGATTTTGTGTGAATATAGTTTCATGCATGCCTGATCAAACTGGTTGAAGGAGAACTAAACTACAGAACAAAACCAAATGTCAAAGAGCTATTACCGAGTGAAAGTAAGTTGAGGAAGTGAATTGAAATAATGATCAAAGGATTTTAATGGGCTTAGAATAGATCTAAACATCTACAAATTGAGTTGTATTGTGATTAGATCAACTACTATTTCAGTTTAACCATTGATATAGAAAATCTCCTAATCGAGTGGACTTAACCATCTTATGTTATGCCCCTATGTCATTCGAGGAATGCACATTGTTATCTTATTGACCCCATAGTGAATGTTGGTCGAAAGTTAACTATTAGGCTTAAATCCTCTAACAAGGTCACACCTAACAGTGTGTTTGTAACCTTTAATAGGGTTGGCTCTTCATTGAGCTCACTTCAGAAGAGTGAAAATTATTTTGGGTTACCAATCCCAGGTGGTTTTTCCCTTAGCAAGGTTTCCACTTTAAATCATTGTGTTATGTGTTTCTGTGATGATTTTTTTATTACCATACTACATACTACATATTTGATTTGGTCGGTAATCAAAGTAAGTTAATTAACTAGTAATCGGTAAAAGGCACAGATAGTTTAATAGTTTATGTTACTAAGCTGCATAATTTATTGGAATTGTTTTGAGTGTTACAACTTTTTAATTGGGACTATAGGATAATTGATCTAACTGATTCACCCCCACTCTCAGTTATTCTAACATCACCATAATAATTTTTTGTACTTATATGACCACACAAATATGTGTGTACAAAGTGTAGAATATGTTTAGTAGAATATACTTTACTTGAAAAACTTGAACTAGTCATATTCTAGATGACATTCTTTACATACAGCATTCTCCGATTTGCTCAATATCGGTATTCCTATGACACTTTTCTTCTTGCTAAATTTTACCAAATTATCAAAGTTCACATAAAAAAGTATCTTATGCCATGTAACCAACTTTCTTCTATTTTAGAAATTAAGCAATGACCAAACTTAGTATTCAACTTGAAAAGAATACCTTTTGTATGTTCACCGATAGCAATCAGTCCACTAGTCTTTTTCAATATCTTGCATTTTCCATTACTAAACTCAAATTTGAATCCTTTATTATTAAATTGGGATACACTTAACAAATTGTACTTTAATTTTTCATCCCAATAGACATCTTCACAAGTTATATCGCCAATTAAAGCAATAGAACCTTTAGCTTTGATTACATAAGGAGAACCATTTCCAAATCTGACTGAACCTCCATCGTAATGTTCCAATGTTATGATTTTTTTCTTATCTCTAGTCATATAATGTGTGAAGCCACTATTGATTATCAAATCACTATTACAATTTGTGCTTGAGATCAAAGCTTGTTCTTCACTGATTTGAGCACTGTCATTAGAGGGATCTTTCTTTACAGCCACAAAGACTATTGCATCATCATTATCATCAGTATCATCATCTTCATCTTCAACTACTTAACATATCTTCATGTACTTATGATTGTATTCTTTGTATTTCTTTTATTTATCCTTCTTTTCATTATCATATTCTTTTTTTGGTTTTTTGGGACATTTGTGTGCAAAGTGACCAATCTGTCTAAAATTCTAGCATGTGATAGGGCATTTCCCTTTATATCTTCCTTTTCCTTTGGGAAACCTCTTAGATATTAAAGCTTTGAGTTCCTCCAACTCTCGTTCTTTAGCAGCTAAACCTTCATAGTCATCTAAATCATAATTAGCTTTTCCTTTTCTAAATGATCCACTATTTGTTGAGGGTTGAAAAGAAACTCTGGTAGTAGTTGGTTGACTATTATCAAAATTACTCGATTCAAATGCAGTTAACTTTCCTATTAATGAGTCCAATGTGACTTTGATTGGATCAATAGATCTTAACTCTTGAATAGAATAAACTCTAATTTCATACCTGGGTGTAATTGTTTTGAGAATTTTACTTACAACATCATCATCTTCAAGATTTCCTCTAGATCCTCTGATAGAATAAATAATCTCTTTTATCCTTATACTGCACTGTGTGATTTTTTCTTCATCTTGCATCTTTATTTCATCATACTTTCCTTTTAGACTATCAACTTTAGACTTCAGAACATGTGCATCACCTCCATAGACATTCTTCAATTTATCCCACATATCTTTTGCATTATTCATGTGTTGTATATCAACATATTCAACATTAGTTAGGGAACTTTCAATCTCTATCATTACTGAGTTGTGTATCAGCATTTCCTTTTTCTCATCTGTAGTAAGTATTCTAGTAGGTGGTTTGTATTGTGTGGTAAGATAGCCAACTACTATCTCAGATAGTCCTGACAAATGTAACTTCATTCTTCTTTCCCATGTATTGAAATTATCCTTGGTGAACTTGGGTTCTTCTTTCCTATACATCTTCGTATATTTTCCTTAAGTGGTTAAACTTTATGAATCAAGTAACTTAGCTTCGATACCAATTGTAGGTATAGGATTGATTACTAAGAAGGGGGGTGAATCAATAATCACCAACTCAAACTTAATTTCATAGTCTCAATACTTATTTAATAGATTTACCAATTAAGATATGTTGTAACCTATAACATCATTATTGGTTAACTTAACATTAAGTATTGATGCAACATATGAAATCATCCATGTAACAAAAAAAAAAGTATTTATCTCATGGAAACTTGATTAGGGTGAAAACCATAGTGTGGGAATAATTCCCACAAAAATTTGTACTCTTCTCAAATACATATGATTAAGAGCCTATCATATTAAAGGCTCGCCCAATAAGGGTTACAAAAGCATTGTTAAATGCCACCCAGGTAAGGGATTTCCCTAAGACCTATTAGATTCTTTACCCTATTAGGAGTAACCTAGTTAGAGGATTTTAAATATTATTTTGTGAATGCCACCTAGTTAGAGGCTTTTACAATAGACCTCTTAGGGCCACCCGATAAGGGATTTTATTGTCGCAATTGTTAGAGAGTAATAGGCAATAAATAATATGCAGTTCACTCTATCCTTGCTAATTCAGATCCAATAAAGTAAAATAACATACCAATTCAATTCTTTGTTCTTCTTTGTATCCTTCTCTCATCTGCCAATATCCACAATCTTCTTCTTCAGTGTGATACCAAATTCATTCTTCCTTATTCCTTTATTATGTTTCCTCAATCATAAACCCTAAGTTTCAATCCAACTATTTGTATCTTTCACATCTAATCTAACCATCTATATTTCTTTTCTTTACAACCTTTTCGGCTTTCTAAAATGATAAACCATTTTCTTCTTACAGAAAATTCCTTGATACCCTTTACCTCAATCTTTGTGTCATTACCTTTTTTCTTTAGATTATTCCTAATTCATCTCATCTTCTTAATTCATCATTTTTTCTTCACTTGTCTTTAAATATTCACTATCTCTGATAAGTCTTCCTTTGTACCAATAAGACCTTATTTAGTGTACCGATAAGACAATAGTTTACCCACAGGTACCTTAATCAAATTACCTTCACCTTTACTCAACTCATTAAAATCTTTATGAATAGCATCCTTCATCTTAACTTCTTATCATACTCTAATAAACAATCAAATCAATCATCCGTCCACCATTGTTAGTCTTAGCAGTTACCCAATAAGAACCTTACTTATTTTGATAAATATGGTAACAAGTTAAAACATTGTGCCAAATAGTTTGACATCAATGACAAACATGTTGCCAAGTGATGTTCTGGGAGAACTAGGGATCACTTGAGGGTTATCATTTATGGAAACACTTATGCTGGAGAGATCACATGTAGAGAGTTTTGGTATTGGAGACTCAGTCATAAAATGACTAAGTACAAAATCAGGATAACAGTATATTGTGGTACAGTTTTGGTCAACGAAGATAATGTATAATCTATTATGGCTTGTGAAGTTAGTAGAAGACATTTTGGGATATGTGTAACCTTCAGTTATGGTCACATGTGTTTTGGTGATGAGATCAGTAAGATACAGTTTTGTGAAGGTATGCGAAGACAAAGAATCCATGAAATAGTGTAACACCCCACCAGGGAACCCAATAGATGTTAACCTAAAACGTGCTACTAATTTTGGTGAATAATTTTTTTTTAAAATTTAACATACAAGATAAACATCAGTGTGGAAGCAATTACCATTTGCTCACATTAATACATCAACAATCATAGATTACAAATCTCGAGGGTCCCATGACGTAGAATTACTTAAGAATAAAACAAAACTAAAAAAATATCATCAACAAAAGATTTCATAACATAAATAATACAATTACACCATACATCACAATTATAATCCTCATGGACATCCATGATATCTACATAAACTCACATCCACTGCACATGGTCGCAAGGTATGTGGTAATCACTCTAACAATAAAAGTATGATGTCTAGAATAGGTATCACATGTGATACTCTAATACAGGATTACAAATAATAAAGATAAGAAAAGAACCACCAATGAAGAAACATAAAGGTATCCAACTACAGAAGATTTATCAAGCACCAGCACCAGGATTTTGAATCTAAAATGGTAAAGAATCACTACCACCCATCCATGTAGATCCATAAAGGTCTACCCCACCTTGCTAAGGAGATAACAAAAAACCCCAATCGGATATCCAAAACCAAAGCAAGGTAAAACCACTAAGAAAGGAGATCTTGAAAGCTCTCTAACTCAAGGTGTATAAAAGACAATGATAGGTAAGATCACTAATCTAGAGGCATATGATACATGAAGAATAACTATGGAGGAGACTTAGGCTACAGACTATGGGAGTGTCATCACATGGAAGACTACTTGAGTTACCCTAGACTAGTCTCTAGACCACAGACCCTCAAGCGTCTATCAAGTTGAGTTACCCTGGACTAGCCACTCTAGACCTCGGACCCTTAACATAATCCATGCAGAACCAAAATATCAATCTTGTATTTAATGTTATTCCCCAAGTTTTATTATTAGGTTATCTCTTATTAATCAACTTATGATATGTTACCCTGGTACTAGCCCCTTTTGAGCCCCAGACCCCTATTGTAAGCCACTCCCCTAAGATGCACATATTTAACCTCTCCTAGGCTCATAAATCTCACATAGATCAAGAAGGTAAACAACCAGGTAATCCAAGATCTAGTTTCACACACAAGAAACCGATATGATTACAAAGATACCATAAATAGAAAACAAAGCAACATGAGCCCATATGATCAAATCAAGTGATGATCAAAAAATACACACACATCAAAACATAATGCTGAAATCATGTACAACTGACACATACCCAGCCTCTATTTTCCCCTAGGTCTTCTAGTACCCGATAACACATTAATCAAAAGAAGACACTCCAGGCACAAAGAATACAACACTCACATCATAAAGAACTAAAAGATAATCCATTTCACATTTAGATTGAATAATAATTCATTTCCAGGTCCATGTACAAAGATGACATTAAGGACTAAAGGAAAACTTATCCATAAAACACCTAAACATAATGTCATAATCAATATAGTACACAGAGTCTCCTAGAAGTTCTAACCAGATAAAACACCCAATTTCAGTTCAAACATAACCACTTAACAAGTAATTAATCATTTACATCATACAGGATTGAAAATGAGACAATAAGCATTTAAGTTAACATGCGATTTGCAATTATAATACATACACAAAAACGTCCATTCTCTAAGAAAGACAAATTGCCATAATTCATTTAAAACAATACTAATATCAAATAAAGTCCCTTGAAGTTCTTATAATAGAATTTTCATTGGACAAAACAATTGCCCGATAACAATAGTTACACCACATTATTCAAAATTTAAACCATTTGAAAATATGCATATTTATGTACCCTTATAAATGTTTCCTAATGTATGTATATACACTTATAAACAAATAAACTACACTAGAGAAAAATAAATAAAATTAAAATAATCTATTGGTAGCGATCAAGTAATAAATTCTATATAAATTTTATTTTAAACTAACTATAAAAAAAACATATTCGTTAAAAATTTTAATAAAACTATTAATTTACAAATCTAAATTAATTTTTTTAAAAACAAACTTAAAATAAAAATAAAATAATAATAAACCATAAAAAAAAACTTTAATTAAAACATGTGGAGGGGGACCCATAGTCCACAGCCCTACCCAAGCTATATGGGCGGTAGCCTAGCCTGTCGTCGGTAGCCTAGGTACTGTCATCGGTAGTGCCTAGTCAGTCGTGCGGCAGCCTTTGCTGCTGTTGTGATGGGAGAGGAGGAGAGGGGGATGGGCCCCGCCTCCCTCCTAACAAATTAATTTATTTATTTCTTTTAATTTTTCAAAGAAAAACTTTTCCAAAGCATTTTTGTTTTTTTTTAAGTTTATTTTTTATTTTTATTTTAAAACAAATATGATACAAAATTTCAGAAAACATAATTTATATATATATAGTTTCCTTCCATCTTTTACTTATCCTTATTCTGGCTTTTCTGGCTTTTGAATTTAACTCTGTAATTTTTTTTTACCAGAATTGATTTTACTACTAAAAGTGGGTTTTCTTCCATAATACAATTTTATTTAACCAACCATTATAGTCTAACTATAGTCTAGCGTTAATTATTTTGTTTTCTAGGAGATTTATGAAGAATTATCTAATGAAATTTTGCCAGCATAACATTACTATGCTAAATTTTGATAAAAGTGAGAAATCAACTAATCTAGGGTTTTCTAAATACCCAGAATAAAAGAATACACAGATCTATCTATTGAGATACACTAAAATTCATGCAAACAAAGAAAGCTAGATGAAGGCAAAACAAAACTAACAGGTGGGATTTCAAAGCCTACCTTGGATCTAAAGCAAGAAACTAAAATTGAAAACCTTTGAAGATCTATAGACCAGAATTCCTCTAAGGATGGATTCAACCTGCAGATCTGAATCTACGAAGAACATAACACCAAGAATTCCAGATGCACAATGTAGACAAAACAACAAGCAACCACAATAGGCAAAATTCTCCAAAATCCAAAGCACAACCTTTCCCACCATTCTCCTCCAAAACTTGTCTAATCCCCAAATGAATGTAATTCCCCCTATTAGGGATTCAATTCCCCATTTCATGCAAACCCTAGAGATGACTCAACAGTTAACTCCCAATCAAACTCCAATTACAATTTGAAAGTAAATCCTAATTAATAAATCAAAATAACTTTATTTTGCACAACTCAACTTTGACTTTTGAAAACAAGTTGATTACTTTTGAAAATAATTCAATTTTCAATAATGCACATGTTACTAATTAAAATTCATATTAAATAGATTAAATATTTAAAAGCATCCTAAAGCCATGCAATTAAATATTTAATTATTTAATAATGCACATAAACATAATTAAATCAAATTTTCAATTAAATAATCAATTAAATCCATATAATCAAATATTTAACTTATGATTAAATTTTCTCAAATAAACCTAGGAACATGATTAATATTAAATTTCAACTATAATCATTAATCAATAAATCACGGAAAATCACCCACATAAGAAATAAATCAACTGAGACCTGTATGCACCCTAAAATGGTCGCCTAGACTTTGGGCCCCATTTATTCAATTTGTCAAATATCAATTTTCTGAATCAATGCTTTACAATATATTCAAATCAATTTCCTTGATCAAATCATAACTATTTCAATCATTTCAATAATCTCCTAAGGTTTAATCATGTCATCAATAATTTTATTTAATTAAAAGAAATAATCCCTTTTAAATAAATAAAATAATTTTATTTAATTGAAAGTAATATCTCTTAAGTAAAATAAATTTATTTAATTAAAACCCTTTTTAATTAAATTATTTTATTTTATTTAATTAATATTCATCTTTTAATTAAATAACCTTATTTTATTTAATTAAAAGAGAATTATTCTTTTAAAATAAATAAAATCCTCTCAAAAGATCTTTTGTGATGAAAAAAGGAAATAAGTGAAATAAAAATAAATAAAATAAAGAGATTTCCTTTTCTCTCCACACTTTCTAAAAATGAGATTTCTTTCCTCCTTTTGCATTAATCTCACATTGATCTTGGAGATGCATTCTTTTCATCAGTTTCTTATATAAGGAGCCCTCTCCTTCTCAATTAAAAATCTAGAATTTTCATATTATCATTATGCTGAAGATTTTCTTGACAAAATTAGAGCTTTAGAAATCATCATTTTAGATTGCACATTTAGTTTAATTTTCATATAGATTAATTAATGAAGTAGTTTATTTCTTGTATTGCATATAGATTAATTTCAATAAAATAGTTTATTTCTTGCAATCATATAGTTTAATCTTCATTTCAATAAATTAGTTTATTTTCTTGCATTTGTAATCATATAGATTAGTTTCATTTGCATGCAAGAACTCGATTCAATGGAGATTAGCATTCTTGCTTCTCCTCCTTGAATCTCTCATTCTGTGTTGTACTTGCATGGGTTCAATCTGAGGGCCTCATAGAAAGCCACGCACTCCACAAATAGAGAGTTGTGGATCGATATCCGAGAGCTCATTATTGAGTATTCTTGGATGCAAGGATTCATAGTAGTGTGATCATTTTTAGTTCACACAAGACCAAACAACATAAAACCAAGCAAACATAAGAGAAGGGATCCATGAATTCCTGTCAACTAGACAAATTCAGGTAGGGTAGTCAAACTGATACTTGTCCAATCCTAGGACAATTAGGCTTAGGTTAGGGTTTTGGGTCTATGTATTATCTCCCCTCTTTACCATTGAGATGAATATTAATGGGCATGCTTACTCCTACCAATTTAGGGAAGATGATGCCCTGTACCTGCAAACTCGCATATAAAACTCGCATGTACATACATATGTAAATATATAATAGACAATGGCAGGGACCGGCCGATTGTGTCTATCTCGCAAGCAAGTAACTATGACTCCATCCCTCAACCACATTAGGTACGTCAAACAGAAATATAAAACAAACACATCAAGCATAAACATTCAAGTATGGGGTTAGTAAAATCATAAGCATCAATAATTTCCTAATATATAATCTATCATCCTAAAATAATCATAACATTTATAAAATCAGACTAGGGGCAGGGTACTACATCCACCCCCCTAGGATTAGGCTTACTCCTTGAAGCCTACAAATAGATAAGGATATATATCCCCCAAGCATGAAGCATTTACTAAAAATGAAACACAACATCTGAAAACAAGCCATAAAATAAGAACATGATATACAATCATTAAGGACAATATAATTATGGTTAAGAATAACTAAAGTTCACATTGATCAATCATTCATTAACAATTTGAGAAATAGATCTAAACCTTTATTCATTCATCATTATAGAAAACATCTAGGATCAATTGCATAAAACACACATTCACATCTTTATCGAATAATGAGTTGAGAAGTTAATGTAAATCTATCTAGTTAATGCAACACTTATGCAAACATATAGGATACACAATGATTCTAATCTCACATAGAAAACATAGTAACATCTCCGTGATATCCTTCCTTATACATACTATCAGGGGTTCATGATGAACATGATAGAAACAACACTTATCACATAAAAGGGCCAACAATACCAAACGTTTGGAATAGCCACCATAAAGTTCAAAAAGGAAAAACCCAAGGGGGGGAATTCCAAGCTCAACATTAAATCATAAAGTACCACGGTAATTCAACAATAAGCCAAGTGTGACTAGTGTCACAAGATAGGTAATGAAAAGAGAGTTAGGTGACTAGTCCAATCATAAGAAAGTTCAAAATTTTAATGCTAGCCCATACACAACACGGACAATTCATCAATCAACCAAAAATAAATTATCAATGATAAAACATCCACATAACAAGGTGACTAGTGGTAGCCACACTCAAGGGAGTAATCACTTCACGACATCCAAAGGTATATCACCCTAGAAGCATTAGAGAGGGTACCCAAACACCATAGACAGTCAAAACACCTATGACAATCACTAGACAAAGTGATATCTCAAAGACATTTAAGAGAAAGCAAAACATAATGTTTAGTTGTAATTTAATGGTTCTCAAACACAAAAGAGTTATATGTCTATGTTTGGTTTCAAGTTTAAACTACACAAAACCTAATGAGCGTACATACCCAGATGGATGTTAGTTGGTATGGAAACATGCTAAGTCAGATGGATGTTGTATATTGCCGACACTTTGGTAATATAATATCGTCAACTCTATGGTTATCATTTGCATAAGTAATTATTATGTTTTGTAATGTATTTTGAGAGCCGACTGGATAACAGAATTAATATAAGTATAGAGTGTTTTGTGGAAGCGATAAGTGTGATTGTGATGATGATGTAATGGATGCAAATTTGAGAGCAGAGAGAAGATGTGAGATCAATGTTTGATAGAGCTATAACTGGCACTCTCTAAGCATAGAAGATTCTTGTATTATTCACTTTTGAAGAAAATTTGTGACAGTATTATGATTGTAAGAGTTGTAAGCTCACCACCTTTAACAGGGTTTTTGTATACCCCTAACAGGTTTTTGTATTCCTCTAACAAGGAAATGTACTATGTAATAATCAGCTCCTAACATGGTTAGATCTCCTAACAGGGATACTATATGTTAGTGCATAGTTGTGGGTACCATCCCCAAAGAGGTTTTCCCTTGGCCAGGGTTTCCTCGAAAAAAAATCATGGTGTTATGAGTTATGTGTGTGCATTTATGTTCTTTTCATTTTAGCATTATTATGGTTTATTTACAATTGGTTGAAGTTTAAATTAAGGTACTATAATACTGATTCAACCCCCCTCTGAGTATTACCTAATCCTAACAATTGGTATCAGAGCTTTTGGCCCTTGGAGAGAAAGCCTAATAGCTTAAGGGAGATCAGAATGGATTCAAAAAGTTTTCAAGAGAACTTTGAAGCAGCACTTGATGACCTAGACAAAGAAAAGGATGAGAATGGCGAATTGAAATTCAAATTAAGAAGAGCAGAAGGCTTCATCAAGAAACTAAAGGAATAGCTTGAAATTTCAAGAAGTCAAAAATGAGACCTTATGGATAAGATCAAAGAGGATTTAGACAATGATACATCAGACCAAGTTAAGAAGTTGGTGCAAGAAAAAGAACAAATCAATATTCTGATGATTTAAGAGATTCAACATGAAAAGGATGCAAGATACAAAGTTGAAGAATCACTAAAAGAAGCAAATGAGTAGATAGGACAAATGAAGACTTAACTTGATCACTACAAGGATAAGTGTCAGGAATTGGAGAAGTACAATCAAATCATAAAAGGAGAACTCGCTCAATCCAAATTGCATATCGAGAAGTTGCACATAAGCAGTGACAAGATTGTTCAACAAAGAGAAAGATAGAAACCTAAAGGAGACATGACTAAAGTTGGATTCAATGAAGTAGAATGTTCTAAGACTAATGAATAAAAACATGAATCAAAGACTAAAGAAAGACCTACTCTTGAGAGACCTAGAGATCAGACTAGACCTTTCAAAGGTAGATGCTTTGGATGTAACAAAGTTGGACACATGAAAAGAGATTGTAGAGGTAACAATTCTTTCAAACCTATTTTTGGTTATTGTTATAATTGTTATGATTTTGGAAATAAGAAAGCATAATTTAGAAAACCTAATCAGTCTAGATATAAACAAGACTACATCAAAGAATAGTTAGCAGCCAAGATTGCATGCCTCAAATGCAATAACTTTGGGCATACTACAAGGTATTGTAAGTTGTTGGTAAATCAGGATAGAAGGAGACCACCTACATATTACAAATGCAACAACCTTGGACACATAGAAAATTTTTGCAAATACAATGGAGAGGACAATAAAAGAGGACCAAGAGGACCACCTCCTGTGGTTATAAATAAGAATGTTGGTGACAGTGGAAAAATTATTATTGAGTACATGGATGAGTTTGAGAATCATTTCAAGAAATCTGAAAATGAAGAAGATGAGAAGATATGAAAGATAAAAGAGTTCAATAAGGCATTGGTTCATGGAGAGACTGTAGATGTTACTATGTCTTCGTATGATGATTTCATTGGGACATCGACCTAGAAGGCCACAAGCCTTAGGGGGATATTTGGATGCAGATAAAAAATTATATCCAAACCCCAATTATGTGGACTAATCTCATGTGAGCTTTGATATGGTATGTACAGACACTATGGAGTCTATGAATGTGATTGCAGCACTTGGAGATTCATATCTTGTGTTCGTGAGATTTTGTTTGACTGGATAGTGTGCGAAGTTGAGCTGCCTATGATTAATGCACTTACTCAACCTACGATGGATAAAAGAGCTTGAAGCATATCATTTATTCACCATTTGATTATCAGTGACCAAGGAAAGTAGTGTGAAGAGGCATTTCATCCATCTAGTAGATATATTGTGTGATCGATTCGAGTAGAAGTTCCAAAATTTAGTGTATCAAAGGTATTTAGACTTTATACTCTTCAAGAAGATATGGATGCACCCGTTATTTTTTATTTTGTTGATAGACTGGGGTACAAGTTTAAGAAACATCCATTTAAGTCTTGTGAGGATGATCTGAAAGGATCATTTTTGCAAACCCCTTACAGTGTGTTACATGTTGAGGACATTAGGGTATACATACACTACAAGTATGAGATTATAGGAGATGTTAATATCTATAGTGAATTAGATGGGATGATAGAAGTAGATGGAAAGATTGTAGAAGAGTTTAAACATTTGGAAGAGCAGTCCACTATCAAGTTAACCCTACTAAATGAGTTCCATGAAACCAAGTGGTTCAAGATAATCCTAAGCAGAATCCATGACCAGTTTATATGGATTAGATACCAACTAGTTAAGATATGTGGACAAATGATTCATGAGATAACCAAATTGGATAATACTAGAGCCCTCCCATTAGCTGAGAAAAATATCAGAAAATAAGTGGACACCCTAACCCATTCTAAGTGGGGTAAGATAGAAATGATAGTAAATGACATCTATCAACAAGATGTGAGATTGGTGGCAATGATATTAGGTCACAAGATGTTCTATAGCAGCAGGCCTAACTCTGTATCAGTTGGAGTAGTTATGATGGCATACAGAATGGTTAAGGAAAATAAGAAATATAACCTATGTGAAGTTCTAGCACAGACATTTTTGGAAAATGTGAAGGTTATAAAGAAAGATAAGTCAAAGGAATTCATTTTTGGTTCACTTATGGTTCATTTGTACATCCACATTATACACAATTATCCTAGAATGCACCCTAGAGCATGGAAGAATGATGCACCTACTGGTATTCAAATCTCTGAGAGCTACATAAGACAAAATAATAATTGGGTAGATGGAGAGCTATTTGCTATGACCAAAATCTTACAAAGGCGGATGAAGGAAAGATATAGGATACCTGAAGATATAGTTGAGAAATATAAGGACACTATCTATTTCATAGTTGAAACTAATTGTGTATGATTTGAGGTAGTTGAGCCTAAGAAGAAATGGTGTTACCCTATGGGTTATGAAGTCAATTCTAAGTTTCTAACTATGCAAGTTGAGCATGTATTAGCAGCAAAGATAGACACTTCTGAAGAAAGATGGGGAACATATTGGGAAAGTTTGAAAAATTCAAAGAACAAGATAAAGGGACCAGGAAGAGAAAGATTGACAAAATAGTTGAAGACATTACTATGAAGGTAGGAACCACTAGGGATAAATGGGTCAATGTGAATGACCCATTTCAAGACAACTCAGTCAATGCAAAGACAATGGAAGAAGAAAAAAAGATAGAGGAAGAGCATACATAGGATAAATAGGAAGAGAAGGAACTGGAGAAGGAGATACAGCAAGAAGAAAGGTAGGTAGAAGAGATAGGAGCAAAAAAAGTAGTTGAGGTAAGAGTTGAGAAAAAATAAGAACCGGACACCTCCTCTACTCTATTATTGGAAAGTATGGCCAAACTAGTGAGTGCAGATGTGGAGAGCATGGATGAGGATGAACTCGTGAGGTTATCCTTCATGGATTTTGCTAAGGAAAAAGAAAGGTCAGTACAAAAAGAGGAAAAAAGGGTAAAGGTGATTACTAGGGAAGTGGAGACAGTGAACAAAATACTCCCTACAGCTATTGGTTTTCAAGGAAAGGATGATGTAGAGAACCTAGGCATGGCATTGGATAGTTTTGACAACCACTTTGAGTCACTGCTGAAGACCACAGAGGATAAGGCAGAAAAGAGTTTCCTAGAAAAGAATTTCAAGGAATTTTGTCAATCCATCTCATGGGACTTGGGCATTCTAAAAACAACTACAAGCAAGGCCAAAAGTTTTGTGGCAAGAGGAAGAAAGGTATAAAACTATTGCATAAATCCTATTAGACATGTTAGGAATATAGAAGATATCATAGCCAAGGATAGGGATACCTTAGATATCATAATGGATAGTTGTGAAACCTCTTCACAAACTATATTGGAGATGGATAAGCAAGCATCCAAGATACTGGATAAGTTTAGTGCTTTGAATGCAGAGAAAGGGAGAGTAATGGAAAGATTTGGTTTGCTAAAGATTCTAATCACTCCTAAGCTATCAATTCTTGAAGCTCATTTTATGGAGATGGAGAAAATAGAAGGATCAATGAAAAGTTCCTTACCTACTAAGCTAAAGGTAGCAGAAATAGCATCTTATGCATTGAATGGACTGATCCATGTCAGTGAAATTTTGATTAAGTCATGGGAAGATGAAGTAAAGACCTTGGAAGACTCCTTCCAAGACATTCTGAGATTGGTGAGTAAGCACTAAGTCTTTTGTGCTTAGAATTTTGAAATTTTGTAAGTACCTTTGCCATTTATGTCAAAGGGAGAGGAAGAGAAGAGAAAAATGAAGAGAGGGAAAGAAGAGAAAATATAAATTAAAAAAAAAAGAGAAAGAGAAGAAAAGATATCTATATATAGAAGGAAGATAGTTCTTTGACACTTAGTCATTTTTCACTAAGTGTTACCATCAATGCCAAATGGAGAGATTGTTGGCAAGTGATGTTTTGGGAGCACTAGGGATCACTTGAGGGTTGTCATTTATGGCAACACTTATGTTGGAATGATCGCATGTAGAGAGTTTTGGTATTGGAGACTCAGTCATAAAAATGACTAAGTACAGAATCAGGATAACAGTATATTATGGTATAGTTTTGGTATTGGAGACTCAGTCATAAAAATGACTAAGTACAGAGTCAAGATAACAGTATATTATGGTACAAAATCAAGATAATAGTATATTGTGGTATAGTCATAAAAATGACTAAGTACAGAATCAGCATAACAATATATTGTTGGTAAGTGATGTTTTGGGAGCACTAGGGATCACTTGAGGGTTGTCATTTATGGAAACACTTATGCTGGAGTGATCACATGTAGAGAGTTTGGTATTGGAGACTTGGTCATAAAAATGACTAAGTATAGAATCAGGATAACAGTATATTGTGGTATAGTTTTGGTCAGCGAAGATAATGTATGATGTATTATGGCTTGTAAAGTTAGTAGAAGACATTTTGGGATATGTGTAAGCTTTAGTTATGGTCGCACATGTTTTTGTGATGAGATTAGTAAGATACAGTGTTGTGAGGGTATGTGAAGATAGATAATCAATGAAACAAGGCATATGAGCAGTCGTGATGATTGAGGCAAGGTTATTTGGTATGGAAACGTGCTAAGTCTAATGGATGTTGTATATTGCTGACACTTTGGTAATATAAGATTTCCTACTCTATGTTTATCATTTGCATAAGTAATTATTTTGCTTTGTAATGTATTTTGAGAGCCGACTAGATGGTAGAATTAATATAAGCATAGAGTGTTTTGTGGAAGTGATAAGTGTGATTGTGATGATGATGTAATGGATGAAAATTTGAGAGAAGAGAGTAGATGCAAGATTAGTGTTTTACAAAGCTATAACTAGAACTATCTAAGCATAGCAGATGCTTGTATTGTTCACTTTTGAAGAACACTTTGTGACAGTATTCTGATTGTAAGAGTTGTAAGCTCACCACCTTTAACAAGGTTTTTGTATACCCCTAACAAGGTTTTGTATTCCTCTAACAAGGAAATGTACTATGTAATAATCAGCTCCTACCAAGGATAGATCTCCTAACAGGGATACTATATTTTAGTGCATAGTTGTGGGTACCATCCCCACCGGGTTTTCTCTTAGCCAAGGTTTCCTTGAAAACAAATCATGGTGTTATGATTTATGTGTTGCGCATTTATGTTCTTTTCATTTCAGTATTGTTATGGTTTATTTACAATTGGTTGAAGTTTAAATTAAGGTACTATAATACTGATTCACCCCCCCCCCCCCCCCTCTTAGTATTACCTAATCCTAACAAAACATGTAACTAATTATCATGTATACCAATCCTATTTTTTATCAGTAGAAACCTCCTTCAACATTTTATTTCAATAGCTATGTAGTTATGCTAACATAATATGGCTACACAATTGGACAAATTTGCAACCCAAAAAGAAGCATGAGGAGGAAAAGGCAATGCTAGCAAAGTATTTCCCTCAATGTAGATAGAAAAAGAAGGACTAGAGATGCAATATGATGGATAATATAGAAATCAAACCAATTCCTATGCAATAAAAGATAGTGGAGGGAGATGATAACTTGGTTTTATTCATTTCTCAAAGAAGGTCATGGGCTCCAAGACAAGGTATTCCACAAGAACCCTTAACTTTTATCAGTCCTTATTCAAATTCTTATAATAATTAGTGGAAATCCAAATATAATTTAAACCTTGGAATAATCCTCAAACTACCTAGCCAAATTATCAAAACCATGCACCTCAATGGAAACCTCTTCAAGGGAACTAGAAGAAACCTCAAGGAAGTTAGCCACAAATGCAAGGATGATAGAAACCACCTCAGGGTAATTAAAAGCAAGCTCTACAATGGAGAGGAGGTTAGAAATGGCCAAATCCACCAACTAGTTATCTTCAATCACCATAGTAACCTCAACAACTAGCATTAATTCCACCTCCTATAGCCAATACTAATGCTCCTAAACCCACTCAATTACTTACACAACCTTTACCTAATCTTAACAACAAGAAATAGAAGCATCCTATTTACTTTATAGACCCAAACCAATACCAAACCTATGCTCTAAATTTCAATGATATTCATCTGAGGTCCAGAATAACTTTACCAACACCAACCGCTCCATTTATAACTAAGATTTATGTTGAGGAATTAGAGATAAAAAGTCTTCCTGGTGCACCTTCCCAAACAGAGTTGATGGAATAAACTAAAGTTATAAAGCAATCTTATCTAATTCTTCTATTTCCATAATGGTTAGAAGTTTAAATAGACAAGAAGAAAGAGGAATAAAGCTTTGATATTCTAGACCAGCTGAAACATATATGTGTTAGGATACCTCTCTTCCAAGATATAAAGGATGTTCCTATCTATGGTAAAGCTATTAAAGGATATTGTCTAAAGAAACCAAGAAGGAAAAATAAAGATATACATACATTCCATGTTCTTGGTTAGTTAGAAAATATTATGCTTGGTAAGGTGGTAGTACCCAAGTATTATGGTCTTGGTATCCCTATAGTTGGAATCATCAGCAATGGTATTCAAGTTAAAAATTCTTTAATAGACTTAGGGGAATAAATTAATGTGATAACAAAATATACCATGCAACATCTTTAGATTACCAACCTTAGGTTTATACCTATTGTCTTGCAACTAGCTGATAGTTCAATGTTTAAGCTTGATGGGATGGTAGAGGATTTAGTAGTTACCTTGGATTCTTGGGAATACCTAGCAGATTTTGTGATTCTCTCTCCTAAAGCCATATTGGGGGGATATCCTATCATTTTAGGAAGGCCTCGATTAGCTACCATTGATGCATATATAGGATTTTGGTCAGGGGGTATGACTATCTTATATGGTTTAACTAAAAATATTCTTGCTCTCTATCCACTAGCACAACCTTATCCTAATATAGTACAACTAGTATGACCAAACTTAGGAGAAGAAGTTGGGGAAGTTAATTCAATTGTGCAACTCATGATTCTTGAAAGAGATCATTTCTTGTAGATTCAAGAGGATGAGATACTCAACAATAATATTCAGAACCACTGTGGAGATAGGGATCAACCTTTTGGTTATTCATCACATCAACAATGTTCATTATAAATAATCCTCCCTACACCTAGCTTGAAAATTTTTCTTGCAACCAAGGACATTCTTCACACATTGTTTTTGTGTGAAATTAAAATGTCATCCCTCACTATGCATCTATGATTGAGTTGAAAAAATAAGTAGAAGTCTCACCAGATTGATTTTTGAACATCAATAGAAAACTTCCTCAAGAACATTAGAATTCTCTAATAACATTGCTTCAATCTCATAAAAATGTTTTTTCTTTGGATTATGGTGACATGAAGGGTTTGGATCCTAATTTATGCACTCATAGAATTTATATCTCTGTGTGTATTTTTTGGCAGTTGCAATCCTGCAACACAACACTTCAATAACTCATTATATCAATTGTTAGCACATGAAAAGTAATCAAAATCATAACAATTGAAATCAAATTATTGCTCTCTAACTAACATAAGTATGGAAAGAACCTAAGATTACTCTCAGAATTAGATCCTAAATAGTGACAATGCATGTTAGAATGAGAGATTCATGTTCAATAATGCATCTAAACTATCAAATTTACTCATGAAAGCCATTAATTCATTAACTCTTTAAGCAATTGAAATGTTTTCTAATTAGATGGGAAATCAAAATGAACAACATGTAAGTATGAATTCAAATTAACTATATTCAACCTTGTTTGAGATTTGAAAATTCTTCTTTTATAAAATCTTGAGAATTTGGACGGTTGAGATGCATCTGTGATGAGTGGTTGAGATGCTTCCTTGCTTGATCCATGTGAGTGATCCATGTGATTAACTCTCATTGGTTTAAGATGTCTTTTTTGTCCCCTTGAGAGGTGACATGTCATTTTGGAGTTTTTTTATTCATTTATTTTAATTAATTACTCTAGCCATGCATTTAATGGGTTTTGATTTAATTAATTAGGCTTAGAGATAATCAAAGTGATTTTTTCTCAATTATTGATAATAAATTCTTGATTTATGATATTTTATTAATTTAATAAATGTTAATAACCAAGAATCAAATTAACATAATTAGGAGTTTTATCCTGGAATTAGGGAAAATAGGGCCTTAGGTTCTATTAGCCCAATTTTAGGTGATTACATTTTCCCCTCCTTGAATTACTTTGTGAACAGCACAGGGATTCAAAGAAAATATGATTTAATGCATGATTCAATAGAATTGATAGATTTAAGGAGATTTAGAGAGCAATGATAACTACTTTGAACTCAAGTGATTTAGAGAGCAGTGAGGACCACTCTAATTTGAAGGAGATTTAGAGAGCAGTGGATCCATTCTGAAACATTTAGAGAGCAATAAAGAAAACCACTCTGAATTTGAGAACTCCAAACTTGATCGAATGAGATCCTACATGATTCGAAAGTTATCAATTCTGAATCTGATTGAACAAGAATTGACCATACCGATCTCAACCTTGATTGAACAAGAACCGATAAGATATTTAGATAGAAACTTCCAGTTAAATTTGATTTGCAGTAACTAAACATGATAACAAATAACCAATTTGATTTGAAGCGATGAAATCGATCAATGTTGTAAAGATTAACAATGTCAACTTGATTGAAGATAACTGTCATGCTCCTGGTGTTCAAGAATTTGATTGGAAAATTTGAATTTTAGTATGATTATGCCCCCTCGGAACTAAAATCAGAATAAATTTAGATAAAATCAATGTTTTCAAGCATTTAGGAAAAATTATTGTGATTGAAATGGATCTGGATCAAGCATAAATTGTTTAGAAAGTGTTAGAAATTAATTAGGATGGAGTTTAGTATTCAAGGAACATTGTTTAACCAAGTTTGACCATGAAAATATGAGAGTTGACCAAGTTTGACTGATGTTTAACCAATATTTTGATTTGAAAATTTTATGCATAAGTGAGAAATTCACTTTTCATAGCTTCTGACAAGCTTTTTGTGCATTAATTACGCTCTATGTAGCTTTCGTAAAGTACATTTGACTGAACTTTGACTTTTTTTCACCATTGATTTGAGTGATAATCATTACTAAACTGATTTGCCATGTTTGCGGTATCCTTTCTGCTCATTTTGCCCATGTTTGACTACAATTTGACCATAGTTGACTTTTGTATTTTGAAGGTTGACTTTGCTCTGTAACTTTATTTTTACTGCATTTAAGTGATATAAATTACCCATTTCAATTTTGGTCCTAATAAGGAGCTTTTGTGACATACTATCATGAATGTGCCCTAGGCCACTAGGGTCCCTGGCAGGCTTCAATAAGTCCATAGGGTCATTTTACTATTTATTTTCACTATTCACCATAGTAATTTTTGAGCTCTGAGAGACAAAATGGTGTTCCCAGTTGAGCATCACCGATTTGAGCTTGCACGGCATCATGATCGACTGGCCCATTATGCAACACATGTGAGTACCCTATTACACTTCCATTCAAATTTGAAATTCAATTTCTTGCTTTTTTCATGCTTTTTATAAGCCAATTAGTTTAGGATCGCATCCCGTATGCAAGATAGCACCCGGTCAAACCCATGTCGCACCTATTTTTTCACCAAATTTCGGATCACATCCCGTATTTCCAAGATCGCACCTTGTCGGGTCACATTCGGTCATTTCTAGTCTAAATTTAAGGTCTTTTAACCACATTTTCACATCTGGTAATAACAGGGTCGCATCTGGATTCTGGATCACGTCCCAGATTTACTGAATCACATATGGGATTTCCTAGATGACATGTAGTTAGGGTGTTGCATCCTAGGTTTCTTGAATCACATCCAGGATCCAAGATAGCATATGGTCTGTTTAGATTTTTGAGCCAATTTTACTTGTCTTTTTGAACTTTTTAGGCATTTTCCCATCAATTTCTCTTGTCTAATGTTGACAGTGTCCATGTTTCTTGTTGTCCAGGTCCAGTTTAGCATTGTATCTTTTTGGTCACACCGACCTACATAGATCTTAGATCTACATGAGCATCTCACTCTTACAGAGATGTGTGTTATCACTCGTTACGGCCTATGGAGCTTGGTCGATTTACCCAACATTCAGGTAAATCACAGGTTATTGATTGCACTAGCTGAGAGGTGGCACTTGGAGCATAACACATTTCACTTGCCGACCAGAGAGATGATAGTGACTCCAGAGGACATCTGGCAGATCCTTCATGTTCCTGTGATGGGGTCACGCATCGACTACGAGGCTAGAGAAACTGTAGTGATGGAGGACACTCAGCATTTGTTTCACAATGATACCATAGCCAAGAGATATCTGAGTTGGGACCACATGGTGGCCAACTACAAGCAGCTTCTAGTGTACCTAGAAGGATTGATAGGACTTATGATGCCTGACCGTGGGTAGCATACCTTCATGTGCAGCTAGTCTAGATTCATTGAGGAGATGATCTAGTCACCTTGATGTTTTTCATGGGGGAGTTGCATCCTTGCACATATGTACTATGAGCTCCATGAGATAGTCTACAAGCATTCCCAGACTATGACCATTGGGATTCTAGTTCTTCAGATATAGGCCTGGGAGCACATTCTCATCACACGGCCAATTGTTGATAGGTAGTGAGATGCACAACTGTCATATATCTATGTACTCTAGAATGTTACAGTAGCCCCACCTGGAAAAGTTGGACTATTGGAGGAGAGTCATTGATGATGTTACATAGGTCATTTGGTGGCCTTATTTAGATTGTGAGGAGTGGCACTGTGATATCTGCCAAATTCCATTCTTCTTCTAGTCTTGGTATCTGATTATCCAGACTAGATATATCGTAGAGCAATTTTTGGTGGGTAGAGTTTTGAGACAGTTCGGCAGGGTACAGGGCATGTCACAGGAGATAATTGTCTACATCCAGATCCATGATGAGGAGGTGCAGTGGGGATCCTACCTCATTTATGAGACCACATTGCATGAGATTTCACAGATGGTTATAGTTCCATGGGACTAGTTGGGACTCAAAATTGCATGCTCATTTTGAGTCACAAGTTGCGTAATTGTTCAGAATTTTAGTTCCTAAATGCTTTTCATGCATATGTACCCGGTTGTCATTTTGAAGCTTATGAGGTGTTCCAGGTGTTTGACACACTCCATTAAAAATATGCATGCATTCTATGATTTTATTTTATCATCCCGAATCATTCGGTGAAGTCCCATTTTGAGTAGGTGTCAAATTGCACAATTATGCCCAAGTGTCAGATAGAGTACAATAGCCCAGTTTTCCTTTGAATTTCTTGCATCCAGAAATGTTTCATGACCCACCACTTTGAGGATGTTTAGTGTGAATATCAAAGAACCTATGTTCCATTTTTCAAGTCATTTTGAATCCGTTTGATTAGGTTTCAAACCCCTCAAAGTTGGTAGTTTGTTGTTGTCATGCACTTGTGTAAATGTTCAAAATTCTGGAAGGGCCTGTTTGTCCTGTCATATCTTTGACCTAGTTTACCCTATTGAAAAAATTCCTTTTGCATCATATTTCTAGGGTCAAATAATACCTATGTTTCAATTTTGAGGTCATGATGAATCCGTTTGCTCAGTTTGCAAATGTGATTCCAAATACAACTTCTATTGTTTTACAAGTTGTGAAAGGTGTAGATTGATCCGTACCCCTGTTCATGGTGTTGTAACTTTTGATCTATGATTGGTGAGCCTGAGAAGGTTCTACCACTTTTTTTTTCTCTAAAAATACTACAAGTATGCCAAGTTAGAAGTCTTGACGAATCTTTTAGCATAATTTCCCAGGGTCATTCTGTATGCACAAATCATTGTTTTAATATGTTTCCCAGTTTGCAATTCTGAGAGCCTATCTTTGCCTGATTGTCAAATGCACCCTATTATTTTTCATGTGCCCTAATTGTGATATTATACTCTTTGTATGACAAAGAACAAATGCCCATGTTTTCAGATCTTGATGTCATGTTTAGCCCACTTTACCAGGCCAGTTTCGAAGTTGTTTTATGTGATTCTGACAGTGCAAGCAGACTATTTTTTTTAAGTGGCCATGTTTGTCCAGTCCTATCTTTTGGTTTGAATCTTTGTGAGAATTTTCCTCTAACTAAAAAGCTGTAATGTTGGAGCTGAACTTGTCTTCTCAATGGTATGATCCTGTGATGGCTTTTTGTTAGTTTTTGAGGCTAGTCCCGGATGTCAGTTAGTGAAAATTGGCAATTTTGCAAGTGATAAAAGGGGATATGTTCAACTCCCAAATTGTCCTTCCCATCAGTGCCTGGGACCCCCGGAGTCTACTTATTTTCTTTCATTTCATCAAGAAATTTGTGCGCATCTCAAATAATATACTTCTTCCATGCCAACCATTAATGATGGTCATGATTACCAGAGCGACAATTTGACGATGGTGCAATATATTAGGCTTTGGGAAAATCCGTGAAATCGGATCTATGTTCAAATGATGAAATAAGTTTTGATTCAAAGTTAAGGTTAATGCTTTAGGATATCTTCTTGGAAATGCACAGTACCATTTGAGGTGTCTAATGGTAAGAAAATGCCACCTTGGTCAAACTGGCATTCTTAAAATCACAAGATGTTAAGAATCAGAGCCCTTAAGGGAGAGTACCAAAAGATTGGGCTGTATGCTCCAGTAATGCATTGATGTAAAGTTTTACATGATCACTAACATTTGGTATAATCCTGACAGCATAACTCTGAGGTACATAGCCAGCACACAAAGAGCCAAAAAACAAAAGCATGGCGGTCCTCACTTGTTTGATATCATGAATTAGAAACTAGCATATGTGCCAGTCATGCAAAAGCATCATGTTTTGGGAAAGGGAACCAAGTTTTAAACTAAATAGAGGGCTATGCATTGGCTGGGGGGTGCCTTTCACTTGACCAGTTGTGTGAGTTCAAAGTGCATGGTGCTTAGTGATATCAAAATGCTTGGGGTGTGCTTCGATGTGGAAGTCTCCTGCAAGAAAGAGAAAAAAATAATGAATATTAACCAGCATATGCAAGAAATAGAGGCACATTTTGACTAAAGACCACCATATAAAACCATGAAATAATGCATGTCGGTCATTTGCTCATGAAAGGAAAGGTAACATAAAAGGGCTCACACATTGAAATGGAATTAGGGGGTATCCAGTGTATATGGATGAGCAGGATTTTTTTTAGCAGGCTGCGTGAATTTGGAGGAGGCTCACGCAGAGGCTTGCATGAGAAGCTAATCAAACGTAAGTGGCTATACATACCAAAAAGCTTGCGCAAGTGAAAAGGGGGCATGTGCCTAGTTTTTTGGAGGTTCCTACGTCAAGTGTAATAGACCATTGGGGGCTAGCTGTATAAATGTGGAGTGCATTAGTTTTGAACAATATGGAAGGATGAAGTTTGAAAATGCTTGAATATTATTGAAATCTCCCAACTTATGACCACAGCCTCAGGATGGTCAGTTCTATGACCTACAGTGGGCACTTGTTAACAGAATTTGTATGAGGAGGAAGCAAGCATCAAATAAGGGGCTCTCATGGATTTTTTCAAATGACTTGCGTAAGGGAAGTTGCAAGAAGTAGCAGGCCGCATGAATTGAAGGGGCACAATACATTGAATTCAAAGGCGTGAGGTTGCAAAGAGATCTGGGTGAACTAGTTGAGCTGCACACATAGGTAAACGAAGAGAAAATGTGAATAAGGTGCATGTGGGTTTATCCCACATGCACCCTATTTGAGGCTTTTAAAAGGTTTATATCCACCAGTGCCCAGATAGTGTTATGAAGTGAAAGGAAGGAGATGATGTGTTGTCTTATCCTTGTGGGCCCACTCTTCTATGTGCGCCAGCTGGCCATAGTGGATATATTTTTAATACAATATTTAAAAACTCGAAAAACATTGTCACACATTGCTCCCGTAATGGACTTCTCAAGTAGATAAATACAATTCCACATACAATAAAGGTAGATCAAAGTGCAAGAGGCTATGCCCATGTGTGTTGTGCGACTACCTCATTTTCTATGTGAGCAGGCCCGAAAAGAAGAAATTTTACAAAGTGTTGACAAGGACAAAGATCGACACGTGGCGCATGCTTGCAAATTCACTGGATAAACCAGACAGTTAGTGAATCATTCAGAGAAGTGGAGGTAGCGGTCAAGTCGCTAGGTCACCAATTAAGTTCACAGTTAGTCAAGGCATCTGAAGAATAGGAGAATAAACTAGTCGCCAGTTCTCTATGTCTCGGCAGTTAAGGCAATTGCATTTGGAGAATTGGAGAATGGGCTCAGTCGCCCATTCTCCAAATGTTAACCATGGTCAAGACAGGATTCCAAGAATTGGAGAATGAAGGATTTGCTAAATTGCCAAGCTTAACTACAGTTAAGGATTATGTTCAGAGACCTGGAGAATACATGCAATCGCCCAATCTCCAAATGGGATGGTCAACCTGAGGTCAAGTCCGAGCATGCAATGAGATGATGACACTTGGCATATTCTGGTGCTTCTTGTGGAAAAAGGCAAAAAATGATATAAAATTGAAGATTTGAAGAGATTTAAAATTTGACATAGTCTGGACTATAGGAAAATATTCAAAAATTTAAATGGTCAAGCCTATTCACGAAAAAATGTCCTGGGAATTCATTTTTTGTCAGAATATACAAGTGTTATATGTTTCTAGAAATAGGAAAGAAAAAGGAATCTGATGGCAATGATGATTTTTAGTTTCATTGAAATGGATGAGAGTAATTCAAGTTCAAATTCTGAGGACAAGAATTAGATCAGTTTGGAAATAATTTCAAAATGTGCTTCCAATTTGGAGAATTGGTTGCAGGTCATCGTGGAGAGGAATTGTGGAGATATTTTGTGCTAAATGGACAGCTGTCAGGGGGTTTTGAACTAATTCTCATTTGCTATATCTCAATTTTTCTTCTCATTGTAAGGGGATGTTGAAAATTTATGCTACTAGGACAGCTTCAGGCATGGAGTCTTATTGTTTATGTTCATAGTCTCATAATGTATAGTTTCAGGTGAATTTTAATGAAAAGAATGGAATCCATGTTCAGATCTTTGTTTGATGTCTTTATATGCATTGTTTAAATTGTTGTATATTGACTTGGAAGGCATATTAATATACCAGTTATAAGGTATCTATGGGTTTGAATTTGAGTTTCTTTCAAGGAGAGAGTAAGTCTTGATTTCAAATTCTGAGAATTTTAGGTCTGCATATGAATTTGATGTCCAGGTATTGAAATGAGAGGAATGGTTTGCAAGGCATTCCATTTGGGTTCTTGAGTTGGAGTTAGGGTCTTCTGGGATTACATATTTTTTTGACTCTATTGCCCAATAGATAAGGCACTGGTCTTGGCTTGAATAGCAATTTTCTTCATCAAGCATTAATTGAAATCATTTTACTTTCCTGTTGTTATGAACATTCGTGTCTAATTGTATTCAAGAAGTACAATTCATTTGTTGATTCCCTAAAGAGTGAATCACTAGGTTGCCCCTTTGTAAAAGGGAAGAAGGATGAAGATCCTTGTCTCGTTGGTTCTTGCTATTCTTACAATCATGGTTTATCTGGTTAAACTCTATTTTCAGTTGATTTTGGTCATCTGCAGAGTGTTTCATAAGTTTGTTAAATAAGGGTGAATAGCATAACAATGTCCACTTTTATATACTGTGTAATCAATCATTTTTTTTAGGTACACCCACCTGGGTCTATGGAGTCTGAAGTGTAGAAGGAGTTTCCCCTTGTCAATTAGTCTTTTCTTGCTTGGAATCAAGAGTCTAGGAATCAAAGAATTTTATCTAAGCACTTAGGGTTGTGTCTTAGGATTCAGCAAGAAAAATAGCTAATAGATTGGTGACTCTGCTGGGGAATTGAAATAAGTTTACCATTAAGAGTATCCTAGAGTCTTGCTATATTTAGTTTGGGGAAGAGTCTCATAAATGCGATTATCTGAAAGTTGTTTTCAGGTCTGACAATATATTACCTGGAATTTGTTGTTGTAAAAATTTTAAAATATATGTGACTTTGTTGTGAGGAATGCCCAGAATTTGTTGATGTTTTAAAGAAGACCAGTGAAAATTTGTGTCCTCTGAAAAGAGGTGGCGACTCTGTGCTAAGAACAAACCTGAGCTATGAAGCCTTGTTTTAGATTTCAATCAAATGTGAAGAGAACAACAACAATCAACAAAGGCTTCCAGGTATTCTCCATTCAGTTTTTATGTGTTCACATGGTCCTTATCAAATGGTTTTGTCATTAAAGAAAGGACATATGAGTGTGAAATTACATACTTCTAGTTTGAACCGTGAGTTAAGTAAAATTTTGTGAAGTGTGTTTGAAGAAGTTAATTTGGTAGAAAGTATATAGGTCTGCTGCTAGTTACAAATCAAAGTTATTGTTGGTGAATGAGTTCCAAAGTTTCAAAGAATGTCAAATTTCTTTTCATCAAGCATGCAGCCGATTAGTGAAGTTCCTAGATCTATTTCTACCAAGAGATATATGCCATTATGTTTTGATGGTATTCATGGTTTCCCAAATGTCATTCCTAATGACATTAGAAAAGGTTTGCCTAAGTTTAATGGGAACCATCCTGTTTCAGCCAGTCATCATGTTCAGTTATTTGGTGACTTGATGTGTGATTTTGAAATTGCTCATGAGGATGTGCATATGAAATTGTTTGTTCAAACTTCAGAAGGTGATGCTAGGGATTGGTTTTCTTTTCTACCAGCATGTTCTATTTCATCTTGGAGTGAGTTACATTTAGCTTTCATGGAGCAATTTGGAGAAAGGGTAAGCATATCTGATTCTTATAGTAAGTTTTTGAAGATTCATATTGAGAGTGATGAACTTGTTCCTCAATTCAATATCAGATTTGCAAAAGTTTTAAATGAGATCCCTGAAAGTTATAGACCCAATGATCAAGTGTGTGTAAGTGTCTACTTCGATGCATTTGATAAGAAAATGAATTACTTATTAAGGGATAAAGAACCCAAATCATTATATCAGGCATTTATAACTGCAATGGATATTGAAAATAATTTGAAATATGGATTGACTAGAGGTCATTTTTCCATGAACGTATGCCGGTATAATGAATGTGAAAGAAAAGAAGAATGTAGTGTTGATGCGTCAGTTTCAAATTAGTGTATCAACACTTCTGTTGTAGTTTATAATCAAGTTTAAATTTCAAATCAGAATATATGTATAGATGTGGTTGAGTCTTTTGCTATTGAAGAAACATGTGTTCACAATGCTACAGCAGTAAGATATATTCCAGACTTTGATAGAATTGAGCAATGTGCTGATATTTTGAATCATGAATTAGCTACAACAATGAGTTCTTGTAATGTTGATTATGAGCATGATATTGCTAATGTTTCTAGACATGAATTTGTTGCATCTATAGCTCAATCTTGTGCTAATGAAGAGGCTGAAAGTTATGTCTCTAATGATGAATTTGAAGTTGATGATCTGACATTTCAAGAAGAGTCGGTAACACAAGATGAAGAATGTGATTCACATTCATATCAGTCACAGTCAGAGGAACATAGTGCTAAAAGTGGTCATTCAAGTGAGAATGATGAAGGCAATGATGTTGAGATGTCTTTGTATGAGTCGGATGCAACATGGGAAGAAGAAAGTAATGACGGTAGTGAGTACTCATTTGAAAGTGAAGGTATGAATTCTTTTTCTAAATCTGAAAATGAAAATGCATCTCAGTTTTTGCATTATACAAATCAGTTTGAATATGAAGATTTTGAGAGTGATTTGTCCTCAATGTATGAAGATAAGGAAACAGTGATTCAATGTGATACTAATGAGGTTGAACATGAAGATTTGAATGAAAAGTTATCTAATGGTTCTACATTGCATAATGAAGTTGCAGCATATAGCAGAGAGTTTAGGGGTGAATCATGGTCTTTCCGTAATGGTTATCCTAAACAAGATAATGAAGAGGATGTAATTATGGACACTATATGCTTGGTAGGTGATGTTGACAGTGAATCTTCATTTAGTTCAGATTTTTCTTCATATGTTGAGAGTCTCCATGAAAATGAAATGGGTAGTGAGTTTAATGTGTTTACTAATGCTTTATATGATGAGGATTTTGATGGTGATCAGCCTATTTTTTTTCATAGTGTTCAAAGAGGAGTGTTACATGGAGTTATCAATATGTTGCTTGAAGAACACATGGAGGTTTCAAATTTAGTTGAGCCAGATGTAAATGATGACATACTGTCATACTTCTATGAGAAATTAGAATGTTTGTCTTCCATGTGTGATAGAGTTTTAAATAATGATGTTGCATTTTGTGAGTTTGATGATGAAGTGCTTGATAGAGTTGTATTTGAAGGTCAGCCAGCATGTTGTAATAAATTTAATAATGATTTATGTGATATGAATACTAATCCGCATTTTGATTATGAAGATGCATTGAAAGGTTTTGGAGTGGTTTCAGAATTTGATGATGATGGTATATGTGAGTATAAATTTGATTATTCATTTGAACTCCAACCGACTACACTTGAGGATATGCAAAGTCAAGGTATGAATGATGCTTTTTATCAAGTAGAGTATGAGACTTTTGTGTTTTTGATTGATAGCATGCATGAATCAGTAGATAAAGATCAATTTCAATCTGATGGTAGTATTCATGAGCATGCTTGAGTCTTATTTTCATAGTGAGCAAGATGAAGAAAGTGTTTCAGGTTTTTACATGCACTATGAAAATGAAGATAGTTATTTTGTTTTGCCTAATGAGTTGATTGAAAGTATTGATATGCTTGGTGAAATAAATGGGAATGAAATGTCCAACTTACCTCAAGTAGAAAGAAATGAAAATCAGGTATATGACAGAGGTAAGAAGTTTTGAAAACTTTCTGGTGACCCTGGGCCATTGTTTGTACATAGTAGGAGTAGTTTTTTTGCTTTCAATAAAGTTGTTCGAGAGAGGTTTTATGGGGTGGTCTGCTTCTTCCAAAGATCTGAATCCTTGCCATGCCAACATGGGGCACGCATCCACAGTCAGAGCCACTATTGGGACTCAAAATTGCATGCTCATTTTGAGTCACAAGTTGCGTAATTGTTCAGAATTTTAGTTCCTAAATGCTTAATAATATCAGATTTCCACAATCCATTTTAATTATGTATGCATTTTTGGATTTGATTGTGTGTAGTTTTTTGTATCAACATTTCGGATCACACTCTATGATCCATCATCAGGAAAAGAGAGAGTGCAAGAATTGTAAGAAAAGTGGCAAACCAAGCCAGTTGCAAGAGATAAAATGGGGGAGAGGGAAGGCATGAAAAACTATGCAGGAAGGAAGAGAGAGAAAAAAACAATAAGAATAAGAAGCTCCCCATGTTTTTTTTAAATAAAGATAATGATGTAAGATGAAGATGAAAGATCAATGATAGAAGAATTTGACTAGAAGTAAGTTAAAATATAGTGTATTGTTATTAAGATATGAATTCCAAATATAACAAAGAAGAGAAATAAGAGTAAAGATTGATATATATATATATATATATATATATATATATATATATATATGTATATATATATATATATGTATATATATATATATATATGTATATATATATATATATGTATATAGGTATATATGTATATATATACATATATATGTATATATATACATATATATGTATATATATACATATATATGTATATATATACATATATATGTATATATATACATATCTATGTATATATATACATATATATGTATATATATACATATATATGTATATATATACATAGATATATATATATACATATATATATATACATAGATATATATATATACATATACATATATATATATACATATATATATACATACATACATATATATATATATACATATATATATATATATATGTATATATATATATATATATGTATATAGATATATACATATATATATATATATACATATAGATATATATCTATATGTATATATATATATGTATATATATATATATGTATATATCTATATACATATATATATATATACATATATATATGTATATATATATATATATATATTCATATATATATATATATATATGGAAAGATACATGAAAACAAGAACCACAAGAATGACCTGACAATATATATGGATAGATATTTGCTTATTTGTAGACATATAGGTCCTTGTATTAAGCTATAATAAAAAGACCTGTATGTATATAAATAACCAAATATCCATCAATATATGAATATGTAAATGACCAAACACATGCAAAAATGAAAAATAAAGCCAGGGGGCTGACACCAACAAGGAACAAACAATCAACCTCACTAACCAACTAAGACCGATGACAAGGGGAGCAAAAAACAAGAAGCAGGCAGGACACACAACCCAAGCATGCCTCAAAAGATAATAATAAAGGGGGACAAATAAATGCAACAACCAAATACAAAGGACAAAACAAGGAGCAAGCACAAACAAGGGGAGGAAAGAGGAAATCAAGGGTGATTGAGGTTGTCGAGCGAGCTTAACAAGGGTTTCCAAGAAGGGCTAATGCACCATCCATCATCACGATTAAGGTTAATGGGATGGTGGTTGATAAAAATGGCCTCCTTAAGCTTCCTCTTGAAGTAGTTTTCTTCCTTGGAAAGGATTTGGGTGCTCTCTAGACATACATGATGTTTGGTGGAGGAGGAGTGCTCCACTAAAGCTGACTTGTGGACCCTATCATGCTTAATATTGGCACTATGCTCATAGATTCTGGTGAGGAAAGAGCGACCCGTTTCCCCTATATAGGGAATGCCACATGAGCACACAATCTTGTAGACTCTAGAGTCAAGAAGAGAGTTTTTGGATTCCTTGAGTGAGGGGACCCGATTTCTTAACTTTGAAAGGGGTTTGAAGGAAACACGAAGGCCCTTTCTGGTTAAGATTTTGGAAATTTTTTGGGAGATGCCATCCACAAAAGGAAGGGAGGCATTCAAGGAAGGCATAGACTGGGCTGGGATAGGACTTGTTAGGGAAGTGAAGGAGGCCTTGGCTTGGTTGAGAGCCTTAGAGATTTTCTTATGAGAATACCCATTTAATTGGAAGACCTGACGAAGGTGGGTGAGCTCTTGGGTTAAGTTGTCGTCATCACAAATTCTAAGGGCCCTAAGAGCAAGAGTCTTGAGGATACCAACTTTTTGGCAAGGGTGGTGATGGGAAGATGAGTGGAGATATAAGTCGGTATGGGTGGCCTTGCGATACACACAATGACCAAAGCTACCATTGGGCTTTTTGATGAGAAGAACGTCAAGGAAGGGGAGTTGGTTGTCCGACTCAATCTCCTTGGTGAAGGAAATGGTGGGGGCTAAATTATTATTTTTTTCTCTCTCTTCCTTCCAGCATAGTTTTTTGTGCCTTCCCTCTCCCCCCTTTTATCTCTTGCAACTGGCTTGGTCTGCCACTTTTCCTATAATTCTTGCACTCTCTCTTTTCCTGATGATGGATCACAGAGTGTGATCTGAAACGTTGATACCAAAAACTACACACAATCAAATCTAGAAATGCATAAATACATTCCTAAATGCTTTTCATACATATGTACCCGGTTGTCATTTTGAAGATTATGAGGTGTTCCAAGTGTTTGACACACTCCATTCAGAATATGCATGCATTCAATGATGTTATTTTATCATCCTGAATCATTCAGTGAAGTCCCATTTTGAGCAGGTGTCAAATTGCACAATTCTTCCCAAGTGTCAAACAAAGTACAGTAGCCTAGTTTTCCTTTGAATATCTTGCATCCAGAAATGTTTCATGACCCACCACTTTGAGGATATTTAGTGTGCATATCAAAGAACCTATTTTCTAATTTTCAAGTCATTTTGAATCCGTTTGATTAGGTTTCAAACCCCTCAAAGTTGGTAGTTTGTTGTTGTCATGCACTTGTGTAAATGTTCAGAATTTTGGAAGGGCCTGTTTGACCAGTCATATCTTTGACCCAGTTTACCCTATTGATAAAATTCCTTTTTCATCATATTTTTGAGGTCAAATACTACCTATGTTTCAATTTTGAGGTCATGACGAATCCATTTGCTCAATTTGAAAATGCGATTCCAAATACAACTTATGTTGTTTTACAAGTTGTGAAAGGTGCAAATTGATCTGTACCCTTGTTCATGGTGTTGTAACTTTTGATCTATGATTGGTCAGCCTGAGAAGGTTGTACCACTATGTTCTACTCTGAAAATACTGCAAGTATGCCAAGTTAGAAGTCTTGACGAATCTTTTAGGATACTTTCCCAAGGTCATTCTGTACGCACAAATCATTGTTTTAATATGTTTCCCAGTTTGCAATTCTGAGAGCCTATCTTTGCCTGATTGCCAAATGCACCTTGTTATTCATCATGTGCCCTAATTGTGAAATTATACTATTTGTATGACAAAGAACAAATGCCCCTATTTTCGGATCTTGATGTCATGTTTAGCCCACTTTCCCAAGCCAGTTCCAGAGTTGTTTTATGTGATTCTAACAATGCAAGAAGACTTTTTTTTTAATGGCCATGTTTGTCCAATCCTATCTTTTGGTTCGAATCTTTGTGAGCATTTTCCTCAGACCGACAAGCTGTAATGTTGGAGCTGAACTTGTCTTCCTGGTGGTATGATCCTATGATGGCTTTTTGTCAGTTTTTGAGGCTAGTCTCAGATGTTAGTTAGTGAAAATTGGCAATTTTGCAAGTGATAAAGGGGGATATGTTCAACTCCCAAATTGTCTTTCCCATCAGTTCCTAGGACCCCAGAGTCTACTACTTTTCTTTCATTTCATCAAAAACTTTGTGTGAGTCTTAAAGAATATACTTCTTCCATGCCAACCATTAATGATGGTCATGATGACCAGAGCAGCGATTTGACACTGGTGCAGTATATTAGGCTTTGGGAAAATCCGTGAAATCAGATCTATGTTCAAATGATGAAATAAGTTTTGATTCAAAGTTAAGGTTAATGCTTTAGGATATCTTCTTGGAAATGCACAATACCATTTGAGGTGTCTAATGGTAAGCAAATGCCACCTTGGTCAAACTGGCATTCTTAAAATCACAAGATGTTAAGAATCGGAGCCCTTAAGGGAGAATACCAAAAGATTGGGTTGTATGCTCCAGTAATGCATTGATGTAAAGTTTTACATGATCACTAACATTTGGTATAAGCCTAACAGCATAACTCTGAGGTACACAGCCAGCACATAAAGATCCAGAAAACAAAAGCATGGCAGTCCTCACTTGTTTGATATCATGAATTAGAAACTAGCATACGTGCCAGTCATGCAAAAGCATCATGTTTTGGGAAAGGGAACCAATTTTTAAACTAAATAGAGGGCTACGCATTGGCTGGGGAGTGCCTTTCACTTGACCAATTGCGTGAGTTCACAATGCATGGTGCTTAGTGATATCAAAATGCTTGGGGTGTGCTTCGATGTGGAAGTCTCTTGCAAGAAAGAGCAAAAAATAATAAATATTAACCAGCATACGCAAGAAATAGAGGCACATTTTGACGTAAGACCACCATATAAAACCATGAAACAATGCATGTCGGTCATTTGCTGGTGAAAGGCAAGGTAACATAAAAGGGCTCACACATTGAAATGGAATTAGGGGGTATCCAGCGTATATGGATGAGCAAGATTTTTTTTAGCAGGTTGCGTGAATTTGGAGGAGGCTCACGCAAAGGCTTGCATGAGAAGCTAATCAAACGTAAGTGGCTATACATACCAAAGAACCTATGCAAGTGAAAAGAGGGCATGTGCCCAATTTTTTAGAGGCTCCTACGTCAAGTGTAATGGACCATTGGGGGTTGGCTGCGTAAATGTGGAGTGCATTAGTTTTGAACGATATAGAACAAAGAGGTTTGAAAATGCTTGAATGTTTTTGAAAGCTCCCAACTTATGACCACAACCTCAGGATGGTCAGTTCTGTGACCTACAGTGGGCACTTGTTAACAGAATTTGTATGAGGAGGAAGCAAGCATCAAATAAGGGGCTCTCATGGATTTTTGCAGATGACTTGCATAAAGGAAGATGCAAGAAGTAGCAGGCCGCATGAATTGAAGGGGCACAATACATCGAATTCAAAGGTGTGAGGTTGCAAAGAGCTCTAGGTGCACTAGTCAAGCTGCACACACACGTAAAAGAAGAGAAAATGTGAATAAGGTGCATGTGGGTTTATCCCACATGCACCCTATTTGAGGCTTTTAAAAGGTTTATATCCACCAGCGCCCGAAAAGTGTTATGAAGTGAAAGGAAGAAGATGATGTGTTATCTCATCCTTGTGGGCCCACTCTTCTATGTGGGCTAGCAGGCCATAGTGGATATATTTTTAATACAATATTTAAAAACTCAGAAAACATAGTCCCACATTGCTCCCGTAATGGACTTTTCAAGTAGATAAATACAATTCCACATACAACGAAGGTAGAGCAAAGTGCATGAGGCCATGCTCACATGTGTTGTGTGGCCACCTTGGTTTCCATGCCGATGGGCCCAAAAAGAAGAAATTTTGCAGAGTGCTGACGAGGATGAAGATCGACACGTGGTGCATGCTCGTGAATTCACTTGATAAACCAGACAATTAGTGAATCATTTGGAGAATTGGAGGTAGCGGTCAAGTCGCCAGGCTACCAGTTAAGTTCATAGTTAGCCCAAGCATCTGGAGAATAGGAGAATAAACCAGTTTCCAACTCTCTAAGTCTTGGCAGTTAATGCAATTGTATTCAGAGAATTGGAGAATGGGCTCAGTCGCCCATTCTCCAAATGTTAACCATGGTCAAGACAGGATTCTGAGAATTAGAGAATGAAAGATTTGCTAAATCACCAAGCTTAACTGCACTTAAGGATTATGTTCAGAGACCTGGAGAATACATGCAGTCGCCCAATCTCCAAATGGGATGGTCAACCTGAGGTCAAGTCCGAGCATGCAATGAGATGATGACACTTGGCAGATTCTAGAGTTTCCTATGGAAAAAGGCAGAAAATGATTTAAAATTGAAGATTTGAAGAGATTTAAAATTTGACATAGTCTGGACTATAGGAAAATATTCAAAAATTTAAATGGTCAAGCTTGTTCATGGAAAAATGTCCTGGGAATTCATTTTTTGTCAGAATATACAAGTATTATATGTTTCTAGAAATGGGAAAGAACAACGAATCTGATGGAAATAATGATTTTTAGTTTCAGTGAAATGGATGAGAGTAGTTCAAGTTCAAATTGTGAGGACAAGAATTAGATCAGTTTGGAAATAATTGCAAAATGTGCTTTCAGTTTGGAGAATCAGTTGCAGGTCATGGTGGAGAGGAATTGTGGAGATATTTTGTGCTAAATGGACAGCTGTCAAGGGGTTTTGAACTGACTCTCATTTGCTATATCTCAGTTTTTCTTCTCATTGTAAGGGGATGTTGAAAATTTATGTTGCTAGGACACTTCAGGCTTGGAGTCTTATTGTTTGTGTTCATTGTCTCATAATGTACAGTTTCAGGTGAATTTTAATGAAAAGAATGGAATCCCTATTCAGTTCTTTGTTTGATCTCTTTATATGCATTGTTTAAATTATTGTATATTGACTTGTAAGCCATGTTAATATACCAGTTATAAGGTATCTATGGGTTTGAATTTGAGTTTCTTTCAAGGAGAGAGTAAGTCTTGATTTCAAATTCTGAGAATTCTACGTCTGCATATGAATTTGATGTCCAAGTATTGAAATGAGAGGAATGGTTTGCAAGACATTCCATTTGGGTTCTTGAGTTGGAGTTAGGGTCTTTTGGGATTACATATTTGTTTGACTCTATTGCCCAATAGATAAGGCACTGGTCTTGGCTTGAATATTAGTTTTCTTCATCAAGCATTAATTGAAATCATTTTACTTTCCTATTGTTATGAACATTCATGTCTGATTGTATTCAAGAAGTACAATTCATTTGCTGATTCCCTGAAGAGTGAATCACTAGGTTGCCCCTCCTTAAAAGGGAAGAAGAATGAAGATCCTTGTCTCACTGGTTCTTGCTATTCTTACAATCATGGTTTATCTGGTTAAATTATATTTTTAGTTGATTTTGGTCATCTGCAGAGTGTTTCATAAGTTTGTTAAATAAGGGTGAATAGCAAAACAATGTCCACTTTTATATATTGTGTAATTAGTCATTTGTTTTAGGTACACTCGCTTGAGTCTATGGAGCCTGAAGTGTAGAAGGAGTTTCTCCTTGTCAATTAGGCTTTTCTTGCTTGGAATCAAGAGTCTGGGAATCAAAGAATTCTATCTAAGCACTCATTATTGTGTCTTAGGATTCAGCAAGAAAAATAGCTAATAGGACAATCTTCCAGAGGTGACTGATGGTGGTATCATTGATGGGTATCATACCCATTATTCATATCATCCTTAGCCTAGATTTACTTCACCTAAGGAGATCACTCCTCACCTTGAGGACATGCTCGATTATGATCCTACTGATGAGGGTGGTGGTCGAGGCCAAGATGCCAAAGGTGGAGACAGAGGCAAAGGTAAGGATAGAGGGACAAATGGTGGTAGAGATGGGGCCCATGGAGGAGGAGGAGATGGACTGGGAAAATATGGATGAGGTGGGGGAAGAGGAGGAGGTGGTGGTAGATGGTGGGTAAATGGTGGGGATGTCGGCTAGAAGATTTGGTAGAGGAGGTTGATAGTTTATGTGTCACATACAGATATAGTCCCACTCCTACACTGAGATCAGCATGCTTAGCAAGAGAGAGCAGTAGCAGGGGGCAGTGGTGTTGGATATCAGTAGGCTCAAAGAGATCCCCCTGTAGGTGGTGATGGAGACCCATTATCATAGTGTGAGTAGGATAGGGATGCACTACATCTAGAGGTAGCCACACTTAGAGAATGCCTTGCTGAGAGATGTGCACAGTTAGTTGAGATCAGAGGAGAGTGGGATAGAAACACTCATATGGCCACCCACCAAGTATAGAGGGCCACCAAATATTTGTCTTTGTATTGTGTTGTTGTGCCTACCGCACAGAGAGCTCCATTGTATTCCTTTATAGCACAATAGTCATAGGGTGCCATGCCACCACCTATCCCAAGTAGAGAAAATGTGCCTCCTCCCAATCCTCCATGAGAGGATGATGGTGTGAGTTAGATGTGATGCTTTGTATATTGCTCATATTTTTGTATCATAGACTATATTGTATCATTGATATATCTTGTATGATATACTATTTTTTATCGATGTACTTTATGATGTCTCTTATATGATGTACTTTTTATGTTGATACACTGATACTATTCTTTGATGATATTCTAATACTCTACTTCATTTATGCTCTGATACACTTTAAGTTCTAATTCACTGTCACTGTGATGCTTTAGTACTCTTTCTGATATGTTGATGATTCATGATGTTGATGCCTTATCTGATTTGTGTTGCTCATATGATATTCTCTAATTTCTGCACATGTTTTTAAATTGTTGATATATGCCTCATGCTTTGAATATTGATCTTATGTTGATACTTGGTTGTGATGATTAGATTAGATGATGATGATATATTGGCATCATGATATTATTTCACTGATATATATGCATATGTTTTTGTATTTTCCATGCTTAATGGATGTATGGATGCATAATTATGCGATGCTTTATGATAATGTATGCAGTTTTTATTTTTTATGCATGTACATGGATGTATAACATGTAATGTGATGTGGTGTATGGACATCTCACTTTTATTAATTTATGAATGATTATGGATGCATTATGTAGGTGTATGTATGGCACTGACATGATTATGAATGTGAATGGATATCAATGATATATATTTAGTCATTTCCTTTAAGTTCTTTATGATTATATGATGTACTTGGTCAAACTTGGAAAATGGTTATGTTTTTAGAATTTTCTATTTTATATGCTTAGTTAATTGAATTCACACATTCATATTGATGCAATTTAAAATGTATGCAACTATATTAAAATGAATGCAATTTAAAATGAACTTCAATGCAACTAAAACATGAAATGCATCTAAATGAATATAATGCAAATTAATTTGAAATTCAACTAAAATGAACCTAAATACAATTAACAATGAAATGCACCTAGACTAAGACACCTAGCATAATCACTGTTTATTCAAAATGGATCTATTATCATCATAGAGCATTTTTAATTGGAACCTCATAGGTTAGTACAATTTTCGCTGATAGATTTTACAATCATGAAAATATGAATACTTCCCTTTTATTCGTCATGTTGAAAGTTAACCTAAACATTAAAGCATATAGGCTAGAATTTTCTGTCAGTTACTTCCTATTTGATATAAACCTTTTCTATTTAGGTGCAAAATGTATATATACCCGCAATGACCTTTCATTTTGTATTGATATCCTTGGGTGTTTTCTTGATTTATTATGCACCTTACTAGGAAGTAGTTTTGCATTTTAGTTTAAAACAAGCAAGGAAATAAATCCAACCTCACTAAAGTTGTCATAGGAAATAGGTTGAGGTATACATGGAATTCCAATTGTGATGGAGACACTTATCATAGACACCCATTCCCTACAATCACCTTAGATCATCAAATTTATCACCACAAATAGAAGACAAAGAAAATGTTATGCCCCCAGTCCTTGTTTCTCTAGTCCAGTTTAGACATTATCAAGTTACTAAAGGAAACATAACAATCAAAAATTAATAATAAGTACAACTCATTATTCCTTTATTATAATCAATGTATTTTCTTTAAGAACAGACAGTTGTGATTACAGTCTTTAGAAACACTTTTGGTTAATTTGCAAACACACATAGAAATTATTATCAATAATAGATTTCTCTTTCGTCAATAAGTGTCTCACCTGTTTAGTGTTTAGAAACACCCTTATCATCATGACATAGTGTTTAGGAACACTTTTTAGGTCTGAGTATTAAGAAATATTGTTTATCGATGGTATTGAGAAATACCTTTGTTTTCATAGTTTAACGTCTATTGCGGACTAGGGATAAATGACACTCTAGTAGAAAGTCCTAATAGCGACTAAGAGACTTTGTGACATGGATGACTTTGATCATTTCCCCCTAGGAAAATGATTTACCTCAGACCTTAATGTAGACAGATTCCATCCTTAGGAAGATACAATTTTCTGATAGTATACTTGTAGGATTTGTCTTGTCACGAAAGTGATTGAAAGATATGTATAAACTGAAATTTACATTGGCCAAGCATTCAAGTGTTGTCTTGATAGATAGAGCATTGATTACACGTAGCACCTATTTACTAGGTTTTCACCACTTGGCCAAACTAAATGGGTGGAAGCTGTACCGATAGATGATATAGTTCAAGATAAATAGTGAAATTTGTTTTCTAGTTGCATTAGACAATGGTACAGCTTCCACCCATTTAGTGAAATACTCAGTGGTAGTAATGATGTATTTGTATCCAATTGATGAATTTGGGTACATCTATCTGACTAGATCAAAGGCCCATTGCTCGAATGGCCATCGTGTTATGAAAGGAATTAGCTCCCTTGCTAGAGCATGTATTAGGTTGTCATGAATCTGACATTTCTTACATGTTTTTCAAAAAATGGATAGCATCTTTTTCCATTATGGGCCAGTAATATCCTACCCTTAAGAGTTTCTTGGCTAATGAAAAATCATTCGAGTGTGACCCAGACACACCTTTATGAACTTCCTTTAATGCATGATTAGACTCTTCATTTTCTAAACACCTAAGAAGCATACCATCTGGAACACATCTATACAAGTCATTAGAAATGATTATATAATGCGATGATGCTCTTATAAGACATCTCTTTTCATTTCTAGAATAGCTTTTGGGGATTGTTTGGTCTTTTAGGTAAGAGTAGATATGGGCATATCTGGATAAAACTTGAGTTTCAAGGGCACAAAAAATTTGGGATTTGGGTGAGTCATAGGCCAGTAATGGAAGTTCTTCCACCAGGAAGTCATAGTGAAATTGATGTTCTTCCAGTTGTAACATTGATTCTAAAGTAGCCATCGCATCTACTGCTTTGTTTTCTGACCCTGGAATCTGCTCAAATGTGATGAAGATAAAGTATTTCTTCAATTCATCCAAAATTCTTTTGTAAGGCATTAGCTTATCATCTTTTGTCTGATACTCACCATTCACCTGATTGATAATGAGCTATGAATCTCCATAGATGTGTAATTCAATGATTTTCCATTCTACTGCAAGTTTCAATCCATTAACTAGAGCTTCATACTCTGCTATCTTTTTTGTACATGGAAAGATCATCTTATATGCTTTTGGAATTTTATATCCTTGCAGTGTAATGAATAAGCATCCAGCTCCTGATCCTTGTTGCGTGAAAGAGCCATCAAAATACATTTTCCCTAGGTATTTTGTCAAGTGCATAATAGATTCATTAGGAAATTCAACATGCAATGGCATATCATTTTTTAATGGTGTTTCTGCAAGTTGATCAGTTGTTACTTGTCCTTTAATGGCTTTTCTATCAACATACTCAATGTCAAATTCACTTAGAACTAAGACCCACTTTCATAGTCTCCCTGTCAACATTGCTTTACTCAATAGATATTTGAGCGGATCAATCTTAGCCACTATCTTTACCTTATGTGCCAACATGTAATGTATAATATTTTGGGATGCAAATACCACTACTAAGCATTCTTTTCAATCATGGAATAGTTCAACTCATATGTGACTAAAGTTATGTTTATATAATATATAGCTCTCTCCTTTTTAGCCTCATCTTGTTGCATAATAAATACTCCCAATGACATATATATCATTGATATGTATAAAAATAAAGGTTTTCCATATATTAGAGCCATTAGGATTGGAGGATTCATCAGATATTTCTTAACTTGTGCAAAATTTGCTTCACATTACTCATCCCAAGTGAATGTAGTTCCTTTGTGAATTATCTTTATGAAAGGTTGTACCTTATCCACCAATTGAGATATAAACATCCTTATGGATTGTAGCTTTCCTTGGAGCATCCTCATTTGACTAATATTTCTAGGTGGTTGCATTTCAAGAATGGCTTTCACTTTCACTAGATCCACCTTGATTCCTTTTGCTGAGACTATGAATCCTAGTAACTTTTCATATAATATCCCAAATGCACATTTCTTGGGATTTAGCCTTAATTGAAATTGTTCCATTCTATCAAAGATTTTCCTTAGATCTTCTATATGTGTTGTCCTTATCTAGAATTTTTCCATCGTATCATCTACATATTCTTCCATGTTCCTATACATCATGTCATGAAATATTGTATTCATTTCTCTTTGATAGGTTGCACCTACATTTTTTATACCAAATGGAATCACATTCCAACAGTATGTTCCCCATGTGCATGTGAATGGGGTCTTTTCTTGATCTTTAGGAGCAATTTTAATTTTATTATATCCAGAAAATTCATCCATTAATGAGTACATCTCATAGCATGTCATCAAATCTACAATCATGTCTATATTGGGAAGCAGAAAGTCATCCTTTGGGAAAGCCTTGTTTTAATATCAAAAGTACGTACAAACTCTTATGGATTTGTTAGCTTTAGAAATAGGAACTATGTTTGATATCTATTGTGCACAATCAATGACTCTAATGAATCCATCTTTTAATAGTTTTTCTAGTTCTGCCTTCACTAGCAATACCACATGTGGATTCATTTTCCTTAGTTTTTTCTTTACTGGTTTCACATCAGGATAAATGGACAAGTGATGCATTATCAAATATGTATCCAATCAAGGCATATCTAAATAAGACCAAGAAAAATTGATCTTCTTTTCTTTAAAGAAACTAGTGAATTGGATCTTTTCCTCTTCTGTCAATGACTGAGAAATGTGGACTAGTTGAGGAGCTTTTGTTGTTCCCAAATTAATGGGTTATGTTGTTTCTATCAGCACTGAATATATTTCCTGAAAATGATTTGGGAGGATATCAAGAATCCCATCCTTAGGTGACTCTAGGAGGTTTTCAACATTGCATGCATCTTTTTCTTTTTCTCTTTTAGAATCCGACACTGCCACTAGGTGGTTTTCACCATCAGATTTCTTCTTCTTTTTGTTTTTCATTTTGAGACTGAGAAACTTGATATCCTCCTCAGTCATGGTTTCTCTCTTTACACTAGTGGAAGAAGGGAAAGGTTCACAAGCATTTAGATAACAGGCTAGAGAACTCTAGAAAATTTTATCCTATTTTTTGATGAAAAATAGTCAAATTTTCTACACAAATTGGTTGAACAGATGACTAAAACTATTGTCAATCTTTTTTTGTCGATTAATCTACAAGACAAATAATAGTCAAAATTTTGACCCTACAAGTGGTCGAATTATCCACTAAATCAATCCCTTGGAACTGGAAGAATTAGACATCGAATGCATAGCATTCTCGTTGATTCTACTATTGTAAAGGTTGAAATTGAGACCATTGGTTAGTTGAAATATCCACCAAAGTTCATCAAAGTGGTCATCAAATGCATAGCATTCTTGTCGAACATAGTAATGTGTAAGGGTCGAAAAAGCGACCAATACTAACTTTTGGTTAAAAAAAATGTGACCAGAAATGTGACATTTAGAAGATGGCATTGCTGACAATTTGAATTGGCAGGTTTGGGAGAAAGGCCTTGAAGACTGGGAATCCTGGGCACGTGATGGGGAGCTTGACTTAGATGCATTTTCTCAAAAGAAGGGTCCCATGGAAGAGGAGGAACCACCTCTTGAGATGTCGATGCCATTATTACCTTTCCAAAAGGAGTGGCTAGCTTGGAGTCTAAAGTAAGAATAATATGAATTTAAAGGTGGCATGCTTGTAGATGAAATGGGAATGCAAAAAATAATTCAGGCAATATCCCTTTTTCTATGTAATCATGACCTGTGACTGAAGGCACCTCTTACTGTGAACTCATCTAAGGTGTCAAACATTGAAGTGGGGTCTAGTAGAAAATCTAAGGTTCTACCTCAGATTAAAACCACACTTGTTGTTTGTCCAATGGTAGCAATTATCCAATGGAGAAATGAGATTGTAAGGTTCACAAGTGAAGGAAACACTAAAGTTCTAGTTTATCACGGTGCTAATAGATGTAAAGATATTACAGAATTTTTTGATTATGATATTGTTTTGACAACATATAACATTATTGAGTCAGAGCATAGAAAAAAAATGATGCCTGGAAAGGCTAGAGGTGTCAATGGTGTTGTAGATTGTTTTATCTAGAATGATTGGGCATACACTAGTGTTACTTTTGTGGGCCTTTTGCTATGAAATATGAAAAGCAATCCAAAAAAGTTGGAATGCAATTAAGAAATATGCACCCAAATAAATGTACCTGAAAGAGGACATTACTAGGTTCCACTCCTTAAAAATGGATGCACATCAAAAATCAAAGAGACTCTAATAGGGACAAATGAACCTCCAAAACCTGTGAAATAAACTAGGCAGTAAGAATTTTGTTGCTTCCCTTCCAATTTCAACAAATATGGAACATATTTTTATCCCTCGCCACTTAAGTATATAAAAATGATCTTATTTTCATCAATATTCATTGCAATAGCAGGCATATATTTTATACCTAATTTTCTAAACCATGGAGAGGCCCCGCTAAGCCATTCATACTAGCTACAAATGCAAGATATGGATCTGCCAGTGGACTCCCAACCTAGAAACCAATTCATCAAGAAGAATGTCAATAATAAATAGATACAAATAAGACATAAACATTAATCAGTAATGCACAAATAATGTTTGAAGGAATATCACTTCACTATCACCAACACACTACATATGAAATGATATCCCCTTATTTTTGCAAGAAACCTGCTTTCACAAATTGTACCTTCTTATCTTGGTGCATTGTTCTTAGTATAAAATAAGTTGCCAAAACAACTATTACAGACCTACAAGTTATGACCTTGATCCTTGAAACTTACCCATTAGTCAACATTCTAGCTTGAGTGCTAGGAGATTCATGCTTTAAAGATGCAACTAGAAGCTGGCAAGTATGAAGTGATCAAATACTATATAGGTCAGTCTATGCATGAGTTTCTTGCTCTAGACATGTTGTGCGTTAATATGTATTGTCAATAAAGGGAAACAAAAAGTATAAAAAGCTGGACAGATCAAGTATTTCAATATTTTCCTTCGATGAACTAAATATTTGTTTGGTTGTTAACATAGGAACTGTTGTCTTTGTAACTACTATTGGCCTTGGTTTATTGTGAATACTGAAGTAATTAAAAACAATGAAGAAGTTTGATGAGAACAAATCTGATTTCCATTGTAAGAGAAGAGGAGTTAGGATTGTGTGAATTTGAATCAATTCTTTGGAATTTGAGATGTTCAATATTCAAAAGTGTGCTTGTTTGTGTATTCCATTCCTTATGGTTGTACTAGAATTTTGAAATAATGGAGGGTTCCCTGATGAGACTTGGTCTGCTAAAGTTTATCAGAATTGAGAGCACTGTACCTTTAATTACAGGCAAAAAGGAACTGATTGTTGGTGTTGTTATGTGAATGGAGTTGGTTTTCTAGTACCACTATATTCAGGAGCCACAAATATTTCTTTTTCATTTTACATCAATAAAATATTAACATATGTCATAAACACTTGAATTTTTCTTCCAACTTGTTCTTCATTTGCTCTACCTCATTGCAATGTCTTAGTGTTTATTTCACTTGGTTTTTGACCTATTTATGGTTTGAGGGCTAAGGATTTATTTAGATCTTAAAAAATGTACTCTTTTGTCATATGTTACATTATATTTTCTATATTTTGATCAACAATTGAACTGTAACTGACCCAATTGAAAAATGCTTCATTCATCTAGGGTTCAAACTTACCTAATTTTCACAATGACAGATAACCATTGTAACTATAGTACAATTATGTCTCTAACTTTTGAGAAAGGAAACAGAATAGTGTAGTCTTGTGTTAAATGACCAATGGTTTTATCAATTACTAAATAAGTGCTTATGCCTTATCATTCTCAGTTTCTATTACACAGAGTTCTGTGACATTGACCTGCATTATGTGGCCTAGGCTAGCTTCAACTAAATAATAGCATACACAACAAAAAGGGTATGTTTTAATTACCCAATTTTCTCAATGATAGATAACCAGTGTAACTATATTATTATTCTATCTTTGACTGTTAAGAAAGGAAACATAATAGCCTAGCCTTGTGTTAGATGACTAATGGTTTTATCTATTACTAAGTATTTAAGTCTTACGATTCTCAATTTCTATTAAACATAGTTATGTGACACTGACCCACATTACGTGGCCTAGGTGGGCTTCAACTGAATAATATCATACACAGCAAAAATGGTCTGATTAGTTACTCAACTAAGAATCTATTACAACCTAATGATGCTACCACAGAAAGATACTAATATCTATGCCTATATCTCTTTTAATATAAAATAACCTTTTTTATCAAACTTATAAACAACAATCATTTTGATTTTTTATTCTTTAAATGGACAGAATACTCAATTAAATGATTGCAGCATCAAAATCTTATACAAGAAACTTCACATAAACTCTACTTGTTTTTAAAAAGAAGAAAATATTACAAATTTGATGCCATGGTTAGGCCATTTACATATGCAATATTCATTTTATTAGTGAGAGCAAGACATAATAGTTCGATGTGAACCTTGCTACCTTAAATTCTTTGTACAATAAGATCAAATATCCAAGTGAACCTATTATTCAATATCCAAGTGTAATGAGCTCTAATTCTTGGGGAAAGCCTCACCTTTATCATTAGACTTACCTCTATGTTACAAAACTACCCTCAATTGCAATATTGTAGGCCATTTCCAGATCATGGATGAAGTAATTGTAGAAAGAATAACTGCAAATTTGGCTCCTTTGCCATTTCCTGCACCTAGCTCATTGGCCACCCTCACACTGCATTCACAAGAAAACATATGAATTAACAATAAATACAAGGTAGATTTGAAGACATACAATTTATTTGACAGCATGATCTTATCTCAATTGGAGCATAATTTGATATACTCAACATCAAAATTTTATCGTACATAAGGTAGACCTAATGGTTACATTCTGATTCAATGGGTCAATGAAATGGAAAGGTTCTATTTTGAACTCCATTCTAGTTATGACTAGAAGTCACCCATTGAAAAGTGGGTTATGCTAGAATTCAGGTATAGAAAGAAAAGATAAAGTTTATTTATAAGTCAAAAGCTTGAGATGTAGCTATCTAGATCATTGGTTCAGTTAGTCATTGTATTTAGTTTCCCTTTGTGGAACAAGGCCTTACAAAGAAAAACCCTAAACTACTTGAAATTGTACACGAATTTATTATAAAAATTAGATGTAAAAGATAAACATTGCCACAAGAAAGACGAAAATAAGTAGACTAAGATAAGCATTTCATGCTTGGAACTTCTGCAAAAGAGTGACACAAATAGAGGTTGTAGTAGATTTTTTTTTTAAAGTATTTGAGTTTGATTTGTAAATTACATATGAAAAATGAATCAATGAGTTTGCATCATAAATTATACAGTTGAATTGTAATAGAAATATTAAAAATTGAATTTTTATGAAAATTATTTCTTACATGTCAATTAATAAGCTAAAGGGGCTCTATAATAAATCATTCATAAGACACAACACTAACTAAAAGTTTTGCAAATGGGATAGCAAGTTAAGTGGGCTTAATCTTAGGGAAACTCCATGGTTAAGTACGCTTGTTTTCGAACAGTAGTAGGATGGGTAACCTCCTGAGAAAGCCCAATGTTTCACCTCTAAGAGTATCACCTAGATGCAATGAGTGTTAAGTGTAACAATCATTCCCATGAAAAAGATAGGTTCTTGTGAACTACTACTCTTGAAATATGAGTGAATGAATTTAATTCAGAAATTACATAATTCAACAATGTCATCTGGCTACCCAAGAATCTTCAGGATAGGGGTTGCAAATATATACATTGGTAAGAGAAGAATTTCAACTCCAAAGATTACAATCCATGCTTGTTGTAGATACAATCCTAACATATGATATTGCCGAGCCCTAAAAGCTTGGCCCCAAAACCAAGGCACCTACATGAAATAGTCATATATCAAGTGCAATAACATGATCAAGAGATGGTTTAATCATTAAGAGTCATAGCTACCAAGAAATAGAGCATCATGATTACATATGGAAAAAAGAGGTGTTACAGGTTTGCATCACACATGCTTAAGGAAAAATTTTCTAATACAACTGAAGAGAGCTGTAATTAATATGGAAAATTAATCAAATGTAAGAAACATATGGCATTAATTTTGATAGTTTGATCAAAGGCCACTTTTGCAAGCACCACCCACCAATCCTAGAAAGGAAATAGAGCATGTATAACCATATTTGTTTGTCATACCCTTTTTGCAAGGAACTCAAAAATTATTCAAATTAAACAAGTATGAACTGTAAGAGACTAAGAAAGAAGGCAAAGGTGTTACCTCACTAGGATGATAGTAATAATGAGACAAAGAACCATGAAGACTAAATCCAAGGAGAATAGATCTGAACATCCAGGTTCAATCAAATTCAAAAATTGGTTTTCCTTCATAGCACTGTCAAGTCAACAGCATGAGCATTATTTTGTGTCTAGAGTGTCATCAATGTTTTTAAATGTAGAATGAAATGGTTGTAAGTATGCATTTCTTCCACATGCAAATGATTTTGAGATACAGACCTATGCAATCCAATCTCCCAAGGAATAGATAGCACCACTTATCGCCATCTTTTCCAAAATATGATTTGTCATAAAATGATGTTAGAATAGTTACTAAAATGGTCATAAATTATGTTCTTATAGTAAAAGAATAGTTTGAATAAGAAAAAAACTACACAATATTAAAACATGACATTGTTCTTTAAAAACTAAAAAGGTACCTGTAATGAAGAACTTCATTTCGACTTGCTAATTGGTTGTCACTATTAACTCTAAGCTCATCTTTAAAGTTTGAGCTTCACTTGGTTTCGAGAATAGTTTAATATTCTCTAGTAAACAAGGCCAACCATGTGAAGGTGGAAGCTCATTTGGCCCCTCCCCCCCCCCCCCCCCCACTAACATCACTCTAAATTCCCCATTAACATTTAATAACATTCATTCATCCATTTTTGAAATATAACATTCAATCATTATAATCACATGATAACATTCATTAACACATAAAATTCATTAACACACATCATTCATGAATAATTCATTAACACACAACATTCATGAATAATTCATTAACACATAAAATTCATTAACACACAACATTCATGAAGAATTCATTAACACATCATTCATCAACATTACTAGTACAAAATTACATCCATTAAGACAACATTCTTTCATTAGCAAAAAATGTTAATTATAATCATTTCTTTTTGGGTTTCTTGCTATTTTTTTTAATCATGTAAATTCTAAGAGGAAGATCAATGTCCTCATCATTCCCCTCCTCTACTGATTCTAATTCCAATGCATGTATCCTCCTCATCTGTTTAGGAACACGAGGCCGCTGCTCCAAAGGGGGGTCCGCTGCAATAACAGCTACTTCATGAGTTAAATTCACACCATTTTATATTAGTGAATTACACTTATTTATTTAAGTAAAAGAACTATAAATCAAAAAATTAATTTAAAAGAACAAAACATATATAGATTTTCTTTACCTGAATGTGCCACATGATCTACATGTTGATCAATCTGAACATCCTCCGGCACTCGTTCAGCATGACATGATTTTGTATCCTCTAAAATATACACAAAAAGGTTACACCAAGTTCAATTTAAGATGTTAAATTGTATTAATAGTTACATAATTAGTTTTAAATAGAAAATGAGCACCTCCATCGACAGTACAATGCACATCAGGGGCTTCAGCATGCAGCGTATGATCTCTGTCATGATTAAGAGGCTGCATTGCAATGTCATGCACATTATTATCAAATATATTGTTGCTCAAGTATTCAATTTCAAATATATTTTTTGGCATATTTACCTATGCACATGATGCAGGAGACTCTTCAGTTGGGCCAGTGGAAGCTTGTCGTAGGCGTTCAGCCATAGCTTGATAGCCTTCCTTGAAGGCAATTTTTTTGTATTCTGTCGTGGCCTCTAAATTAAATTCAGAGCCCTGCATTTTTTGATTAAACAAAATTATTTGCATTTTATAAATAATTTTTCTCTACAATTCATTTACTGCTACTTACAATTCGTGCTTTAATTTTTGAATATCCACCAGAGCCAAGTTTGTGCTACCCAATCTTTTGCAGCCTGGCCTTTGTTGCCTTTGATGTGTCCTGCAACCTATGAAAAGTTTGAAATGTGCTAGATGATATAGATATAAAGATCACTAATTAGTACATTATTACATTGTACTAGTAGTTAATACTACTGCATACCTTCTTCTCTCATTTTCTAGTGTGATTCCTCTTTGAGCATCCCCTTTCTCCTTTGCATCCAAAATGAACTCATTCCAATCCCTCACTGGAATAAAAGGAGGACGCTCGTACTTTGGGTTCTAGACGAGACTCTTTCTATATGAGTCCCTCACAATCTTAAGATGTTTGCAAGCTCTTTCTAAAATTTTCTTCTCGTCAAAAATATTATTACCAAACTCATGCTCTAAATCTTTAATGAGTTGATCTTTTATTTTTTTGTCTTGCAAGTTCCACCTTTTAAGAAAAAACACAAAATTGTTAGATATAGTAAAAGAAAAGACCCGAATGAAAGGAAAAATACTGTACCAATTAATGATATGAAAAAAAAACTGTGGGATAAAGTTAGTTCACTTATGATGTTCCACCTTGTACGTATGGTGGGCCTGAATATATGCAGTGCGAGGTCATAAAGCTTCCTATAAAATGAATCATTTCCTCCAAAAAATGTCATGGGATAATCAATCCAATACTTGTTATGAATAGGTAAATGCATATTACAATATAAAAAATAATTATTTAAAGTACCTAGAAGCTTAGGACATTTTAAAGGCATCGATTCATTATCATCAATCAATAATGATGTCTACATAACTCTCGTGCTAGAAATAGGGGTAGATCCAGGAAATGATGGTGAATTATCACCAATACATGTACTCTGATCTATATCTAGCATACCAGATGGTACCGCCAGTGTACCTCCTACTCCAAAAAAATAATCCACTATGTGATGCACCCAAGATTAAAGTACAAATTATCAAATCATAATTAACACAAAACCAAATATAGCAAAACAAGGATTTACCAGCTAGCATAGACCGTGAAGGCATCGATGTTTGCATGCCCCTTGTTGCCAACATTGCACTTGGCAATCTCAGATGGAGGTCTGTCGACCTCCTAGGAGGAGTCTCCTGCACTTGATGACCTGAACAATACATTGTTAGCAAAGACATTCTAAAATAATAAAAGTAAGAGTTAACTTAAGAAGTTTTTGAATGTTCCAAAGAAAAATTCCTTGTAACTTGTCAACTAAAGGATTATTTTACCTGAGGCAGTCAGACCTCTGCTAGTACCAGCCTCACCACGTTGTCCTTGACCAGGTTCTGAATCAGTTGCCAAACATTCCTGTAACAAGAACACATATTACATATTTTACTTCACAACATAAAAGAGTATAAAATATAAACCTTTATTTAACTTTTTTTATAACTAAAGATTCATTACTGCTTACTTCATAACGACATGCTTGCGCTTTCAATTCAAATAGCCTCTTCATCATCTCCTCGGTTGGACTATTTGCTTCATCCAAAATTCTCATTATTTCTAAATTGATTTTTTTAAATTTTTTCCTCAACATAATTGTTACATTAGGCATTTCTGTGATATCATCATCAGAAGGGGTAGCTATTGCCTTTGTACTTACTGCAGGTGCTTTTCCCCTATTCTGAACATCAAATTGTGATAGGAATATCAGTAAAACTATCATAAAAACTCCAAAACCGTAAATAAAATAACGTAATCATATAACATTTTTCAACTATCTAATTTGTACAATTTCAATAAGGTTTACCCTTGCTAAAGAATGGGTGGGAGGAGCATCCTCATGGCCTCTATCATGTGCGGGATCCATATTGTCCTATGACAAAGATTAAATATAAAAACTTCAGCGAACTGAAAGCAATAGACTTAGCAAAAAAAAACTTATTAATAAAATGGTATATAGTAGTTACCACCCTCATGATAGTAACTTTTTTTGTATCTATGCGATTTAAATGGTAATCTATTAGCAGTTCTTCCCCTGCACTTATTGATTTTATCACACATACAAAAACTTGATTCCCCTCACGTGCCTCAAATATGCAATTGGGTTGCTTATTAGTTGAGGAAGGTCACGTACTATTTATAAAACCCATAATATTACCTGTTGCTTTTGGTCTCCCATCAATGTACATTGCAAATCTTTTACTTTGATCATTTTCTTTCCATTGTATATAATTAGCTGATAGTGCATACCTACGCATACTTTTTTTTTATTGAACAATCCACATCCAATCATTGTAATTGTAACACGGACTGACATACTTGAACAATTCAACAACTTTTCTGTAACATACCTTTATCCCATCCATGGAAAATAGGCCCAAACCATGTAATGAGGATGGAGCAATGTGATATATCCTCTCATTAACATAAAAATCAGTGTTAATTGGAGGTAGCTCATTGGGTACCCATTCTTTCTCAATGTGTGTGTACCAAAAGGGCACCTTGATGTCACCTTTGGTCTCATCATCATAAGAACATGACCCCCCATTAGCAAGGAAAAATTGCATGCGTTTATCAAATTTTTTTCTAATCTTTTGACCTCTAGTTGATCTCCCTATTTTAGTCGTACTACATGTAGAACTTTCATCTAGCATTCCCTCATTTCCCTCATTCGATGTAGATAGATCTGACAAGTACCTATTTGGTGGTTCCTGCAATCCATCAAATAAGATATTGTCACGTCCCTGCTTCAAATAGAATTTTGATAATATTTAAATAATATATATAGAATAATCAACTCGTGACCCATACGTACGGTTCTTCTTTGTCTATACATGAGAGATATAAAATGTACTAAGTTGAAAGTGATTATATAATTATATTTCTATACAGTTCTTCTTTGTCTATATATACATTATATGATTATATAATATGTCTATTTATAACATACATTCTCAGTGATAAACAAGAAGAATATAAGAAAATTATGTCTATTTATTGACTTATACCTGCTGATCCATGTCACTGTGCATGATCCATGCCAAAGGGGCTAAATTTCTTGCATATGTTAATCATTTATCTTAAGTTAGCTAAAAATTACATGATATGTATGCTACAAATAACTTAGAAGACAACATGAACAATATGCAACATCGTAAACATGAACAAATTTACCTTATATATGGAATGCAAGATCGTCAACAAAAGGGGTGATGATGTCTGTAGTCAATTGCCTATTTGCAAAAAGGGTGATAATCAAACATAATATATACATGTATCAGCAGCAATTAATTGAGCATCGTAAGCAAAACATTGGTAATTATAAATCACATATGTTGTAATCATTAGAATTAAACACAATAAATATGTAATCATTACAATTGAAAGCAATAAATCATGTCAATCATTTCATTGATCATTTCAATTATGTCATTGATCATCATCATCATCATCATCATCATCATCATCATCATCATCATCACCATCACCATCATCACCATCATCATCACCATCATCGCCATCACCATCATCATCATCGCCATCACCATCATCACCATCACCATCACCACCACCATCATCATCATCATCATCATCACCATCATCATCATCATCATCATCATCATCATCATCACCATCATCTTGATCTTCATCATCTACATCTCTTACTTCCACCTAACCAAGAGTTAGATTAGAATTATAATTAAAAAGAATCAAGTTTTTATGCAGGCATTTCATTGATCAATTTCCTTCCATTCTTTCTTCATCCTTCATGTTGTTTCCTTCCAAAACTTGGTTGAGTTGGATTAATAGCAGCAGATTTAGTTTAAAGTCTTTGTTATATCAGCAGGGGCAGCTATCTTTAAATAGGGTTATCCATTAATATTTGGCAGCGTTCCTGATTTCATCATGTCTTTCATGTTTTCCTACAATCCTCTTTGATTTTCAAGCATTATCTCTACGTTCACCTAGGTTTCCATGTTTGGTAGAAACACTTTCAACACAAAAATATTTAGAAGAGGTCCATTCACTATCATGGATAGATGAATTTATTGATTCTCAGAGTATGCAATCATTATTACCGAGTAGTCATATTGCTACAAAGATTGATTGTCTCAAAACAATCGTGGTCTACAATGGAAAAGTAGTGAGATTGATTGTCTCAAAAGATGCTATGAAGAACACTTTGCTTAACAAATGTTTTACATAGACAAGAGACAATGCATAAAGGAGCCCAAAAAGGAAAGGCAGCCAAGAAGAAAAGAATATGAAGAAATAATGTTGAGCTAGGATAGAAAGCCATGAAATCAGTTTCATGATAGCTTGGAGTAAAGATTGGATGCAAAGGACACTATGGCTCAATAGGGATTATAAGAGAGATCAATCATGAACTAAGAACTAAAAATCAATTCACTCAATGATACACTTGTGAAGAGAATGATATTCATGCAATGAAGGCAGGTTCTTTGACAATCAGTAGCTAGTGTGACAGGTTGAATTTGAGGGTCTTATCAAAAGACAATAAATACTTAAGAAAACATGCTTCAAGGATCTAACTTGTCAAGGCCTTCCACAACACTCCTAAATGATGATTTTGGTTTTATAGAATCCCAATTACTTGGATTCAAGGAATTCTAGGGCTCTGATTTCAATTCCCATTTCCCAATTCATAAAACTTCCTCAAACTGAACCAAAAGCCTAAAAGACTGTCTAATAACCTTGCAACAGTCTTGATACTGAAATAACTTAACCTTTTCTCAAAACTCTTGATAAGGTAATGACATTTATAGATACCCTTTACAAAGTTCTACAACATAGAAAAAACTTTCATATTGTTACTTTGGACCAATACTATTAAACATGACATGTACCCTATTTCAATGCATGAAAAATGCTCAATTTAACAAAGGAAGTACCACTCAATGACCTCCTATCAACCCCAAATCTTGGATAGTATGGGTTTATGTCTTCAATTGCTCAAATCCTGAAGGAATTAGACTCCAGTGCTCTAAAATTACAAAACCCCCAAATTTTGACTCCAAACCCTAGTTTTTAGGGCTTCTTCAATCTCCTAGTTCTACAAACTCCTGAAAAAAATTGATGATGGATTCACATTCACTTCAACCTCCTAAGGTGATCCCAATCATAAAATTTATCCCTTGTTTGGGCAGAATACTCACTGCTATATTTTAGCATTCATCTTCAATGCCCTGTCTCACTGTTCTGGTTCGTGATCACCTAAATCTCGCTTGGATTTGCATATGCATGGTTAGAGACATATAATATAGGTTAAACAATGTCATTCCATGAATGTTAGGCCTCTACATTCATGGAATGACTTCCATTCTCCTAAATTCTTACTATGGTGACAGGAACAATTAAGGAAAAATGTTTGATATACAACTAGCGCAACAGCAATTCAGTGAAGAGATAAACTCATTCAAAATAATTAATTTGAATAGAAAACTCTGTTTATTGACACATCAAACCAATCACCTTGAAGCTTCAAAAATAAAATGAATGAATTTTGCAGAGATAGAGAAGTTTATTTTTATTAATGCTCACCAGTCTATACACAAGATTTCATTTGAGGGTCTTATCAAAAGACAATAAATACCTAAGAAAACATGATTGTGGTACCCCGTTGAGGTGAATAGTCAGGTGAAATAACATTTGACCATGATAGGTGTTGAAAAAATTAAGCTTATTGATTCATAATGGTAGGGATTTCTAGTCTTGTGCCTTCAAGAAGACTGTGAAAAGCTAGAAACATGGTTTGTTTTGATAGTCCACATGCAGAGGGCATAAACTTTTTGGTCCAGCTTCTAAAGTTGTTGTTGTGACCTATAAAAAGATTTCAATATATGCAAGACAATACATCTTTGTTGTCATAGACTATATTTGTTGATTAATAATTTGTTCTCTTAGCATTACTTTGTGCATTGAAATCAAGATTATTATAAAAATGTTTTGCAGGGTCTTGTGAGGAGAGACAATCCATGAAGTGCAAAAGCACAATATTTTACTACCTTTTTGCCTTGGCATTTGTCATTATTTTTGAGAAATTCAGTCTATAAAAGGATGGTGAACATAAATGACAGTCCAATAGATGGAAATTCAAGTCCCATAAATATTAGTGGACAGTGCTAAAACAAAATTATGACAGCCTTCATGTTGAAGTGACAGTCTTGCCTAAGAAAATAGTGGACAATTGTAAGTCCAAACATTAAGGTTGTGTAGAAACAGTCTATAAAAGCTTACAAGCAAGACAAGAATGGCCTTTGAAAATGTTGGATGGCATGTTGATAATGGTTGCCATATAGAAATAGAAAAGGAAAACCATAGAACAATCAGTCCTATGAAGAATTTAAAAGGCTAAAATGGAAGACAATCTAAATGGTCATGTGACAATCACAAATTTTGTTGGAGTTGAAAAAAGCAAACTAGGCCAAGGTAATGATGAACTAATAGGTATAATAGTCAATGTTAAACAAGTTGGTGTCAAAAGAACGTTGATCTCAAAGGATTTTTAGTTAACTGTGAAGGTAAAATTTTGAAGATAGCTGAAGACAACCAACAATCCAAGTATAGCCACAAGAAACATCACAATGAGGACAATCATCCCATGACAGTCATGCCAAACAACAATGAGCATACAGTAGTTCTTGATGGAAGATCAAAGGAGAGTAGACAGCAAGTCAAGTTTTTGCAAAAAGTACATGAAAGATTTTAGAGGCTCAGTAGCATGACTCACTAACAGTATGGAGGATAAGGTGATAGTCCACTAAAGGACATTCATCCAAGGTAGCATTATGCAAAGGACAATACTAAAAAATGAGAAGTTTGGTAATGATGGATGATGGAAAGGTTAATGAGAAAAGTATTAATGGATTGGATCAATGGATTGGAATGGATATGGGCAGAGTATAGAAGAGTTTAGAATGATGTTATATTTTCTTGTGGATGAGAAGGCAAAGCCATAGTTCTTAGGGGAATAGTGTGATGACTGTCCCAACTAGAGAATCACAACTTGCAGAGTCACTATCTTTAGGATAGTCAATGGTATTGGTTGTGTAGACCAGAGGGGTCAAGGGTGTGGTCCATTTGAACAAGGGGGTAAGGTTTTTCTGATGAACTAATTGGAACAGTCAATCCCTTTATTAAAACATTTATATCTTCTCTTGAGGGAAGTGAAAGGACCACAAAAGGCAGTCATACTTAAAAGACCTATTTTCACTTTAGACCATACATTGTAATTGGTCACTGTCATATATCTTATTGATCAAGGTTTGATTATTCATAGCCCCACTCTTTTGATAGTGCTTAAATTAGTGTATTTTCAAATGATTTTTTTAAAGTGGGCTCACATCGAGACCCAACAGACATCATGACATGTGAGAGCTTCTGAAGACGGGAAAGTGGAATTGAATGGCATAACCAAGGGTTTAAATTTGTCTATAACTGAAAACATTCCAATTGTATATTCAACTCAACCAACAAGTTGAACCTCAAAGTGCTACTGATAAGGAACTCCAACCATATAATGAGGAATCAATACATGGACAAATTTGCACTTGCAGAGTATGTTCTGTAGGAGAAAAGGATGGTGATTACCTAATAGAATAAATGCTTCTAAATTTTATCTCTTGAGTTGTTTGACACAAGATGCAAAGAAAATGAATCAAACAAGTCAATTGGAACATATGCATCAATGAGAAAGACTCCCATCATCTCCTGATCAAAATAGAAGGAAATTTGTCGAAGAAACTAAGAAAATCACACAAACACTTTTGATGTTATGCGGATCATGTAGGTTGTAGAGAGAAGCATAGAAATTGTTGTGTTGGAAAGACTTTCATTTGGTCCACCTGAAAGAAATGGAACAAGGCCAACATATAAAATAACTATTCGTATTTAAGATTATGTCGAAGAGAAATTATTTGTCCTTCCTGATGAAGCAATCAGTATAACCTACAATGATACATTTTCATGAAGGTTGTTGATAAGATGCATCGGTATACCATATTACAATGAGATGGAATGTAGATATCAATGGGAGTCTCCTTGATAGATTTCATCAGATATCAGTAATAATGCAGGATAGATAATTTTGCACTGGGGCCCGCACTCATTTATTGCCAACTCCATTGATAGGAAAGGCTATGCACTCTTGAAAGATATGTGCATAATACATTTTCACATGTAGATGCATAGATAGCTAAATGCTAACTATTTTGAGCTCTCAGGAAAAGCTTCATTCTCACAAAAAAATTTATTTTGAGCATTGTGTCTCTATCTTGTCAAAGCACTTGATGTGCTAATTTTGTGGGTATTTTAAATTCTTGTATATGTAAAGATTATAGGCATTAGAATGTGATGTATTTAGGAATTATGGGGTCTTTGGCCCTATAGGTTGGACTCTCTTCTGTATTTTTATTTGAGCAAGGATTACAAGTATATTAATTTTATTTTACATATGATTGAATTTTTATTTCATATCTATATATGAGTAGAATAATCCATATGCAATGATAACTTACATTGAAGGCTATGAAATATCTGAATTGAATAGATATTTTTGTTCCTCTTTGATATTTTCAAATTGGTCCTACCTGCAGGATCTCTACAAAAATATCTCTACTGAATTCTGCTCCCCAGAATCGAATATGATTTGGCATGGAAAACATGACAGTGAGAGACGCAAATTATGCTTTGAAGATCTCTAGAAATGCCTCCAATTTTTTGAGTTCGCCAATGTCACTGGGAACCTCCCTTTTCCCTATTTAGTATTCATTGGAAGATATGATGGGAGCTCATGTTAATGGGAAAAATAGTTTGCTAATCCTAGAAAGAGCTTTGTATTATAGGAGGAGTTTGAAGCACAATAAGATTTTGGAATCCTATGGAAAATATTTGAGAGAACAGAGGGTATTGAAGGAAGAACAGATTAGGAAGGAAGTTTTTCTGGATGCTTTTTTTATTCTAACTAGCATTATTAAATTTGCTTCATTTTTGGGTTTTGTTTTCTGATAAGAGTGATGCTACCTTCTGACTCTGTTCCCTTAGAGGATTAGAAAATATAAAAGTGATAAACATGTTAAAATCAAGAATGGAATTTTATCCCCGAATCCTTGTACAATTATACAATTAAATATGTATTTGAAGACATTGAGCATATTTCCAATGTTTATTCACTTCTCAATTTATTGGGTCACTGTGATTGCGAATTGGCCTGTATAGGTTCACCACTTTCAGTTTCAATTAATGAATTTTTATCTGTATATTTCTCATCTTTGCACATGATCAATGGCATTCTACTTAATTTTAGGCATTATCAAGAGCATGATAGATAAGACTTGCAAGAGTTTTCTTTAAGGTAGGCATAAAATGAAATGGCAGGCCCCAACCTTTTGGCTTATATGGAGTACTAAGTTTGACCTATAAATTTCATGAATAAATCTGTAGAGTAACATTGAAGGGTAAAAAGAAAGATATGGTGGGTACTGAGAGGGAACCAAATGGGTCATCCCATATTTTGAAAATCATTTTCAAGATTTGTATCTTCCAAAATTGCAGCATCTTCTAGAATTGACTATATCTGGCATTTGGTATTCGAACACCCAAATGAACCCTAAAAGCTTGAGACATTGTCATTGTCGTGTTGCAAACAAGCCTTTCACTTATGCTTCTCACATTCAGTGCTCCATAAAATGATTATTACTGGCTACCCTCTGTCACAGAAATTATCCTGATGGGTTGCATTGGGTAGAGTTGCACCATTTGAGTAAGCTCACCTCAACATTAACATTGTCATTATCGGAGGGAGTCTTGAAAATATGTATAAAATCGATCTATTAAAGAGGCTGAAAGGTAGTGAAAAATGTGAACACAAACAAGGCTTATGGACCAACTGATAAATGCTTCAAGGAAATGTGAATTCATAGATGAGGCAAGACAATATTTGTTTAGAGAAACGCTTCCAGTCGATGCAAAGATTAGGGTTTTGGAATTGAGTGCACATAAATTAAACTATAAAATAAGTTGTGGCCATCCATCAAAGAACAAAGATCAAAGCACATGCCTCCTTCGCTACTACCTTGTTCTAGCTTCTACCTCCTTCGTGCGCGTTGAAATGAAGTGCTGAAATGAAGTTTCAAACCTTTTTTTTTTACTTTAAGTTATGCCCGTGTTGGTCTCAATTTCGACCAACACAGTGTTAGTCAAAATTGAGACCAACACGGACATGTATTAAAAAAAAACAAAAGTTTTCCTTCTATAATGCGACCAACCTAAACATTTTTACTTGATGGTCAAATTGTTTAGTCAAAATTTAAGGTCAAATGTACTAGTGGAATAGTCACTGTCAAAAGATAACAGGCTTGTGGTTGTAGGTTCATTCCAGTCTATCAGTTCAGAATATATTAAGGAAAAAGATTTAGTAGGTTCAAGAGATAGGACCCCATTATTTTCAATTTCATTAACTTGTAAAATGTTTTCCATTAGGTTTTCTTCTAAAGAGATGTTAGGATTATTAGAGTCATTATCGTTATTATTAAATTTCATGTTAATGTTATGTAAGTCTAACTCTAGCGACCTAGCATTAGAACTCTCTCCTTCTTTAATTAGGACTCTAGGAGCATATTTATGTATCACATCCACCTATATATCCATCGTAGCATCAAAAATAATATCCCATTCATATTCATGTGAGTCTACCTAACTATAATCTGAAACCCCCAAGGATTAGGCAATAGTCATTAGTACTTCATCTTATTCATTAGCATTTTTCTCTTATTCTTGTAAATTTTCTTGTGAATATGTCATGTTTGGTTCTTCATCAAAGTAAGGTGTGTCAAAAATAGGAAGTCCTTGTTCTTGTTCTCTTTCAGGTTCTTCTATTGGTCCTTCTTCTGGTTCTTGTTCAAGTCTAGCACCAATTTCTGATAATGGATCTCCTTGCAAGAGTAGAAACCTTTAATAGGAAATAGGTTGTCCTTCCACTTATTTTTCATCATCTGAGTCTCCTGATCTATCAAATATAGGACTATTTTCTACCATAGTATGAGATGTTGCTTCCTTGAATCCTAATCCAATTTTATCCTTCGAGTTCCTGAAATGCATATGTATCGGTTCCACAACTCCTTGTTTTCTTTGTCCCAATGGTCCTTTGCCTTTGTAACCCATTTTTTTCATGATCTCATATCCTTTTACATATTTTTTTGTGGCTATCTCAACATGTTTGATATTTCCATCTTCTTCATTTTCCTTGTATAGCCATTTTAAGACATCTTTCTCTTTGTTTTCTTCTTCAAGGGACACATTTTTTTTTACCATTCTTGTTCCTTCATGTATTGTTAGAGCACTACCATTAGAATTTGTAAATGTAGTTGAAGGCCTTCCTTGAGACCTAGGATATATGGGGGGGTCTATTAGGGACATTGTAGGATCTATCTTGTGTACACACTAAGATGTGCACTTCTATAAATCATTTCTTCCAAGAGAATCCATGGATTGCAAACCTTGAGAAATTGATTTAGAGCTCCCTAGGCATGGAGTGCAATGGTATTAAGTGTGCTCTCAGCTAGAGCTATTAAGCCAATAACCTTGCTAGTAAACCATGCAATGGGAGATTCAAATGAAGACAAGGGCAAGAATGCCAATATCCCCAAGAATCAAATGAAAATGCAAATGCAAATGCAACTATGCTAGAAATGGAAATGCAAGCTAAGCTATAAAAATGAAAGATAGAAGTATTAAAAATCTTTACTATTTAGACTATGTGAGATCTAAGCTAGAGTTTGAAAGGAAACTAATCTAAGAAAGCATAAATATGAAGCTAAGATGCAAGAAATGAAATATGAATGCAAGAATGTCTTCAAAAAGCTCCAAAGTCTCCAAGCAATCTTGCAGCATAAGGTTAGCATAAAAAGTTGGGGATCTAGAATGAAGAAGAGAGCTCTCTTTTTATAAGAAATGAGAAAGAATGGACCATGGAGATTAAGAGGCAAAAGATTTAATCAATGGTGGAGCATCAAAGAGGAGCAATCCATGTGCACAAGTATCCTCCAATGAGAAAATAAGAGTTGACTTTTGTGTCCATATGAGACAAAAAGTGTTTTTTCCCTTTTTGTAAAATAGGAATAATGCTTTATTTGTGCAACTTAGGATAAGAGGAAAAGTGGGGGCTTTTTATTTATTAAAAGGGGAGGAAATTCCTTTTAAATAAATAAAGATTTTAGGATAAGATGGTTAGCCCATAGAAAATAATTGAATAAATGATAGAACTATGATTTAATCAAGAATAAGCAATTGATAATTTTAGCAAATAATGCTAGAAAGGGGCTAATAGTCTAGATGGCCATTTTAGGGTGTGTACATCTTGTACTCACCCATACTTTTTTCTTGAATGGTGACCTTTTTAGCAAAGCTTCACAAAACCATTTCCTTGGATGTCTCTACTTTATTGGAACTTTATTTATTGTGTGGGACCATTCTTTCTATTTGTTTAAGATTGTTACAAGGATATGTTGTGTCAGCTGGAATAGTCACCTTCACTCCATTGTGAGGAAAATTTATACACTGGTGGTAAGTAGAAGGCACAGCTGGCATTGAATGTATCCATGACCTTCCAAGAAGAATATTATATGTGAGTGGTAAGTTAAGGACTTGACATATCACATCGCTTTCCATTGGTTTCACTCTGATGGGTAAGACAACCAATCCTTTGGTGGATCTCTCTTCTTTATCATAAGCTTTAATTTTTATCTTCCTTCTGGGATCAATTCCATGTTTAGAAAATCCCAATTGTTTTACCAAATTCTAGGTACATATATTCAAACCATCACCTCCATCTATCAAGACATGCTTAGCATGGTGTTTATGAATAAGAACCTCTAGATGCAACAGTTGATAATGTGGCTTGTTCAATGACTTATCATCTTCCTCAAAGAAAGATAGGTAATGTGGGGAATTCAGGTGACCGACCATAGTCTGGAATCTATCCATATCTAGGTCCTTTGGTACATTATTATTGATCAAGGACCTCCCTATGACTAGGAGATATTTTTAATAGCTCTAGAATAGATATTTGAGCTGGTGTGCACTGAAATTAGTCTACTAGATTGAACTTTGGAGGTAATGTTAGTTGTTTAGATGTTAATTTTGTATTTGGTGGGTTTGATGTTGAAGCTCCTTTGAGAGTGAGCTTAGCTTGGTTTCTTGTTATAGCATTAGAGGATTCAGTTTGGTTTTTGACTCCTTTTAGAGTGATCACATGGATGGATGGTTTGCATAGTTCCACCATATGAATTACATTATCATTATCGGTGTATGTATAATTGATCTTGTTACTCTTGGAATATTCTCCTTTTTCATAGTTAGGCAATGGAGTCTGGAATTCTTTATGATCATTGTTGGTATGATGTCCATCTACCTTAAATTTTCCATCTTCAATTAAATCTTGAATAACATGTCTTAGTTTCATACAATTGTTAGTCTTGTGTCCTTTATTGCGATGAAAATTATATTAGTCGCTATCATTCCACCACCTTGGTTTTACTTCTAGTTCCCAAGGTTTGGAGTCAGGAATTGTGATAATTGTATTGTCCAAGAGTGACTTCAAGACCCCTTTGAGTGTATGTCCCAATGGTGTAAATGTCCTCTTGGGTCTTGTTGACCAAGGCTTTGTTCAAGTATTAGGTTTATTGAAAGTCTTATTAGTTGTTGGTGTCACTGTCGAATTTGAACTCTTGCTCACTTGGAGACTCATCGTAAGATTAAAAACTTCCAGTTTTGGTTTGGTATTAGGAGTATCCACAACTCCATCATTGACCACATTCTTGTTCTTGTTCCCATATTTGTACTTATCTTTGGAGGGATAGTATTTGTCCTTGTTTTCTTTGTTGATCGTAATCTCCCCCTTCTTGATCAAGACCTCTTCAATCTTGATGGGACTATCTATCATTTTATCAAAACTTAGTGGACCTTGTAGTTGTATCGTAAAATTCATCTTAGGTACAAAGTTATTGATAAAAATGTTCATTTTTTTGCTTTCAAGTATTTGTCTAGCGTATCGCACAAATATCTTCCTCCATCATTGTAAGAAAGTCAAGAATGGTTCTCTGTGTTTCTATTTGGTATTGCATAAATCCAACATAGTCACAGTGTGTTGGATATTATAGGAGTATTTTTGGATAAAATTTTAAACTAGTTCTTCAAATGTTTTGATCCCTGTAGGTAATTTTGAGAACCAATCCATTGCTTGTCCACCTAAAATTTGTGGAAATAACCTCATAAGGTACATTTGTTCGTGCATGAATTCCATACTTGACATGCAAAATTCCCTCACATGGTCTTGAGGGTTGGAATTTCTGGTGTATTTGTCATATTTTAGAATTGTGACATGTTGAGGAAATGGTATCATCTTCAATCCCTTATCAAAGGGGAGAGGACAAATGTTCTCTAAAGAGTATTTTTTTGTTGGTTTGTCCTTTTCTTTCTTTATCTCTTGGATTTCTACTTGCATGGCAAGTAATTTTCATGTCAAAATGGACATAGGACTGAGATCCTCTTTTGGTTTGAGCTGATTTACACTATAGTCTTTAGGTAGTTTCACTCCTTGAGATGAAAGTTCTAGGAAGTATTTTTCCTTGTTTTCTTCCAATGTTCTTTCAAGGATTTTGTTGAATCTTTTGCTTCTCAAAGCTCTTTGGTAGTCTTTTTCTATAGGATCTTCATCATCATTGGACTCATAACATGCATCTTGGTGTCATGCATCTTCTTGGTTATTCTATTCTTCGTGGTTATCTTGTTCTTTGTGTATTTAATCCCAACGTAAGTCACCTTGAGTAGACATGTTTGTTGCATTAGCGGTTACCATGTGAGTAGTACTAGGAGTTGTTCCAAATAGAGGATTGATTCATGAATTTTCTCCTCTTTCAAATGTTATTAGTGGCACTTCATTCGAAAATGGATTCCTTTCAAATTTGTAAGACTTATATCTTGTATTAACCATGAAATCTTGATTAAGAAATTTTTGAGTGTCTTATGTGAAAGTGGGTCTTAAAGTATGCAAGTGTCTAATTGTGAGCCCAAGGTTGCAATAGTGGGTTTGAAATGTCTTAGGATCCAATGTCAAAGGGTTAGAGTTCCTTGATAGTGAGTTGGGAACCAAGTGCAAGTGGATTTTTTTGGATTTGTTTGAAAGTTATAGCATCAAAGGGGTTAGCATGCCTTGATAGTGAGCTAGGAACTTGATTTGAATCTGGTAGTGACAAGAAAACTCCACAATTTTAGCAATGGTTAAGGAATGGAAAGCAAGCTAAACATTAAACAAAACAAACTAGCTAAACACTTATGAAAAGACCTACAAAATGAAGACAAAACCAAACAAGAGAATGCAAACCTCAAACCCAAAAGTCTCCAAGTTGTAGAAGATTTGTCCAAGGATGGAATGTGTGCTCAAATGCTAATGCTCAAGCTTCAATGGATGAGGAGATATTTTGGCATTATAAGGCTACGGATATGATTCTTGCTCTATAGTGGGATAAACCAAATAGGATGACAAGACTCACTCAATAATAACTCTTTTAGGCTTGTAGGTACATTTTTTTTGGTAGCGAAATCGGCCTAAAGGCCAAAAAGGGTATCCAAAAATGCAAAAATCCAAGTTGTGATAGGTATAGAAGTACTTTCAGCCCCAGATGCAATCCTCAAGATGTGACTGACAGATTTTTGGCCCCAGATGTGACCTAGGAAACACAAGGTGCGATCCCCAATCTAGATGCGACCTAGGAAATATGGGATTACTATTTTTACCAGATGCGATCTAGGATACGAGGTGTGACACAAGATACCAGACACGACATTCTGATGACTAGTCTGATACAAAGTTTTGTCAAGTTTATGAAATTTTGTCTTCTTTGTCTAATTCTAGGGACTTTTAGGTGTCTAAAAATTCTTTTGGTTTGTTCATTTAATGGATTTATTTGAGATTTATATTTAAAACACATCAAGCAATCATTTTTAGAGAAAACACACCTATCCTTCCTTAGACTAGGTAGAGATTGGAAACACTTGTTCACTGACTTAGGAACATACTCAATGACTCCTCAGAATATGGCATTCCAATAACACGCAATGGATGTTGGAGGCCATATTATCTGAGTAGTAACATCAAAGAGGGCTCGATATGGTGAATTTCTTGGGGCAATTACTATTTGCCTTGCACAAGTCATACCAACCTTTTAGAGGTGAACCAGGTAGCATCTAACATAGGTTCTTAATGAAGGCATCCATTCATAACCATCTCCCATAGTTTCACAAGTAGGATTGAGGCCTATATCCCTATGAGTACTCAAATCTGTGTAGTCTCACAAGCAAGATTCAAGCGGCTCCTCTCTACACAAGATCCAAGCATGTCATTGGAAAAGAACAAATCAAGGTTCCCATGACAAAATGTATTATGTCTTCCAAGATTTTCATCTCAAGGAAGCATCAAATTTTATAGTGGGGTGGAAGAGTCAGCTTAAGACTTGTCCCCACGTGGGTCATTCCCATGAATAAAAGGAAAGATAGATCAATAGCTTTAAGGTCTAGATTTCTGATTCTCCATGAAGGAGAAGAGCATAATCTCCTATCTCAAACTATTTATCCAAGACAAATCATGCAAATTTAATCAAATTACCCTAATTTGACCTCAAATTTCAAGCTAACTTTTGAGTTTCTAATTTTCCCAAAGGGAAAAGAGCATAATCCTCTAGTTAATTTAAAATTGTATTAAGTTCCTAGAAAAACAAGCATAATGTCTAGTTTATCCTTTTATGCAACCTACAAACAACCATTGGTAGTCTCAAATTTGTAGATATCTTTGACTATTCAACTTGCAAACCACTGTTAAGTTATTATAAATCCACAAAGAACACAAAATTCACCCATTAGATGTCATAAAAATCAAATTTGAAGCAAATATCCCCAGATATGACCCAAAGTTTTACTAAATGTGATCCCCTTTCCTGAATGTGATTAAAGATCCCAAATGTGATCCAGAATTCATTAAAGGTGATACCTTACGAGATGTGATCCAAGAAATCTCAGATGTGATCCAAGAAACTCTGAGTGCGATCCTATTTCCAAGGTGCGATCCAATTACTGGGATGTGATTTTCTGTAGTCAAGAACACGGCAAAAAATTAGTTTAAAAGGTAGAAATCTGGGGCTTGGCCCCACGGTGGGCACTAGAAATGTGTGTGTATTTTGTGGTAGATGTAATCCTACAACACAATACTTCAATAACTCATTATATCAATTGTTAGCACATGAAAACCAATCAAAATCATAACAATTAAAATCAAATTATTGCTCTCTAACTAACACAAGTATGGAAAGAACCTAAGATTACTCTCAGAATTAGATCCTAAACAGTGACAATGCATGTTAGAATTAGATATTCATGTTCAATAATGCATCTAAACTATCAAATTTACTCATGAAAGCCATTAATTCATTAACTCTTTAAGCAATTGAAATGTTTTCTTATTAGCTAGGAAATTAAAATGAACAACGTGTAAGTATGAATTCAAATTAACTATATTCAACCTTGTTTGAGATTTGAAAATTCTTCTTGTATAGAATCTTGAGAATTTGGACGGTTGAGATGCATCCTTGATGAGTAAATGAGATGCTTCCTTGCTTATCCATGTGATTAGCTCTCATTGGTTTAAGATGTCTTTGTTGTCCCCTTGAGAGGTGACATGTCATTTTGGAGTGTTTTTATTTATTTATTTTATTAATTCCTCTAGCCATGCATTTAATGGGTTTTGATTTAATTAATTAGGCTTAGAGATAATCAAAGTGATTTTTCCTCAATTATTGATAATAAATGCTTCATTTGTGATATTTTATTGACTTTATCAAATTTAATGAATTATGTTAAGAATCAAGAATCAAATTAACATAATTAGGAGTTTTATCCTGAATTAGGGAAAATAGGGCCTTATGTTCTATTAGCCCAATTTTAGGTGATTACAATATCAAAGAGGATAGTATGCCAATAAGACATTCCCAAAGAATAATTAATCATGCACTTAGGGAGATAGTAAAAGGGGAGTTCTAGAAAATTTTAAATGTTGGTTCCATCTATCTTATCTCTGACAGCCAATGGGTGTCACCCCTTGTCAATATTTTACCAAGAAAGTATGAAAGTGGAGAGTTTTTTAATACTATAGGGAGTTTAATACTGCAACCAAAAATGATCATTTTCTTCTTCCAATATTCACAGATCAAGTTTAAGACTCTTTGGAAAGAAAGAAGTGTTTCTCATTTTTGGATGGGTTTAGTGGTTACAACCAAATTAGAATTGTACTATAAGATCAGGATAAAACCACATTTGCATTCCCATGGAGAATTTATGCTTATTATCTTCTTCCATTTGGCATATGTAATGCTCCAGCAACCTTCCAAAGATCATTCATTAGTATATTTTCTAATATTCACATGACTGTATGGAAATATACATGGATGACTTTACCACATATGGCATAACCTTTAAGGAATCCTTGAGAAATTTAGGAAAATTGCTACAAATATGTGATGATCACAACCTATACTTGAACAATGAGAAATATTTCATGATGATGCAAGAGGGAATAGTGCTAGGACACTATATTTCACAATCTGGTATTCAGGTTGATCCTGCAAAAATTGAAGTTATTCTTAATCTTCATTTTCCTAAAAATAAAAAATATGTTAGAAGCTTCTTGGGTCATGCATGATATTAAAGGAGGTTTATCAAAGACTTTAATAAAATGACAGGACCTCAGTATACTCTGTTGACCAAGGCTGCAGAGTTTGATTGGATAAAACCTTGGGAAGAAGTGTCATGCCCATAATTTAACAGGCAAAACACACCAACTTTTTTTTAAATAAGATTAAAATTAATAATTAATATTTGAAGGTTGACAATCAAAAGGTTAGAATTAATAAGGATTGATTAAGTAAATAATATTTGAGGGGAATCATAGCGAGGGGTTATTGAACCCGCCAACATTCCTCGTTCAAATATAGTCATCACAAGTCTAGGTTAATCTAGCTCGGACCACCCTAGTTGAATAATAATGAATAATCTAATAATTAAAGATGTTTAATAAATTCTTAATATAGAACTAGTTTCGTGTCTTGAGATCTAGACCAGTTTTTAAATAATTAAATTGAATTAATATTAATAAAAAACTAAAGGCATAAAGTATAAAATTTAATTTAATAATTAACATTAAGTCTAAACTTCAAAGTAAAATCCCAACATCAAAACCCCAAGGGTTAACCCAATTAATAATTACTTAAATATTATTTACATTTATCAATGCTCTACAATTTAAGTACATCTCTAAATTTTATTATGGAGACAGCAAGAAGTTAAATTTCATCAAATTTAATATTTGGTTAACAATCTTTGATTTATTCTTTAAATTAAGCATTATATCAATTAAACACTATCTTAACAAAATATGCCTATTTCATATTTACAACTAAATTTAATTATCCCTCTCCAAAATAAATGAACGATCCTTCTAAAACTTTTTTTTAAAAAAATTATGATGATTAAATATAAGCTTACCCTACAAAATTCTATTTGGGAGTTACTCTTCAACCCCTTCCCAACAAATAAAAACAAAGATTAGATTTGAAAAATAATTCATAAACAAAACACCACAACAGGAAATAAACAAATCTTAAATAAAAGAGGGGGAAATGTGAGAGTCAAATTTGGGTTGACTCATTTTTCCCTAACCCTAATTTTGAAATTAGGGCTAGGGTAAAAATGTCAATTCCAAAAAATTTCCTCTCATTCTCTTTTCTTCCCTCTCTTCTCTCCTCCTTCAAACCCCTTTAATGGTATGGCTTTTTTTTGTGTTTTCTTGTTGCAGGAGGGTTTGAAGAGGCCAACAATAGAGATGCAAGATTCATATGTGGGATATAATTATATCCATATATACTTATTGTATATATGTATATAAATATATTTACATATATTTATATTTGTGTGCCCCAGCTAGCAATGAGAGTGGCCAAACAAGGGCAAGGTAATAATTTATATTTTTTGCTATATACTATTGGTTTGTGTTTTGTTTTATTTTTGTGTTATTTTAAAAAAAAAATTAAAAATTACTTTGTGGTTGGAGGGGCCTGTTAGTGATTTGTCTTGCACCCTCTGATTCTAAAAGAGAAAAATGAGAACCAGACATGGGATGTTTATCTGATTAACATGAATCTACTTTTTCCTACAAACCAAAGGACAAGAGAAGACTAACGTTGACAAGGCCTACAAACCTTCTACACTTTGAGATCCACACACTCAGGTGGGTGTACCTAATTCAAACATGAATTTGCATTTATGATAACTTCTCTTTGACATAACCTCTACTATGCAGACAAAGAAAGTGGATAGTTCTTAGAACCATAAGAAATGGGAGTCAACACTCAACCAGTCTTATGCAAGATCCCTATTGCATAAGTGTTATAAGGACTAGGAAAATGGCACAAGTGACAAGGATAAAATCCTTCTTCTCTTTGAGTTCAAGACTTAGGTAGGCTAACCTAGGATTCATTCTTCAAAGAATCACTAAACTACATTGTATTTTGCAAATACAAATTATAAACATTACATGCTCTTCCATAGAAAGTAAATGTTCATTGATTTTCAAATTTGATGGTGAAAGGTGCAATGAAAAACAATGACCGGTGCATTATCAATTGGGCCACATAGTCAAATAAGAGTAAATCCCCAGAAATCCCACAACTCCAAACACACAAAACCCAAATGAAGTGCCTTACAAATCATTCTCCTACTCCTCTACCCAGACATTAGATTCACATACAATGTTAAATTCTTAGAATTGTGCCACAGATTTACTCCCTCCTTGAAAGAAACTAAGAACACAAACTCACAGTCACCTTGTAACCAGTATATTAGAGTGCCTTACAAACTAACACACAAGAATTTAATGCAATGTATATGAAGACATCACCAATAAAGATTGGGATTCCACTATTTTTTATTAAAAATCTCTGGTTCAACACAATTAAGAAACCATGAAAACCACAAAAAACAAGACTCAGAAGCCAAATTATTGCCTCTGCAATGTTAATTCCACCATCCTTTACAACAATGAAGAAAATCAGAGATATAGGAAAATGAAGCCAACTCCAGCCAACTGATAGTTGTCCGTTATTTACACAAAATATCTCTAACTTCTCCTCCAAAATTGATCTTCCACTGATCTTCTCCAACTTCCCACCATGTCTGCAATCATTCCCAACTGATTTGACAGGTATCCAAAAAGGGTATCCAAAAATGCAAAAATCCAAGTTGTGACAGGTATAGAAGTAGTTTTGGCCCCAGATGCAATCCTCAAGATGCAACTGACAAATTTTTGGCCCCAGATGTGACCCAGTAAACGCAGGGTGTGATCCCTAATCTAGACACGACCTAGGAAATATGGGATTACTATTTTTACCAGATGCGATCTAGGATACGAGGTGTGACACAAGATACCAGACACGACATTCTGATGACTAGTCTGATACAAAGTTTTGTCAAGTTTGTGAAATTTTGTCTTCTTTGTCTAATTCCAGGGACTTTTAGGTGTTTGAAAATTCTTTTGGTTCATTAAACTATAGAGAAGACTATGTAAATTATTTAAATCTTCCTTTCACTTTTATTTCTTTCACTTATTCTCTTATTCCTCCCCTTCTTACCCAGAATGTACCAGATTTCACCATGTGTCATCTCTCTTATCCTATAACCTGCCTTGGAACAAAAAAATCTAATTTGGCATTTGTTGTATCAGGCTCACTATAACAAACCCTACAGAAACCATTAATCATTTCAAATTATGGCTGCAATGGCTAACTGATCAAATTTTTAAATGTGATTGTTGATCATAATCTTTCCCGGCACATCAGACAACCCTTGTTAATTGACAACAGTCAATTAATCCTTTTGGAAATTATTCTGTCACATCATCATTTCCCTATGGCAACCAATTAGAAATGAGCATGTCAGTACACCTAGCACTGGACCCATTTGACCTCAACAAGCACCTGAATCCTAATTCATTCATAGATTACATGACTAAAGGCTTCGCACAGTTGCTAAAAGTTTATCTTAACCCAAGCTCAGTCTAGAGTTCATGCGAACAAAGCATTCACATGATCACTGAATCTTTTCTTGACTTATGGTTACATTCAGAGAATATGCAACCACCATCTGATCACATATGCATCCACGGTTCACATTGAATCTCTAAGCCTTTAACTTAACTCATCTTTTATCTGGTGATTCAATGACTGAAGGTATTTGCTAGATCACTCAATATTTCACTTGACCTTGGGTATGGTCTGGAGAACATGCAAACAAAGCATTCACTAGATCACCAAATATTTTCTTAACCTTGAGTTTTCATCTAGAGAACATGTGATCAGCATCCGATCTATCTATATCAATGGTCATTGCTCAATTTTCAAATCTTTACCTTAACTCAACTGTTATCAAGAGAATACGCGACCAAATATTTTTTCAAACCTAAGAACTTCTAACTTGACCACAGTCCTTATTCAGAGAATCAGTGACAACTACATCTCTTAATCTCCAAATGTTTGATTTAACTCTTAGTTTATCATGAGATTCAGTGACCATTGTCTTCTCATATTCTTTGAATGCCTTAACTAACCCTGGTTCTATCATGAGATTTGGCGAACACCTTTAATCTCCTATTGGCCAAATATTTCTCTTAACTCAAGTTCAATCATGAGATTAAATACCAGCCGTTGATCTTTCCATCATCCACAGCTATCGCTGAATCACCAAATATTTGAAGGCTTGACCATTTTATCATGAGATTGAGTGAACATTGCATTTGCTAAGTCGCTAAATAACTTAAGCTTAGCTATCAACTTATATTCAAAGATCACGTGACTGAAGAAACTTTATCCTTTTGAAAACCTTGTCGCTATATTGCTAGACACTTTTCACTTAACCGTTGGGACCTGGAGATTAACCAAACACACTATTCGCTTGATCACCGAATACTTTCATGGTAATCGCTAAAATCAAGTGAATAAGAGATAACCATTGTCACTGAATTGGTGGATACATCACTAACTACATAGTCTATCATGAGATAAAAAGACCATCGTCGATCAAGAATTACATCAATGGTCCACGCTTGATCACTGAATACCATAGGACTTAACCATTTAATCAAGAAAATGGGAGAAGACTATTGTGCTGAGTCACTGAATGTTTGAAGGAAACTGCTAGGGATCACGACATACAGTGAACACTGTATTCATTGGATCGCTGGATAAAAACAACTAACTGCTAGGATCTAGAGACGTGGAGAATGCCTTAGTCACTCATTCGCTAGATGAACACTAACCACCCAGACCTAGAGAACACATGAATAAAGGAAAAGGAAAAGGAAAAGGCATGTGAAAAAATAAGGACTTAAGTGGCCCGAAAAAGGTAACAATGAAATAGAATTGGCTAGGGTTTTTTCTAGACTTAGATAAATTTTGAAACCCTTATTCATGGAATAGACCTAATTCTCAAACCTTCAAGTAGCCATATCTCACTAGTTTTTTTATTTAACCACATGAAATCTTGACGAGAGCTTGCACACACCTTAAACTATCCTTGACTAAGTTTGCAAGCCACAAAACACCATAAATGTTCTTCATTGACCAAAACAAGTTTGCAGTAGGACATGGAAACTTTCTTAGGGTTTTGTAGGAATAGACCATTTTCATTGGATTTTTGGAAATGATAGGAAAATGTTCTAACAGTGGCTCTGATTGGGGATGTATGCCTCTTGTAGGCATAGTAAGAAACCATAATCTCAGGTAGAGAAGACCAACGAAAGAAGATCAACTTGACAATCCTCACTCTTGAAATAGGGAACCCTCTTATTAAAAGCAAAGACACACACAACTGAAAGGAAATAAACTACACAAGGACTTACAATATTTACAAAAAAGGCTCAAAGCCTCAAAACTTTAATCAATTTTTACCCCTATCGAACAAATTATTTTCATCTCCATACAGAAAAGGCAAACTAAAATTACATCTTTCATCCAGCTTGTCAAAAATAATATGATCCATTTTCAACATATCACATAAAAGGTAATAAACATACTCACCACCATTTGGCAAGACAAAGCCACCAAACTTCCATGAATACTAATCATTTTGTGACATCAAAACTGTAGAAGTTGAGAAAATCCAACTTCCAAGAACACCAAGAACACCTGCATGCAAAAATACCTATTGCTGAAAGGAAATAGAAAAAGATAGAAACCAGGCTTGGAAATCTCAGCGGTGTGAGAGCAATTGTATTCCAAGATGAAAAAAGAATTTACAAAGGGTTCAACCTTAAAGGTGAATAGAAACCCTAAAAATTAATAAAGCAAGAAAAGCTAGGTTGCACATTATAATTAATAAATATATTAATTATAATGCACCTAAGAGATAGCTTAAGTAAATAGAGTAATTAATAAGTGTAAAATATAATTACTCTAACACCCCCCCTTAAGCAAAGCTCAAGAGGAAAGCTAACCTAGCACAGCTATGAAAGTAGGAAATGGGTCCTAGCAATAAGGCCTGATCAAGTACCTAGTACAAGGAAATCTCTGTAAACTGGAGACAAAGGAGAAAACCCAGTGGGAAAAAATCCTCTCCAAAAAGAGATAAAAAAGCAAGCAAAAGACAAAAATAAATGACTTTGAGAGACTCTCTCAAAGCCATAAGTACAATGCATGCTACTAACCCCCCCGTGAGAGAGGGTCGAGGCTCCAAAGCCCCCCTAGAATGAAAGAACCCCTGGATCAATGAACAAACCACTGTGACTCCAATACAGAGGAGTGAAAGTCAGTCGACACTGTAGAGGGAACCTTGAAATTTGAGGTGTCACTAGAAGGCTGAGCTAATGCTCAAAGGAGTAGACACGAGGATCCTGAAAGGGAATCCCCAATGTAAGTGATATGATAGGTGTGTTAACACTGTCATCAAAGAGGAGATGAATGTCCTCTGTAGAATCCTCAACAATGGCACTTGGTGGCTCGATGAATGGAGCTAGAGGATCAGGCAGTGCTAAAGAAGAACCCAGCTGAATAGAAAAGAGCTCAATAGGAGGTGGCATGGCAGTCACAATAGTAGTCTTAGGAACCACACAGAGGTTCAAGCGACCTGATTGTACCACATGATGCTCTCTCAAAGTAGGAGAGTCATGCTCTGGCAAAGGTGGACCAAAGTGTGAAAAGGAGTAGAGATGGGTGGAATGATCAACTGTCCCTGTAGCAACAATACCTCCTCTCATACTATGCCAAATGAAAATTGAATCTAGAGTGAACTCAACTGTCTTCCCTGACCCACTATGAGTAATCTGATAAATTGAGAGAAGGTTTGTAGATAGAGATGGAACATATAGCACATCATTGAATGTGCCATCCTAAATGCATACAGTGCCTTTCCCATAGACTATCATAACAGTGTTATTCCCAATGATAATATGGGGAATAGGAGAAGCCTCAAAAGAAGAGAAGATCTCTCAAGAAGATGCCATATGGTGAGAAGCACCTGAATCCAGTATCCAAGGGACCTGTGAAGGGGATGCAACAGAAGCCCGTAATGCATGACCCTGTCCAAGATCCTATCCAGATGTCGAAGATGAGGTAGAAGACTGAAAAGCAAACCCCTGTGAGGTGGAAGAGGATGGAGAAGAAATAGTGCTCTTCTGAAGGAGAGCTTGCAAATCTGCAATCTATTTCTCATAGCCATCAAATCTCTTCTAAAAATAATGTGACTCATCATGAGGTCCCTTCTGAAAATAGGAATAGGTAGGGCTCTCAATCTTCTGTTTCTCCTTCTTAGAAGAAGATGGTGGGCCAGTAGAGTGTTGAGAAGAGGAATCAGATATCTGCTTTAGCTTTTGCTTCTGTGAATCCTGAGGTGTCTTGGCAAGCAATGCCTATGACTGTGAACCTGCAAGTGAATCCATATGAATGAGCTTGGACTACTCATGAGTCAACTTGTCACAGAAAGTCTCAAAAGAGGGCATAACATGTCTGGTACCCAAAGCATCCATGGTGGAATAGAAAGTGGAAGAAAAGATCTGATACTATCCTCACAACTTTGAGAGTATCAAATAGATACACTCATCATCAGTCTTGATTTTCCCACATCCCTGCAAAACTGTACATAGAGACTTGAACTTCATCAAGAAGTCCTCTATAGTGGGGAAATCAAAAGGAGTCAAAGAGGTCAACTCTGCATCAAGCTGAAGCTTCCAGAATTCATTCACTATACCAAACAAAGTTGAAAACTTGCCCCAAATAGCCCTAGGAGTGGTCAAACCTTCCAGGCAAAATAGGAGACTGTCAGATATATTCAGTGTAATCAAACCCATGGCTTCATCCATTTTGTTCTTATGTTGCATGACCTCAAATGGATGCTGCAGAATAGGTTGTACCTCATCTAAACAAGACCATAAACCTATGACATGAGGAGTCTGGTCATCTGTGCTTTCCATGTATGATAGTTGTGTGGGGTCAGACCCATAATTGAAGGGTCCAACATTGAGAGAAGAAGATAGAAGTAGAAGGGTCTCTCTAAAATTGAAAGTACAGAAAGAAAGATGCACCCCCCCACAATGTATAAATCAAACCCCCATACAGAAAATAACTAAAAGCACAAAAAATGAGAAGAAAACATGGACTCCAGATGCAGAGAAGGAGGAAAATAGAAGCCTTGAATTTGATGCCAAAAATGAGATCATAAATGTCCAAATCAAAAAATCAAACTAGCACCATCACATCTGGCTCAGAAAGACCTTTTTGATGGTATATCATATGTCAATTTTTGAGTCTGTATGAGTCCTATAGGAGCAAAAATGCCCAGGTACCCCCAAAATGCAAACTCTCTAGAAAAAACTAGTGACGGCAAAAAATTTGACGGTTGTATGACCGTCATTGGGTCATTGCTGACATCAGCATGATGTCAACACCATACCATCACCAAAAAAACTAAAAACTACAGGCAAAATTTGAAAAATTGTCAGAAAAAAATTTTCATCTGCCAGAAAAAGATTGGTGATGTCAGCATGTGTCACAGTGATCTTAGCAGGGTGGTGGGTGGCGGTCTGGTGACGGAATAGCGGCTGGGAGGTGGCAAGCTGGTGGTGGACTGGCGGCAGTCAGGTGGAGGCCAGGCGGTGAACAGACGGACCTCCAGTGGCGGGCGGGCCGGTGACGCCCGGGCTGCGCGGTGGCGGGCCGGTGGAGAGTAGGCTGCGCCTTCCAATTAAAGCTAGCTGCAATTTTTTTAAACTATTTTTATTGTTTTTTATTAAAAAAAAACAATTTTTTGAATTTGTTTTCTCGAAATACATGCTGTACGGCCCTAGGAGGGCATTTTTTTCCTTTGATATGCCCTGGAGGCCAAATATGTCAAATTTTCTATGGAAATAGGGGTTTTTGGGCCTTTTGGATGCAACCATGATGTCAGTTTTTGCCCAAAGTGTTCCAAAAAAAAGAGACCCCCCAGACCCAATAAAAAACAACTGAATGAGGACCAGAAACACTATAGCTTTCATCTTCAAATTTTTGTTCCAAAAATCTCAGACCAGGCAGCAGCAGGAAGGCTCTGATGCCATGTAGAAGTTGAGAAAATCCAACTTCCAAGAACACCAAGAACACCTGGATGCAAAAATACCTGTTGCTGAAAGGAAATAGAAAAAGATAGAAACCAGGCTTGGAAATCTTAGCGGTGTGAGAGCAATTGTATTCCAAGATGAAAAAAGAATTTACAAAGGGTTCAACCTTAAAGGTGAACAAAAACCCTATAAACTAATAAAGAAAGAAAAGCTAGGTTGCACATTATAATTAATAAATATATTAATTATAATGCACCTAAGAGACAGCTTAAGTAAATAGAGTAATTAATAAGTGTAAAATATAATTACTCTAACAAAAACATCACACTCTTCATTATCACTGCCATGCTGAAAAAAGAAACACTCCAACTCAACTTCATGGTTGGAAACATCAGCATACTAAAAATTAGTTTGTAATAAATAATAAACCATTTCTGTCATTACTTTGCAAACTAAAGTAGAACCTCTCAAAACAAATATTTGATTGCACCAAATCAAAGACAACTTTTCGATCACAAATTATAGCAGCATCTTCTAAAAAGGAGCAAGCACTATTAGTGACTGAATCATTAATCATTTTTAAATCTGAGAAAATGCATTCAGATTTGTCACACTTTCCAACATTGAAATGTAAACAAGAACCACTGACACCAGCCTCTTGAAAATTTGAATCCACATTAGTACACACATTATAATATTTGTCAAATATAACAGTATCAAATTCATTATAATGATATGTACTCTCATATTTCTGATTAAAAATGGGAGAAAGGACATCAATAAATGTTTCACACTTCATTCCATCACTTGTGTCATCTTTGTCAAAACTTATATCTACCAGGCATGGGATTTTAGAAACAAACTTAGGTGTATACCTTTGAAACTCAGTCTCCAAGAGTTCTGAAATTTTCTCACTACTTAGGAAGCACTGAACTTCACATTCTATCTCTTTGGTTTCACTGTTGATGCTACATATATTTTCCCCATCGAAAATAGGGACTGAAATCTCTTGTCTCACAATACCTTGTGTAAAGTAATCACTATAGGAACTATCATCTGCATTATAATCATATTCTTCATGTTCACACAAAGCATCATCAAGCTAAAACAAGGAACCACTATCATCATACTGAGAAAAGGAAAATTCTACAAATTCAAGGGGAGCACTGTCAACTATAGATTCATCTTCTATTCCTTGATAACCATAGATTTCACTATCAGCATCATAACCAACACTATCAGTATCACAAGATTTAGCATCCTCAGCACAACTAGATTCAGCATCTACAAATGAATCTATCCATTCTTTAACATTTTTAAGTGCTTCCTCTCTAATGGATGCATTCCAATTGACTGACTCAGGCATACCAAGTTCTAAAAACATTTCAGCATATTGGGATTCTTTAAAATCAAGACCCACAGGAAGTTCACTACAAGCTACAAGAAATTTTTTGTAGTATGAAAGTGTAGACTCTTCTTTCCTTTCTCCTATTGCACATCTTAACATTAGAATGCAATTATGATGGATTCTTTGATTTATCAAATGAAGTTCATTATTGAAATTTTCAAAATCTAACTGATAACTTTCAGATCTAGGAACATCATCTTGATCCACTAAGACTGAAAACTCCATTTTAAAATACTGACAAAACAACGCAGCTTGTTCTCGTGACAATGTCTTTATTCAACTTCATGCAACCACTAACTTCATTAAGCCACAGCATATTTTTTATACTCTTTACAACAACTAAAACTTCAATCTAGAAATATTGACTTAAACTTCAAGATTATTTTTCCCTTTTCTTAGTGACTTTTTCACCTATTTAGGGATTGTTTTTGCTTTGATAAAAGATTACCTAGAAGGGTTGTTGCTGTTGCAAAATACTGATCTGAAGTCTCCTTCAAATCACCTTTCAAAAATTGGTAGATTCACCACCTCATTGCAGAGGACAAATCTGAATCAGCTAAGAACCTTTTCTCAAATATGAACCTTCTTTAAAACCAGCAAATACAACACATCAAGGTATAACTGTTTGTCAGGATCACAAATACATTACACTTTCATTCTTTAAAAACACTGATCAAATAGAGACTCAGAGTCTCCACTCACACTTGGTGAGATAATATGACAAAAAAATTTTAAAGAACTGACTCTATACATTCAACTAGACTCTAGGATGATTCAACAAAGAAAGGAAATTGCATCTTAAACTTTCTATCATTTATTCTTTCCCAGGTAGAGTCACTAATTTTGTTAGTGATTTTTCTTGCACCCTCTGATTCTAAAAGAGGAAAATGATAACCAGACATGGGATTTTCATCTAATTAACATGAATCTACTTCTTCCTACAAACTGAAGGACAAGAAAAGACTAACATTGACAAGGCCTACAAACCTTCTACACTTTGAGCTCCACACACTCAGGCAGGTGTATCTAATTTAAACATGAATCTTTATTTATGATAACTTATCTTTGACATAACCTCTACTATGTAGACAAAGAAAGTGGATAGTTCTTAGAACCATAAGAAATGGGAGTCAACACTCAACCAGTCTTATGCAATATCCCTATTGCAAAAGTGTTCTAAGTGTTAGATTAGGTGAAAAATTAATCTCCCAAGAACACCTGCATGCATAACCTTGTCACATGGAAGAAGCAAAGAACAGAAAGCAAGAAAATCATGGAGGCCAAAAAGCCAGAGACATCATATGCACATTCAAAAGAACAATATCTATTATGAACAATGCATTGACTTGCTAAAAAATACAAAGAGGGAATCCTTATAAAAGGATACCAAAATCTTAAAAGAGAAAACCCTAAAGAATAATAAGATGCCTAAGTCTAACTTAAGTGTAGAGAATAATAGACTAATAATTAAATAAATTAATTATTAGCTATAATATGACTACTCTAACACCCCCTCTTAAGTGTAACTTAGGGAGAAGCTAAACAACTAAGGACTAAAAGATGCATGAAAACAAAAATGCATGAAAGAGCAATGGGTCCCGACAACAAGGCCTGATTAGGTACCCAAATACAAGAAAAAAGAAAGAGGATGTAAAGCATCTCCAAAGCATGAAGCTATAAACACTATCAAAAGTAACTACTAGAACCCCCACTGAAATAGTGCATGACTAGGTAGAGAAGACAAAGCCTGAAGAGCTGATCAATCAAAGAGGTGACCTCCAAAAGTAGGAATGAATGAGTTTCTATATAGTAGATGATCCATCTCACTGAAATGCATAGGTGCCTAGCCACTGCATCCACCTAGTACATAGGAACAAAAACTAAATACGTAGATCACTCAACCAAACCAAGGAAGCAATAGAACCAATAGGTGAACCCCCCCCCCATAATGCTGAAAAGGGAGAGGGGTGACAGGAACACTGAAATGCAATGCCAAAAAAATCTATAAGAAGAAGAATCGGGAACACCAACAGTGCAATAGAAGTACAAGCACAGGATAAAGGGCGGTGTCACAAACACACAGCATGGGCTAATTTCATAGAAGGTACACTCACTTGACAAAGGTGGATGAGCACAAAAGGAAAAACATCATAACCCCCCATGGCACTTTATAACTGAGTGCGAGTACAAACAAACACAAGGTGCTCGAAATCCTAGATATGCAAAAGTAGGCACTTTATCTTAGTGTGTTTATAGAAAAGAGAACGCTACATAAGAGAAGCATAAAATGCTCAGAAATTCAGAAAGAAGAGTGAGCCAGAAGAATAGAAGAAGAGATCCCAGGACCTATAGAATCCAAGTAATCCACCAGAGTGCAAAAGTGCAAAACTAAAAGGAGAGAGAACCTGGAGTAGAATCTAAATAAAAGACCCCTACCACTGAAAAACTCACTGAACCAACTTTTCGACGATATCTGGTGAGCCCAAAAAAGAGTCCGGATGAGCGAGATATGGCTCCCAGAAGGCAAAAACAACCATCAGACTTTGACAAAAAAAAACACTATCAAAATAGTAGAGCTAAAAAACCTAACCTCCATAATCAAAAAGAGCTTGGAAAGAGCTTTTCGACGATATAAAGAAGTCTGAAAAAGACCTCTGTATGCTCCAGATAGAGAAAAAACAATGTGGGAGGGTCAGAAAGGCTCCAAAAGGATGTTTTAAGCCCCTGGGGCTGAAAAAAAAGGAGCCCCTAGGTGCATGGCACACACAGGGGCCTAAACTCAGAGCAAGGCTCTTGGTCACCCATGTGACCATCACAAAGGGTCGTGGGGCTTAAAACCCCATCGGGCGGCCCAAGCGGCGGCGTGACCGGCAGAGCAGTGGGCACAGTGGAGGGGGCCGGTGGAGCAGAGGGTGCAGCGGCAGGTGGCCAGTAGAGCGGAGCGGGCCGGGGAGCCGGTGGTGGGGATCGAAAGGGCCAACAAAGCCCGCAGGGATGGCAGTGGTGCTAGGCCGGTGCCGGTGGTGCCAACAAAAAAGCACTAGTTGTGGTGCATTTAATGCAAAAAATCATAAAAAAATAATTTTTATTTTATTTTTTTCTTAGTTTTCATGCCCGTACGGCACTGAAAACCAAAAAAAATTGTCTCAAAGCCAAGTTGTCCAAAATGGACAAGTTTTATATGGATTATGGGGTTTTTGGGTGCTCTGAGATCAATGGAGATGTCTGTTTGAGCCCAAGTGACCAGAAACAAAGCCCCCCTCTAAATCCACATAAAACCTCTGAAAACCTTGAAAACCTCTTTCTTCTGAAACACTTTAATAAAACATGAACAGTGAGCAGCAAGATGGCTTTGATACCATGTTAGATTAGGTGAAAAACTAATCTCCCAAGAAGACCTGCATGCATAACCCTGTCACATGGAAGAAGCAAAGAACAGAAAGCAAGAAAATCATGGAGGCCAAAAAGCCAGAGACATCATATGCACATTCAAAAGAACAATATCTATTATGAACAATGCATTGAGTTGCTGAAAAATACAAAGAGGGAATCCTTTTAAAAGGATACCGAAACCCTAAAAGAGAAAACCCTAAAGAATAATAAGATGCCTAAGTCTAACTTAAGTGTAGAGAATAATAGACTACTAATTAAATAAATTAATTATTAGCTATAATATTACTACTCTAACACTAAGGACTAGGAAAATGGCATAGGTGACAAGGATAAATCCTTCTTCTCTTTGAGTTCAAGACTCAGGTAGGCTAACCTAGGATTCATTCTTCAAAGAATCACTAAACTGCATTGTATTTTGTAAATACAAATTCTAAACATCACATGCTCTTCAACAAAAAGTAAATGTTCATTGATTTTCAAATTTGATGGTGAAAGATGCAATGACAAGAAATGACCAGTGCCTTATCAATTGGGCCACATAGTCAAATAAGAGTAAATCCCCAGAAATCCCACAACTCCAAACACACAAAACCCAAATGAAGTTCCTTACAAATTATTCTCTCACTCCTCTACCCAGACATCAAATTCACATAAACTGTTAAATTCTCAGAATTGTGCTAGAGATTTACTCCCTCCTTGAAAGAAACTAAGAACACAAACTCACAGTCACCTTGTAACCAATATATAATTAGAGTGCCTTACAAACTAACACACGAGAATTTAATGCAATGTATATGAAGACATCACCAATAAAAGATTGGGATTCCACTTTTTTTCATTAAAAATATCTCGTTCAACACAATTTAGAAACCATGAAAACCACAAAAAATAAGACTCAGAAGCCAAATTACTACCTCTGCAGTGTTAATTCCACCATCCTTTACAACAATGAAGAAAATCAAAGATATAGGAAAATGAAGCCAACTCCAGCCAACTGAGAGTTGTCCATTCTTTGCACAAAATATCTCTAACTTCTCCAAAATTAATCTTCCACTGATCTTCTCCAACTTCCCACCATATCTGCAATCATTCCCAACTGATTTGATTCCTTCATTCACAGGCAATTATTTGATTATGTTCTGTGAAAAAACCTCTATGAATGCTTCTCAAAAATTGCATAATAAAACTATAGAGAAGACTATGTAAATATTTAAATCTTCCTTTCACTTTTATTTCTTGCACTTTTTCTCTTATTCCTCCCCTTTTTACCCAGAATGTACCATATTTCATCATGTGTCATCTCTCTTGTCCTGTAACCTGCCTTGGAAAAATAAATCTAATTTTGCATTTTCCATATCAAGCTCACTATAAAAAACCCTACATAAACCCTTAATCATTTAAAATTATGGCCACAACAGCTAACTAATCAAATTTTAAAATGTGACCGTTGATCATAATCTTTCCCAACACATCGGGCGGCCCTTGTTAATCGACAATAGTCAATTAAGCCTTTTCAAAATTATCCAGCCACTTCATCATTTCCCTTCGGTGACCAATCAGAAATGAGCACATCAATACACCTGGCACTAGACCCACTTTGACCTCAGCAAGCACCTTAACCCTAAGTCATTCAGAGATTACGTGACTGAAAACTTTGCACAGTCACTAAAATTTTATCTTAACCCAAGCTCAGTCTAGAGATCACATGCACAAAGCATTCGCGTGATTGTTGAATCTTTTCTTGACTCATGGTTACATTCAAAGAATACGCAACCACCCTCCAGTCACATCTACATCCACGGTTCTCACTGAATCTCTAAGCCTTTAACTTAACTCATCTTTTATCTGGCAATTCAGTGACTGAAGGCATTTCCTAGATTGCTCAATCTTTCACTTGACCCTGGGTATGGTCTGGAAAACATGCAAAAAGGCATTCGCTAGATCACCAAATATTTTCTTAACCCTGAGTTTTCATCTGGAGAACATGCGACCAGCATCTGATCTATCTGTATCAATGGTCATTGCTCAATTTTCAAATTTTTACCTTAACTCAACTGTTATCAAGAGAATACACGACCAAATCTTTTTTCAAACCTAAGAACTTCTAACTTGACCATAGTCCTTATTCAGAGAATCAGCGACAATTGCATCTCTTAATCTTCAAATGTTTCATTTAACTCTTAGTTTATCTTGAGATTCAGTGACCATTGTCTTCTTGTATTCTCTGAATGCCTTAACTAACCTTGGTTCTATCATGAGATTCAGCGAACACCTATTGTCACTAAGGATTGCACCTGAATATGGCTAAGTGTGAAACCTATCAATCCTATGGAACATGGGACTACTTTTAGAATGTGCGTAACCTATCACAGAGTAGACCTCTGGATTAGGGGTCAGTTTCCCCTTGAATCACCTTGAAATTTAACTGACTTTTGGAGGAAAAGGGAGAGAGAGAATGCATGAAACTAAAATAACTAAAACTAAACCTAGGTGATTCACCGAACTGTGATAGATCCACAAACTGCAAAAAAACTCACAATGAAATTCAAACATACCTTGAGCATCACAACTTCTCCCTAATTCTGATTTTTTTCTTAAAAATAACAAGGTGTTGGTTGTAAATGAGAAGGGATAATGAATTCCACATTCACAAATACTTTCAAATGCACATAGATTAGTACTTTAGGAAATAGAAAGTTTCTATGAGCATCTAAATGAACAAAATATCAAGTAAAGGACTAACCTGAATCATAATACATTGATATAAGACCCACCAAATAACTCATAAAACTATAGGAATAAGAAGGATAATTGCTATATACTAAATTGAAAGGAGCCAAAATATAGCTTCCTTCTCTAGAGCTACAAACATTCACCTCCAAGTGAGAGAGAATGAAGAACTAACCTCAATCACCTAAGTGAGAGGTATATAAAACAAAGCCTAAGAATCTACATTCAAGACCCTCAACCTCACCAAAAATGGAAGAAATTTGCATTTAGGGCTTGTGAAAGATGTCTCTCAAATCCGGATGTCAGATTCCTAGATTTGTAGGGGTAGGGGGAAAAGTGAAAATCCTAAATAAGATAAGCCATTAAAGTCTATTGCATCCCCTCTAAATCATGCTCTATAAATGACATTCTAACAAATGATTTATAAAAACACCATTTGTCAATATCTTACAATAATATAAGCAATTATTCTCATTTAAATACTTTTCCCCCTTAATTCTACATGGATTTAAAAACATATTTTATGAATAGTTCTCAACCCAATTTAAATTAACTAAAAGGGGAAAATATATTCAAAAATATCTAAATCTTTTAAAATTAAATCCACTTTCACATAGTTATGACCCCTTAAAACTTAGAGCCTCCATTTGACCCCAAACTTAATGACTTTTAAAATAATTCCCATTAATAAATCCCTCACAATGCTTAGGGAATGGTTTTAAATCCCACCCCTAAACATAAGCTAATCTTTTTAAACTTTAAACATACTCATAATATCTAAGTTGAATTCGGCCTTATTGCTTTTCCTATCACTAGCATCGATCCTTGCTCTGCTTTGGAAAGATGACCTAGCTTGAAGATGTTTCCATTTACACTAAGCCTTATATGGGGAAATTGTTGGAGTTTAGGGTCGATATATGGAAAAGGTAAGTGATCACTATATTTTGATGGCATCTTTGCTTATTGTCCCTTTGCATTTTCGAGGGCATGATGTTTTGTTTTGCACATGGATTCATTGTTTCACATCTCTTTCTCTGCATATTGAGTTTGAATCAATAGTTTTAGCATAGATCAATTCCATCATAACTTATTTACTGGTTTAATTTCTCTATCCATGTTGACTCTCTGCACATTTGATCACTATATTCGATGTTGTGTCCTTTTCATTCATGGCCCTAGGGCATCACTGATTTGTTTTACTCTACATATATGAGGGCACATTGCTTGCTAGATCATTGTTTATCCTCTCTGTATGGCATCATTTGATTTGTTTTACTCTGCATCTAAGATATTTGATGACTTATGAGCCTTTGAAAGCTAGGGCATCATTGTTTTGATGCTTGGGTCACTAGTTAAACTGTGATACATTTGTTGATGCTCACCATTTGATGTAGCCCATGAACTATTATTTTGTTTTTGCCATTACATGTTGTATCATTTTATGGGGTACTATTTTCATGTATGTGCTTTGAATGCACTGTTGGTCACAACTTAGGGCCTGTGAGCTATTAGTTTGTTGTTATCTTGACTAGTTTTACTTTTTATTATGAGGCTCAATTTGAGGACCCTTGAGCCAAATGTTGATGGTTATTTTCTTGTTGTTATTACTCTACATTCTTGTTGTGAAGTAAAGGCATTATTTGGTTGTTTTCCCTTTGCATTTTCGAGGGCACATTGATGTTTACATTTGGTTTGATGGCACTTTTTTTATGCATGTGAATTCAATGTTGGTTACATGCTCAAGGCCCATGAGCTATGTGTCAGGATGCTATTGTATATTTCCTCTAAATGCAGGCCAGTGCCTTATGGTTTTTTTCATTAGATAGAACCATTGTTTACTAGTTTTATGATTGATTTCTTTGCATCTGTAGTACTTGATGACCCGTGGGCTTGATCTAGGGAATTGTATTCAGTTCATTCCCTCATCTTATGTGCATTTCTCGATGGCATATTGTATTTGTTTCCTACTTCTTGGCATGGTTACTGATGTTTGGTTCAATGACTGATTCAATTAATCTAATAGCACCATTCCTCTTGCTGGAATTCAAGCCCACTGCTATATTCACTTTGGTTGATTGGGATATTTGACTTGCTATTGTTGTTCAATCTATGCTCGCTATTTGCATTTCTTTTGAGGGCCTATGAGCTAAGCTAGGGCATCATTTTATAGAATTTTATGTCATTACATGGCACCATTTGAAGTGTTCAGGCATTTTATTAATGTTGATATTGGTGCTAGCCCGTGCTCTACTGCTTTTTCTATTGTAATACATTGAAGCTTGAAGGCCCATGCTTGTATGGAGCATCAAGTATTTACTATCACTTTTATTTTTAAATACTCAGTGTTGATCTTATATGCCTATTGATCTTTCCATCCCTTGAGCTATTCCTTTGAAACTTGTTCCTTATTAGATACTCATTATTGAATTTTAGAGCCTGAGCTTTAAATCTTGGCATCATTGATTGCTCTATTGTATGTTGACATGCACTGATAAACCATGAACTTCTTTTTTCATTCATTTGCTAATGCTTACTGATTTGCATTTGATCTCTTGAGATATAGTATCATTGTCATCATCATCATTTTGATGCATTGCTCTGTATGATGTTGTGTTTATTGCTTGATGAGGCCTCATCATTCTGTTGGCTGCATCTTGTGATTTTGATTATTTTTTTGAATACATGCACCACTGATATCCAGGCTTAATGATGCCTCATGATCCTACATACTTTATACTGGGATGCCCCTTCACTGATCTTGCATAGATAATGTACCATGTAGAAATATATCAAATAAACCATTACTTCACTGGTTTCTTGACCATTTGTTGTTGCATGGACACTTATGGTGGCTCCATCTTCATGGTATGCTTACAAATTTGAATACATTTCATGCCATAGCAATGATAATATTGTGCAGATTGTGTACCTTCTGCATGAAATAGGCCTTCTGTATTTTCTATTCTATCTTCATGATCCTCGGATGCTCCATGGGTACTGCTTCTTCTGATTACTTCTCTCACCACTTCTAAATCATTGATGGTGATCATGGGTTCTCTTGTCCTGTGATGTGGTTTCTATCAAGGAAATTTGAGATTTTTCCTGATAGAGCCCACATCACAGGGAAACATCATTCATTTGGGTTTCAACACCTTAATATTTTTGTTGTCCAGACAATAGTGGTACTTTAAGGATGGTCTTTTTAGGATTAGGACATCCTCTCAGTACCACTACTATCTAGGTGAGAGCATGCTATAGTTCCAAAGCCTCTTCTGTATCTGCACATGCAACAAACAAGTCAGTGAAAACATGGTATATTTTTATTTCTACAACATCTTCCTGGTTGCATATGCCCTATAGCATAGCCCTTTTTAGAAGTGTATGGCTGATTGCATATATGTGTGGTTATAGATGAGGGTAAGTATTAGGATATCATGCATTTCTTAGATCCATTGGATCTAACCCCATCTCTTTTACTCTTCTCTAAAGGTTCCAGATCACAAGAGCACACTAGACTAAAATCATATCAACTCTTCATCACCAGGCAATGTCTGGTACCCTTATACTTATGACCATCCATTTAATGTATGTTTGTATTCATTCATATTCTCTTAAAAGCTGGCTATGCTCATGGCCTATGTGAGCCAAGATGAATGATCTTTCAATTATTTCCTTTGTACAGTATATACAATACAATTGGCATATATATACATGTAATCTTTAGATGCAGAAATGTATTTTCCTTTACATTTATCTTTTCTAAAATGAACACAAACTTAAATAAGATCATCTAATAATACAAACTAGGGTATTGTAGCCTCATCTATTAATTAGGTCAGCAATCCATAAATGAGTAAAAAATATGGTAACAACACCTTTAATCTCCTATTCACCAAATATTTCTCTTAACTCAGGTTCAATCATGAGATTAAATACCATTCGTTGATATTTCCATCATCCATGGCTATCGCTAAATCACCAAATGTTTTAAGGCTTGACCATTTTATCATGAGATTGAGAAAACACTGCATTCGCTAAGTCGCTAAATAACTTAAGCTTAGCTATCAACTTACATTCAGAGATCACGTGACTGAAGAAACTTTATCCTTTTGACAATGTTGTCACTAAATCACTAGACACTTTTCACTTAACCATTGGGACCTGGAGATTAAGAGAACACACTATTCACTTGATCGTCAAATACTCTCATGCTAACCACTAAAATCAAGTGAATAAGAGATAACCATTATCGTTGAATCACTAGATACATCACTAACTACATAGTCTACAATGAGATAAAAAGACCATCTTCGATCAAGAATTACATCAACGGTCCATGCTTGATCACTGAATACCATAGGACTTAACCATTTAATCAAGCAAATGGGAGAAGACTATTGCACTGAGTAGCTAAATTTTTTAAGGAAACCACCAGGGATAATGAGATAGAGCAAACACTGTATTCGTTGGATCGCTGGATAAAAACAACTAACTGCCAGGATCTAGAGACTTGGAGAACGCCTTAGTCGCTTGTTCGCTAGATGAACACTGACCGCCCGGACCTAGAGAACATGCAAACAAAGGAAAAGGCATGTGTAGAAATAAGGACTTAAGTGGCTCTAAAAAGGTAACGAAGAAATAGAATTAGCTAGGGTTTTTTCTAGACTTAGACAATTTTTGAAACCCTTATTCATGGAATAGACCTATTTCTCAGATCTTCAAGCAGCCATATCTCACTAGTTTTTGCATTTAAGCACATGCGATCTTGACTGGAGCTTGTGCACACCTTAAACTATCCTTGACTAAGTTTGCAAGCCACAAAACACCATAAATGTTCTTCACTGACCAAAACAAGTTTGCAGCAAGACATGGCAACTTTCTTAGGGTTTTGTAGGAATAGACCATTTTCATTGGATTTTTGGCAATGACAGGAAAATGGTATAACAAGGCTGAAGTTGGCTCCACCCCCGCCCATCCCGCGGCTAGGCCATGGACTGTGAGCTAACCACAGTCATGGCACTATCGTGGTTGTGGCTCACCATAGTCACGTCATTGTCGTGGTTGTGGCCAGCTAGTCACAGCAAATGCTAGCCTCGAAAAAAAAATTATTTATTTTTTTCATAGTTTTTTTTTATATATATTTTAATTACATTTTTTAAATAAAAAAATTTTAAAATATATTTGTTATTATACTATTTTCTTTTTTTTTACAGAAAATAATGTGTTAATATTATATTGCTAACAGATAGTTTTATAATAAACCCAAAAAAAGGGTTTGATATAATACATTTTTTAACAGAATATTTCTTTTTTTTTAGAGGTTTGTTATTAAATACATTTTTTTTTTAAATATGGTAGGTCTAGTATAATATGCTATTCTTTTTTTTAGAAGAAAAAAAAATAGAAAATAATAGATCCCAAGTTCATGGGGTTAATAGATTAAGATCTATATATAAATATATATCAGATATGTGTGTGTGTGTGTGTGTGTGTGTGTGTGTGTGTGTGTATTTATATATCAAAAACTATGTATGAACAAATTTCATATAGATCTAATGTTGTTTCAGAAAACTTATTTTAAATCTAAACACTATACTAGCATAAAATGTAAATGAGCATTGTAAAAGAAAATAATCTGATTTTTTTTTAAAGAATTGCAACAACATAACAGATTTAAAAATACTATTTCTTTTCTTTTCAAAGGAACAACTATGAAGTATATTAAGTTCTTTGACAAAAGTCAAATATTTATTTAATCCTAGATTTTGTTGCAACAGTATCTTTCCTCTATATATATTTAGTAAAACAGAAATGCAAACTTTTTAAAAAAAATCTTTCAAAAACTTAATATCACTTTACCATATGAAACATTTTTCAAATGAACAAAACTTTAATGATTATAATATTTACCCCATTAACTATAGTGGAAGAATATGGGTTACAATTTCAAAACTAATATATTTTCTTAGAGAGAGAGAGAGAGAGAGAATTCCTACAATCACATATAATAAAAGCTGAATACATTCATGGTTCATAGCTCATATACTAAACCTAATAGGGGATATGTACATCTTTTGAATAAGGTAAACTAACAAAATGAAATCTTTTACATAGTTTCTTTCAAATATACATTCTTACAAATTGCTCATAGCAAGGGTCCTTTTAGAACTTTTTTTTTCAAAAAAAAAACAAGATCACACAAAGGAGCTGGTTTCTAATCCCACAAGCTTTCTTTTCTTTGCTAAACTTCTCTTCCTCATAGTTTTCAAGGTCATCAAACCTGCAGTAAAAATTTTAAGTGACCATGGGGTGCTCACCTCCCAACTAAGGCCTCTAAGAGGCCACCCTCGAGCTAGGGGAACCAAACACAAACGAGATACACCAAGCACAAAAACACAACACAATAAAAAAGAATAGAATTACATAAGAACTCCCAACCAAGGTTCATCACAATGGGTCACACAAGACCCTTATTTGGGGTGAAGGTGGACCAAGTACCAAAATGGGGAGATAGCCAAATCCAAAGAAAACAACAAGCCTTCACAAGGCATGTAATAACATCTCAATAACCAAACAGCCCCCAAAATCAACTGCATCACATATGCCCCCCAAGGTATTCAAGCCAAAAAAGAACCCTTATGACCCCCAAAGGAAAAGGCTTCATGGAGCCCATACTCCATGATTTCACCCTCTCCTCCTTGAGGAGAGGCTTTACACCCATGGTTGTCCTAAATTTTCCCTTCACCCCCAAGACTACTCTTCCCTCCCAAGGGTGAGTGGGCCTTGAGACTCCCATAACAAGAAAGAAAATAAAATTGCATTACATAACAAGAAGGAAATTTATAAAATATCAAAAGAATAAATAACAAGATTTACATGGCTGCAAAAGAAGAACACAAATACTCACAATATCATATTTTCTTCAACAAGTAACAACAAGAGAATGAAATTAGATCCACCAACCTAATTCCAAGATTATGGAAAGTGTTGAGTATGAACTTCCTTTTTGTCCAAGCCTATCCTCATTTCACAAGCTCCTCTAATTCTAGTCTAGTCTCTAAGTTAGAGAGTGGATGTTCAAACTCTCCACAATGGAGAGTCCCCACTAAAAAGGCATCCACACAACTCCCCACAACCCCCTAGGGATAAGGTAAGCCTTATAATTGGTTGGTCTTCCCTAAGCCTCTTACATCTTTCCAAAAATGGTCTTCTAAAAAGGTTGGCCAAAAAGGTGGGCAAAGACCTTGCATTCTAATGGATGATATTCTTACCAAGACCTTGCTTCAAAAGTTGATTTTCGGCCATTTTGAAAATCCAACTTTTGGAAGGGTCTTTTGGTCAACTATGGGTTGTCCTATGGTTAATATTGACCCTTACCCATAGTTATACCAATTGGGCTAACTAAAAATGGTACAAACACACCCCTAGGCACCTTTCTAACCCCCCAAAAGCCCATTAATCGATTCAATTCGAAATTTAATGACATGACTCTACCTCAAGCTCCCTAGCCAAGGGATTCACATGGGTATCCTAAAGGGTACTCTCCTAGGTTGGTGGACAACCAGTCCTCATGGCCACATGTACCCATTACAAGTGTCAAGTGACACAACACAAATTACACATCATAAGCCACATGGCATGTCCACTTGAGCACTCACATAAACAAATTTACAATTATAATTAAACACATTTAATTGAGACATACATGCTCATTACATTCACAAATAAAATACAATACAACGAGGTGTTGTCTCTCATCAGACGCAACCTTGGCTCATAAATGAATTTACATAGGTTTATGTTTGGCTCCCCAATTAAATACCATGATCTAATTCCCTGCACACTAAATCCAACATCAATAGTCCAAGAAATATAACTCCTCAACATATATGCATCAATTACATCCAACTCAACAATTCATTTGCAACATCTCATAATCAATTGAAATTCACATTTCATAATAATTTAACCTTTCTCATTCTTGAAAACATATATATAAACTCATCATGAAATAAAACAATTGAATTCAACACTTAATGAAACTCATAGCATCATAATTGCATTAAATATTCATTTCCTAATTAGTCACATAATTAAATCCCATCATGTCATCCTAGCATTCATAAAACCATATTAACCACAAATACAAATCCATAATAATGTCGCAAGGTAATCATCATAATAATCATAAAATAATGTGCATCTAGCACCTAAGGTGATAGGATCCATAACATAAGGTGTCTAAAAACCATAGTGCATCAAAATATAGCATCAAATAAGTCTATCTCAAATGCAAAAACTGAAAAAGCTATGACAGGCTCGAGGTGAGGCCTCACAAGAAGCCTTCATGCAACTAAAACCAATCCTCACTCAAGAACCATTCCTTAGGCGACCTGAGTGGTCACTTCCTTTTCACATTCATACTGATGCATCAAATTACATCATTGGAGTAGTTTTGGGCCAAAAAGAAGGTACAGTTGAGAATTTAATTTATTTCATAAGAAAAATTTTGCAAGGACCAAAGTTGAACTACACTATCACATAAAAGGAATTATTAGTATTCATTTATGCTCTTAACAAATTCAGGCATTATATTACTAGTTATTAAATTTTTGTACATACAGATCATGCATCAATTAAGTATCTTATGAATAAACTAGTAGTAATAGGTAGACTAGCTAGATGGTTGCTTTTGATGTAGGAATTTGACATCTCTAAGATAGACAAACCAGGTAAATCTAATGTAGTGGCATATTTTGTATCTAGACTCCAAACAAAGAAAAATTATGAGAATATTGATGATTCCTTTCCATATGAACACTTTTTTTATATTATAGCCCATATACCCTAGTATGCAAATATAGAAAATTACCTAGCTCCTAACAAAATCCATGCTCATTTATAACCAAAGGAGAAAAGGTTACTTGTTGAGAAGAGTTTCAACTTCTCTTGGATAGTTGATAGTTTATTCTATATAGGGCCAAATCAAGTAATGAGAAGATGTGTTAGGGAAGATGAAACATATGAAATCATTCATGCATGTCATGATGAACCTTTTGGAGGCCATTTTGCTGCAAAAAGGATAGAAATGAAAATTTTAACTACAGGTTACTTCTGGCCTACTTTACACAAGGATGCAACCCAATACACCAAGAAGTGTGATAGATGCCAAAAAATGGGTAGGCCTACTAAATCATATGAGATTCCATTGTATCCTCAAGTTGTTGTTACACCATTTGATAAATAGGGGTTGGACTTTGTTGGACCTATTGATCATTCCTCAAATGATAAGTTATATATTATGATATGCACTAACTATGTCACAAAATGGGTAGAAGTAAAACCAATGAAGCATACCAGAGATAACAAGGTTGTAGAATTACTTTATGAAAAAAATAGGTATGGAGTACCAAGGGATATTGTGGCAGATCAAGGGGCTCAATTCACTTCAATATTGATAACACCATTGGTGAATGAATGTAACATTAGACATAGAAAATCAAGTCCCTATCACCCATAGGTAAATCAGCAAGCTGAAATTATAAATAGGTAAATTGAGTCTATCCTTACCAAAATAGTGGAAGTTCATAGAAAGGATTGGGAAACAAGGCTATCTAAGGTATTTGGGGCTTACAGAACAACATGAAAGACAACAACTAAGTTTACTCCCTTTGAAATGCTTTATGGGAAGTTTGTTGTCATGCCTATCGAATTTAAGCATAAGACCCTCAGAACTGCACTATAGCCTAAAATGAATTTATCTACAGCCCAAAAGGATAGAGTCATCCAACTAAATTCCTTGGATGAAATTAGAAATTTGTCCCTACAACAAATAGAGTTAGTACAGAATCAAAGAATGAAATGGCATGACAAGAATATATAAAAAAAAAAATTCACCCTGGTGATTTAGAATTTATATATGATTCAAGGTATAAAGATACTGTGGGAAAGTTGCAGACTCGATGGTTAGGCCCATATGAGATAGTTGAAGTCTTTGAAAATGGTGTAGTGCATCTATCAACAATTGATCCTATAAGGTTCAAGTTACTTGTGAATAGGAATATACTAAGGTTGTACCTTAAACCATCTACAAAGGTAGAGTTCATGCATAAATTTAAAACTCTTAAGGACTCTGAGGTTCCTGCAGAAAAATTCAAAGGACTTTGTGCCTTTTCAAATCTTTAAATGCTTCTATTGCATACATTCATAATAAATATATCCATATCCTATGGGTGTACTTTATCTCCATAATAATTATTCCATTTCCATCTTATGCCATATGTCTACCACCTCATCCAAACTCCACTTCACCAATTTATTCCACTGTACTTCATGCCATGCATGTTGTCAAATCATTATTATTACTTAATAAAATTGCACTTATCTACATTTATTACAACTGTCATGTCCACAAAAGGTATGCATGTATATTTATTTGTTATTAGATACATTTATTTTTCCATGATTTAATTAATATATAAGTTGCATATCTGTCCACTCATCCTCTCAAATCTACATTTGTGGACACATGTCAATGTTCAAGTGGGGGGTGGGGAATATTTCTTCCATGTCATGTATGTATGAAGCTATTTTATATTCATGATAAAAATTTGTAGCTCTTCTCTTTTAAATTTTTGAAGGTTTGATGTGATAATTGAAGCATATGAAATATTTTTCAAAAAAAATTATATGTACCATCTCATTAACTCTTGTTGCCACAATTGAAATGCTTGAAATGACTATCTTTTTATGATTATGTATATGTTTAATTCCTAATTTAGATATAACATAAGGTTTTTGTGAAGAACTTGAGTTATAGAGCCCATAAGTTGCAAGAAGATATTAAGTTTTTTGGGAGCTACATTTTAGTAGTTGCAAAGACTCTGAGCTATCATAGAGCTTGTTTTTCCAATTTCAAGAAGAATTGTCAAAAAATATTAGAAAAATGTTAGTTTAATCTATGGGAGGACCGCATGTATAATATGAACCCACAATTCATGACATGTTGCTAAAAGACCTAGTATCTGAACCCCAATTTAGGAATTGTGTGTGGTTAAGTTATTTCCTAAGGTTGAATGGGTTTGATAATGATATTGTTAAGGAATTCACCCACATATTTTCTAATAGTGTAGCTCAAGTTAAAGGGTTGCAAATTGTAGAAACTAAAGAACGTATAGCTGAGGTAATAGGTCTTCTAACTGTGGGATAGAATTTTCTAGAAACCAAGAATGAAAGGTTTTCCAGGGCCCAATTCACTCACCCTAGAGATGGCCCTTTGATTGTTGACAAATAGAGGACTAGAAGGCTTTCCTTGCCTCCAATCCAGGTTAAAGTGAAGGTTTACATCATGAAATACTTAACCTGTGAGGGAAGACAATCGCACCTGCACTTCGTTCACTTCAATATCCTTAGTCACATGTGGTATTTCTTGCCTCTGATGAATGTTCCAAATGTTATCTACAACCTACTATTCATTAGTGTAGTTACAAAAAATATAGGCCACACTCTATTACTCATCTCTGCCTCATTAAGTTTCTAGTTGAAATATCATTAAGAGATGTTTCCCATACAACCTAGGAAGAGTTTGTTTCAATTAGAATAATTTAGTTAGGCAATGTAGGGCCCAATGGTAGGCCAATAATGCATAAATTAGATACTCCTTGGGGAATTATGAAAATTATAGTGGTAGCCTCTTCCTCTAGGGCATCCCCTGCAACCAAGGACCTTGCAACCACAACATCAATTGAATAAGACTTACCTAAAACCTCACCTACTAAAATTGAATTAAACCCTTCAACAAACCCTAGTGTCAACACCGTAGAATAAATCCTATAAGGACTAGTGCCTTTTTAAGGAAAGAAAAAGGAATTTACAAGGTAGATGAAGGAGGTAAAGAGGTCATAAAAGAACAAGATCTTGAACTAGATACCCTCACTTCCAAGAAAAGGAAATTGGAAGAAACACATCCCCCTATAGCTTCTACACCTGCATCAAAGCCCACTAGGAAAATGAGTAATAAGAAAAATCTGAGTCATCTGAGTCTCTTAATGATACCCCTCAAGAGGAAACTCATATTATCAGCAATCCTAATGAGGTTGAGCCATTATCCACATTTTCATTGCAGGTAGATGATCTTATGGAGGAGTATCGAATGAAAGAGGCATAAATAAGAAAAGGATGTTCCCCAATAGCACTAGTTGAGAATCCTAATATATCTAAATAAATGGATGAATTTCATGAGGAAGAAATAAGGGAGGAAGTCCCTCAGAAACAACAAGATGTGTGCATAGAAAAATAATAGCCAGCAGAAGGTCAAGGATTGAAAAGACTTAATGATGTCATTTCTATTGTAGAATAGTTAGGAGAACATCCATTACAGTTAGTAGAATCGGTACCAATCACCAGTAAACTAGGTAAGAGGAAAATGATACTTGAGCCATTATCCACATTTGAATTGCAAGTAGATGATCCTATGGAGGAGTATCGAATGAAAGAGGCATAAATAAGAAAAGCATGTTCCCTAATAAAACCAATTGAGAATCTTGATATATCTAAATAAAATGATGAATTTCATGAGGAAGAAATCAGGGAGGAAGTCCCTCAAAAACAACAGGATGTGTGCATAGAAAAAGAATAGCCAGCAGAAGGTCAAGGATTGCAAAGACTTAATGATCTCATTTCTATTGTAGGATAGTTAGGAGAACATCCATTATAGTTATTAGAATTGGTACCAATCACCAGTAACCTAGTTAAGAGGAAAATGATACCTGAGCATAATCTACCTTCTTCTCTTACAATTCATGTTGTGTCTTTGAATTTGTATTAGGATATGTTATATAATAAAATTGAATGGGTTATTGAGAAATAAAAAATGAAGAAGATAATTGATAATCAAAGGCTGGAAATTGAGTACCAAAAGCATAAGGTACATACTATAGTTAGAATGGTACCTTAGTTGATGGGATGTAGGGTACCACCTAGAGTGTATGCTTTGTACTTAAAACCATCTTTTATTTCAGTTAATGAGGATAATCAGAGAGTTGAGTCCCTCCTTAGATACCCCATAGGAATTTTATCAAGTATACCAATCATCTCATGTAGACATACAAAATTTACTTCATGATTTATACCTACACAATTATTTGATCCCATTAAATACAGACTGGAATCCCCTTCTCTATGTTGGGTATATACAACTAAGGGCTCATATGTCCTAAATAAATAACAAGATTGGTATGGGTGAGAAGACTAGATCTTATAGGAAAAGAGATAAATACACCATTTCCATTAAGGCAACCAAATTATTTATTTATGAGAAGGAGCCTACAAGGAATATGAAAGGATGGTTAGGGAAGAGATTTAGGATATCATTGGATACTTAGTAAAGAGATGGAATATCCTACTGATAGGAAAATACTACGGAAAATAATAGAGAAATATTTAATATTTAGAATGAGTTTTAGCTTGGTCTAATCATGTCAATCTCGGGGTGTAAGCTTGTGAAAGGTGCCCAAGTAATATACCATCAAGGGGTGCAAGTTGTGAGCTGAGTGATTATGGATGCAGTTAGAACACACAAAAATAAAACTACAAAAAACCAAAGCAATTTTGGTGACAGGAACTGTCACTTCCTAGTGACAAAAACTAAAACACACAACTCTTAAAGTAAACTATTCTGAAAACTAGAATAAAAGATGAAGATGAAATCAAGAATGGAAACTTGCAAAAAATAAACAGCACACTCAAAAAATGATATTTACAGAATTATTATTTCCTACCAACCAAACTATGGAAATAAAATATATTTGAAAATACTTTATGATAAATAATCTACACAAATATTCAAGTTTCAAATAAGAGTTATGTTCAATATTGAATTGATCGATTATAATATAATTATAATTAAATAGAATCGACCATTTTAGATCTTTTAGAATTTATTGAATCATAAACACATTTTACAATATAGATTAATTTACCTGATAAAAAACATATCACACAAATTATAATCTCTAAATAATTCACAATATGAAACAGTCTCACCAAACGTTCCAAGAGCGGACCCTTCCTCTAGTTCGCAAGGTGAGTGAAGCGGAAATGATTGTCTATGCTGGACTGATCAGCAGAACCTTTATTTTATTTCTCAGAAAGGATACAATGACTTTATTTTGAGTCCCTTTATGGTGCTTATATATATGCATCTTATAACAAATATAAACCAAAATAGTTATTATGTATAACAAACAAAATAATAGCTTATGCACATCCTTGCTTTCAGGTTATAGGTAGTTACAAAAGAAAATAGGAAATAACTATTTTGGTTCCCTCCACATATGAAATCCTTCAACATAGATCTAATTTCAAATATTTGCATCAGGGGTTTCCTTAGCATTTCAAGCACAGGATTTTTTTTGTTTCAATCACCATAAAAATAATACACGTGGATCCTTGGTTGGTTGTGTATTACGTTACTATTGGCTTATTATAGAAAATGGTTAAAATAGAAGATATTTTAGTTTCTCACAATGGACAACTCCATCTTCATTCAATAGTGTATCAAATAATTACTTCAAACTCTTTCTCTTATTCCAAAGAGGTAACCAAATGCCAGCGTGGAAGCTGTAATAATATTTTAAAATAATGACATGAATAAGTTGTAGGCCAACATCATACACAAAAATCTATGTCTCAAATTTGACAGGAAGTTCTCATAATATAAGCGATAGGAAGATCTATAAATCACCATGCTGTAATAATAAAGATTAGTAAAAGCAATCAACAATAAATTTTCTATATTTTAATCTCAAAACCATATTAATGTTAGCATGAATGCTAATGGTATTCCTATGGAAATTATCCTAGTAATGTTGGAGGCATGCTACAATGGTTGTGTGTTGCATTCATGACAGAGTTTTTCGTTGATAGCAACATGTTTTATTGACTGGTTGATTAAAAGCTTGTAGACTGATTGCATAGAATTAAATGAACACCATATAGAAAATCAGCATGTGTGCACTTAGAGGAATACTTCTCATGATGTCTTGGATCACCATATTTGATTGCAGATGCTTATGAGTTGATCGGACAGAGTTATGACTATTTTATTGGTAACTATTTCTCAGGAGACAAAAACTGTGTCTTTCAGAGATGATTGAAGAACTTTGTGGATAGTACTCATGGTTTCTTAAGCTATGATATGCGAACATAGATTTGTGTTGGACACTAGCTAGAGAGATTATTGCAATCATATGGAGCCATGATTGCACAGGTGACATCATCTATGACAAGTGTATTGGCGAAGACCTATTTGGAAACTGACTTGGAACACATTTCAAGCAATGTGATGTGTGAGCTTAATCAACAGATCTGAATGATTAATTGATGTAACTATTATCTTGTAAAATTGTAAGAGGTTTTTTATGCATCTTCACATGGGTCCATTTTTTATTTTATAAATAGGATTTATCATATGAAGGCCGACCCAAATTTAACTATTATAACTTGTATATAAAGATTGAAATCCTTGGAAAATATGGGGGGAACTGCATATGCGAGATGCAGAGGTGAATGTGATCTTAAGGATGTATTGGATATTGTTTGAAAAATAGTATTTGTGCACTCAAGTACAAGGTGGAGCTTTCTTGGCAGTAATTGAAGGCTGGAAGCAGTTTCAGAATAGAAATATCTCAGACTTGAAGTTGTGAGGTTTGGAGAACCTGAGGGTGGCTTTAACTCTCAAATCTCTTAATTGAGTTGATGTATTATATGCCCCTAATAGGGTAATTTCCTTTGATAGGGTTGGACTCCTAGTAGGGTTGATTCCTCAATTGGGATCACATTGTAAAATACTTCTAACAAGGTTTGTCCTTTAACCAGGACCTACTTATTGTAATACTCAGCTCCTAATAGGGTTAGAGCTCTTAATAGGGTTATTATATCTATAGTGCAGATATTTGTGGGTATCATTCCCATTGGGTTTTTTCCCTTAATATGGTTTTCCTCGAGAACAAATCTTGGTGTCTATATGTATGTGTGTTATTACTGCATTCACCTTTCAGTTCAGTATTTTATTATCAGAAATAAATTTGAAGCATTGTATATTGGCATCAATTGATTCACACCCCCCCCCCTCTTAGTTGATTGGGACACTATTATTCTAAAAATTGGTATCAGAGCTTTTGGTCCTCAGTCAGGAAGCCTAACAGCTTGAGGTAAAGATCAAGATGGCCTTATTCAGAAAAGAGAGTCATAAGTTTGATGTAGAAAATTTTGACACATGGAAGGAGAAGATGAAGAATCATCTAATGTGTATGGGATTGGAATATTGGCTCATTACCTAGAAATGTGTGCCTATCATGAAGGAAGAAGACCTTGAAACACTTACTACTACTGAAGAAGAAAGGAAAAGGTTTGTATGAAATGTTGTTTCCAAGGAAGCCTTGGTTAATGCACTATTTGATGGTGAATTCATAGAGGTTAGAGATCTAATAAAGGCAAGTGAGATCTGGAAAAGACTAATTGCACTTTATGAAGGAGATGAATACACTAAGAGAGAAAAGTTATAGAATTGGAGAACAATAATGGAGACAATACTAATTAATGAAGAATGATGAAACAATAAGGATGTATGTTCAAAGAGTATCTTAATGTGTGATTGGAATCAAAAACAATGGAGGTACTTATACAGAAGATGAAGTCAAAAAATATTTTAAGGTTTGTGACTCCTTACAAACCCAAATTTTTGGCTTTGGAGGAGACCATACCACAATACAAAAACTTCACCAAAGAGATGTTAGTAGCTAAGATAACTACCTTTGAGACCATAGAGCTAAAGGATGAACTACCCAAGGTGGAGATAGCATTTAAAGAAATTATTCATAGAACTGGATCTGTTAAAACTAGATCTAACAAAGTAAGCAAGCATGGAAAAAATCTTGGAGAATATTCTAAAGAATGGGAATAGATTCAAAGGTTAGACAATCAAGTGGATGAAAAGATCATGGCCCTAATCGCCAGGAGAGAAATGAAAAGTAAAGGTAAGTTTGAAGGAAAATTGCCTTTGAAATGTTTTAATTGCAATAAGGTTGGTCATTTTGCATCTAGATGTCCAACTAGAGTACCTAATCATAGGCCTATATATGGAAAATACAAGAATGATAAGCAATGCTACTATGCTAGTGATGGATCTAAAGATTTAGATGATGAATTCAATGATGTATTGGATTTTGTTATTATCAAAGAAGAGGATCCTATCTATGAAGAAAAAGCCTTAGTTTCTCATGTTGATAGGAAAACTAATTGGATAATTGATAGTGTATGTTCACATCATATGACTGGTGAAAAAGATAGATTCTTTCAGATAAAGAAGTTTGATGGTGGTGTTGTAAGATTTGGTGACAATTTCCCTAGAATGATTGTTGGTAAAGGATCAATTACTTTGGATGGAAAAACTAACACTGATGATGTACTATTTTTGGATGGCTTAAAACATAACTTTTTAAGTGTTGGATAGCTTTTGGATAAGGGCTATCATTTAGAATTCAAGGATGGTCATTTCTCTATTAGAGGATATAATGGACAATTGATCACATCTGCTACTAAGACCAGAGGTAATATCTTCTAGTTAAACTCTATTGAGGTCAGTTATTTTGTTGCAAAGACTGATGACAATTGTTTATGGCATAGAAGGTTTTTTCATATCAAATTTGACAACATAGTAAAATAATCTAACAATAATGCTATCAAAGAACTACCTAAAATTATGAAACCGGCTAACACTACATGCAGAGAGTGTGTCTTGGGAAAGAAAATAAGAAGCAGTTTTGCAAGCAAAGGATACTCAGCAAATGGAAAGTTGGAAATGATTCATATAGATCTTTGTGGACCTACACAGACTAGGTCATACTTCAAAGATAGGTACTTTATTATATTCACTGATGATTACTCTAGAATGATGTGGGTGGGATTTCTTAGAGAAAAATCAAAAGCATTTGAAACTTTCAAGTTTTATAAGGAAAAAGTTGAGAATGAGATAGGCTTGAAGATAAAGTGTTTAAGATCAGTCAGAGGTGGAGAATTCACTTCACATGAATTTAATACCTTTTGTGAGGAGCATGGTATTATGAGACAGACTTTTGTACCTAGGACACCATAGCAAAATGGAGTTATTGAAAGAAGGAACAGAATAGTTCTTGATGCTACAAGAACCATGTTGATAGAAGGAAAGGTTGCACATATGCATTGGAGAGAAGCAGTCAATACAATAGTATATACAATGAATAGAGTACAAATTAGAGAAGGTAAATGCAAGACACCATTTGAGATATGGTATGGTAAGACGTCTATTGTTATTTATTTCAAAATTTTTGGAAGTAAATGCTACATTAAGAGAGATGAATGTATAGGAAAATTTGATGTTAGAAGTGATGAAGGATTATTCCTTGGCTACTCCACTAGAAGTAAAGCCTATAGATGCTACAATCTGAGAACTAGCAAGATGATTGAAAGTGCTAATGTGAGAGTCAATGAAAAGTTTCAAGTTAGAGAAAAATATTGTGGCATTAACCCCTATGAGATTTCTTTTGAAAATATGAATACAAATTAGAACAATATGTAGACAACAGAAAGTGATAATGAAAGGAATGAAGCATCACGGGATGTTTCAAAAATTGACAATGGCATAAGTGTGAAATTGATGGAACAAACCACACCCAAATATGTTCTAAGAAATCATCCTAAGGATCAGATCATTGGTGATAGTAGCAAAGGAACTAGAATGAGATTATAAAATAGAGAAGAGAGGTCACAATCTACAAATGCCATTTGCTTGATCTCAAAAGTAGAACCATAGTCCACAGATGAGGCATGCAAAGATGAATCATGGATCAAAGCCATGAAGGAAGAACTAGAGCAGATTCAAAAGAAAAACACTTGGGAATTGGTTCCAAGGCCTAAAGACAAAAATGTGATTGGCACCAAGGGGTATATAGAAACAAGATGAATGAAGAAGGCATTGTTGTTAGAAATAAAGCAAGATTGGTATGTAAAGGATATTCACAGCAAGAAGGAATTAATTTTGAAGAAACCTTCACACTTTTTTCTAGGATTGAGGAAATTAGATTATTCCTAGCTTATGTTTCTCATAAGAATTTCAAAGTATATCAGATGGATGTGAAATTAGATTTTGTTAATGGAGACTTGGAAGAGGAAGCATACATTGAAAAACCTAGTGGATTTTCTTTATCAGGGAATGAAGATCTAGTTTGCAGATTGAAGAAATATTTGTATGTGTTAAAAAAAGCACCAAGAGCTTGGTATGAAAGATTGAACAAGTATCTAACTCATTTGGAATTCAAGAAAGGAAAGGTTGACAGCAATTTATACTTAAGAATTAATGAAGAAGGTATCTTGATTGTTGAATTTTTTTTTTATGATATTATATTTGGAGGAAATGATGAAATGAGCAAGATGAAAAGTGAATTTGAAATCTCTATCATTGGGGAAATGAAATTATTCCTTAGATTGTAGATCAGTCAAAGTAAAGAAGGGATATTCATATCTTAGACAAAATATCTTAAAGAACTATTGAAAAATTTTGGCATGGATGACAGTAAACCTGTTGGAACCCCTATGGTAATTGGGATTAAGATATCTTTGGAAGATAAAGAAAAGAATGTACCTCAGACAAGGTATAGATCAATTATTGGAGGTCTTCAATATTTAACACATACTAGACCTGATATTGCCAATGTTGTTGGAATTGTTGCAATATTTCAAGCAGATCCTAAAGAATCTCATCTTATGGTAGTAAAAAGGATATTCAGGTATCTAAAGGGAAGAGTTGATTTTGGTATGTGGTATGATAGATCACAGGACTTCACATTTCATGCTTTCACTGATGTTGATTGGGTAGGGAATGTAGATGATAGAAAAAGTACCAGTGGAGGAGCATTCTTCCTTGGGAAAAGGTTGGTCTCTTGGTTTAGCAAGAAGCAGGAATGCATTGCTTAGTCTACAGTAGAATCAAAATATGTTGCAGCAACAATTAATTGTACACAGATCATATGGATGAAGTAGATGTTGAAGGACATTAGAGTATGTCTTGAAGATTTAGTTACTATCCATTTTGACAATTCTAGCATGGTAAATATGTCAAAAAATATTGTTATGCATTCAAAGACAAAACATATAGCAATAAAGTATCATTTCTTGAGAGATAAAGTAGCAGAAAAAGAAGTAAAGTTAGAATATGTGAACACAAAGGAACAAATAGAAAACATTTTCACAAAACTTCTGCCTAATGATACATTTTAGTATTTGAGAGGTGTGCTTGGGGTCATGCACCATCCTAGACTTGAATAATTAATGCAAAAATTGCATTAGTCTAGAAATATTAGAGCACTATTTCATTCTTTGGACTGAATGCTTGATGCTTCTCCTATGGGGGAGTATATGTACTTGAGTTGAGTTACTGAGAACTCTTGGAGACACAATGACACCTTTGACATTGATGTCATCGGCGGAGAGAATGAAACGTGAAAAAAAGCATGAGGGGATCATCCTTTGGTGGATTTGATGATTGATGAAGAGGATTTGAAAAGATGTTGATACAGATATAGTATAGGCATGTTTTTTATTTATGGAACTTCGATGTTTTTCATCTATGTTTCCATCAATGCCAAAGGGGGAGATTGTTAGCATGAATTGTGATGGTATTCCTATGGGGGAGTGTTGGTTAACAGTTCATCCTCCCTTTAGATTTATAATCTTTGACTCTTCTTAACACCCAAGGTGAGAGAACAAAAGGATGTTCACCAACAAATGGGTCAGTGTAAGTCATCTATCACTGCCCTCTGAATTGATAGGTACAGCTCCTTGATTGTGTTTAATCTTCAATGTATTTGTTTCTTAATGATCATTAGATTATCTCCTATGAGTTTTAACCAAATTTTTTGTAGGCACAAACAATTCAAGCAAGGATAAAGTGGATAACCTATAATCCCCAATGGAATGTTGATCATAGATTATCATGAAGTCTATTATCTAACTTAAACCTACCTCATCTAAGAATGCATATCCTACTAATGAGAATAGAATTAGAATCATATAAAGACAGCAAATAGAATTGCTTATACTACAACTACTAATCATGAAATGGAATTCAAGCAAGAATCACAGCTCCATACATAATTGTACTTTCTATTCAGATGCATCTAAATAACAGGGTGAATAGGAGAGGAATCATACATGAAAGGTAAATGGAATTACTTTAACTACAATTACTGACATGAAATAGAATCCAGCAAGCAATTACAGCTTCACGTGCAACTATTCTGTCTATTCACATGCAAATGAAAATTACTGGTACAACAAACATGAAAATAGCTAAGTAACTAGAATCCCCCTTGCTACAATTGCAAGTTTTCCAACCCTTTCATTCCCTTTATCCCCAGTTTATATAGAGATTACAATGTATGATCTTCATAAGAATCTGAAGCATTTCAGCTTCTAGAATCTGAAAAGGTGAAAGAATAATACTTTTGAAATCACAAAAAAAAAAACCCAAAAGACACTGTCACTTCCCTTGATCTGCCCTAAGAATGTGAAGTGAATAGACTCCATCTATCGACATGAACTTGAGAATGCTACATAATCATCTGCATGCATCCATAAACATCTAGCCATCCCTCTATATTAGACTTCTCCTTGTTTTCATATCATAAAGAATCATCCTTGATGCAATTCTAAATACAAATCTAAATCTAGAAGGAGCATCACCTTATCATCATGAAAACATCTAATAAGGTTACTATGTCTGACATGTGCCACATTATTATGTTTTCCTTTATTGCAATAGGAGCTTCTGACAAAGCCTCTAATCTAGACCTTACCGGTTATTCAACAGCATAAGCCTTTTTAACATGCAATTCTCCTCTCTGTTCTAGATGCATTAATCAACTTAGTCTTGAGACTTCAATATTTCCTTCGACGTGTTCTGTAATAAACATTTTCTATTCTAATACGATAGTTGACTTTGGAAAAAGGTCGAAAGTTCATTTATTTTATTATTCTCCTTCCGTCAACTTTTAACTCTAATGTTTAAGCACCCACCGAATGTTCCTAAGATAATAATCCTTTAATATTTTTTATTGTGCACTGACATGCGTCACCATCCCACCTAACACGTGGATGAATCTCACAAGTTTGAAAAAGCATTTGGCAGGGGTCGCGACTTTGCGAGGACCATCGGATGCGTTCCTTTATTCCACCATAGGTAAGCACGTTGACTCGGGTCCCACCTGGTCCTCCATTGTCGCATGATCATATGGCATTATTTTATTCCATGTGATCATGTGACCGCTCTATGATTGGTGCACATGGACCGATCCCACTAACCTGCAAAGAATCTCCTGTACCATATCGGCAAAGCGACAACTATTGATTAAGCATCTTATAATCGCAGACAAACTTTTCTTGGCCCCACCTGACACATGAAAAGATCTCACAAGTTCGCAAAGCATCTTCCTTCCCATAGCGACTAAGTGACTACCGTTGATTTAGTATCTACAACTCTTTTGGTCCCACGGCTACGTGTCAATATCCCGCTAAGTCACTAAGCATCTTTGGTGACTTAAATTGTCGCATGATCACATAGAAATATTTTAATCCATGTGATCATGCGACCGCTTTATCATTGGTGCATCTGTGCTATCAGAGTACATGGATCCCACTGCCATGTGGAAGTTCTCACTTTCCTGCTAAGAAAAAGTGACATCCTCACGGCAAAGCGGGAGCTGTAGATTTTGACTAAAGATGAAACCTGCACTGGGCCTGCATCTGCTAAGGATTATATGTGTCGTAATCCTGTTAAGCCGCAAAGGGAAACTGGATTCATCGCGGCAAAGCAGGAGTAGTTGATGAAGAATCTCAATATTACTTTCCTGTCGTGCCATATCTTGTCGACTTCAAAACAAAAATGCTTGCCATTTTCACCAATATGATCATAAGACATTGTAGAATCAATCTATGTATTAGAGTAGTGAAAACCATCAACTTTATAGACTATGTAAAAATGCATGAAGAATTTGGTTTCGTTATATATATATTTTCGACTGATCAATCTGTAAATCATATTATATTTTCAATGTTTCCTTTGAAACATACAATAGTCGACTCTATTAACTAACCCAATGCTTAATAGCATTATGAAATTAGGCTCCATTTTCATTGTTTCAGACTTATTACTTAAGTCATTCTCAACTACACAGCACTATCATTATATTTGATGCACATTTCTGATCACACTCCATCATTGCATAATATGACTCATAATTCTATTTCAATGATGTTTATATGCCAATCATTGGCATTGTTCTATTCTTCAATATAATTAAGAAAGCAATTAATCATTATCATTTTTTATCATATGCTTCCATTCAACTTCCATTAGTAAGGTAATACATGTAACAACCTTTAATACTTGGAAAGCCATAACTTTGTTCAACCGATGCCAAGAGCTTGATTAAACTTTTCAAATGCAATGGTGGAATAAGACATCTCTACACTGTTATCAAATCCAATGTGTTTTGAAGACTTTCAAGACTAATCCTTTGTCACTTCCCTTATAACAGTCTTGGGACCGAATCTCCAATGATCACTTATACAAAGAAAAAGATCTCCTGCACATTGACATATGGAAAAGACCTCTTTGAATGTCTTCATCAGCTTTGGCACTACACTATCCAAATAAAGAGCCCTTTTTCTGATTCCTTGCAACATCTGAAGATCATGACTTGAAACCATCACTCTGTCTAAGAAAGAAACATCCATTGAAGCACAAGTCTTTGCCGGGTTAGGATCTACAACCTACCCAAAATAATGAAGCTCTGATAACAACCCACCAGGCTTGAAACAAGATGGCAAAGGAAGGGGAACCTGGAAAAGACTTCTTGTCCTAGGGAAGACTTAAACCTAGACTCCAGACTGACCAGACATGACCAATATTGCCAAAAAAAATGGGTGACCAAAATTCAGACAACAGCTGGCTCCGACTAGTGGATCATGTACTACAAAGTGCATGAAGAATTCAGCTTCTCTGGTGAGACAAGTGCCTTTAGTGTTGGGTTGTGGAGTCTGGACCAAAGAGAACAATGAGCAGCTACATACAGGGAGGGCAGAGGGGAGCAGGGCAAACTGAAACAAAGCAGGAGAAAACAACAACTAACTAAGCAAGGAAAGGCTACACTAAACACACCAAAATTGGAAAGAAAACATATTTACAAAAGGTGAGGAGACCTCACCAACAGGACCATAAACAAAGAAAGATTCATATGTGGCCATTTACAGGAAGAGAGAAGTATGAACCTTTCCTGAACAAAGGAAGATGCTCCACCAATTTGAAACAGCACTGGTAACTTCTGGCTACTCCTTCATTGTTGAACTTGAGTCCAAAATCTATCTGTAACATGATGACCCATAGGACCTTTCCAAATAGCCAAGCCTCATTATAGATCTTTGATTTATCTATGCTTCCATATACATCCTTTCTTGCACATTCAACTTTCTATGATGGAAGAGGATATTCAACATATTCTGAATGTACTACTAGAATATAATTCAATTCATCTCTTTCAGCATTATCACCTCTATTTGTTTTGTTATTATCCTTAGTAGAGATATCAACTTTCACATCAAGATTAATAAAATCAAAACATTGCAAATCCTTTAGAAGTGGAAAAGCATCATATCGTTTGCAAGCACTGCCAATACTAACTTCTAATTTCAAACTGGAGCTGAAACAAAAAGCATCTCCATTACTCACGGCCTCTTCTGGGATTGAAAAATCTTCTTCATTTGTTGTAATTGTTAAACCTTCAAGATGTTCATCTAGATTTAGAACTTCAATATCTGAATTGACTATAGAAGAATCACATGTGGCTAGCATCATGAATTGATCAACTTTTATTTCAAGACTAGAAAAATCTTCATCTATTTCTCTGTCTTGCTGCAGTACTTCATTAGCCACTAAAAATTCTTGTTCAAAATCTATTGTTGCATCAATTTCTTTATCAACATTTTCAATAAGATGATTGACAGAAAATATCTCAGCCTTTTCATTCACACATCTTTCATCAACACAAGGAAAAGGAAACCTAGATACATTTTCTTTTTCAATTATGTTTACCGTTTCTTCTTGATCTTCAAGAATCTCCATAGGATGAAAGGCAAATGGAATTACTTTAATTGCAATTATTGACATGAAATAGAATCCAGCAAGCAATTACAGCTTCACGTGCAACTGTTCTATCTATTCACATGCAAATGAAAACTACTGGTACAACAAACATGAAAATAGCTAAGTAACTCGAATCACCCTTGCTACAATTGCAAGTTTTTTGACCCTTTCATTCCCTTTATCCCCAATTTATATAGAGATTACAATGTATGATCTTCATAAGAATCTGAAGCGTTTCAGCTTCTAGAATCTAAAAAGGTCAAAGAATAATACTTTTGAAATCACAAAAAAAAAGAAGCCCAAAAGACACTATCACTTCCCTTGATCTACCCTGAGAATGTGAAATGAATAGACTCCATCTGTTGACATGAACTTGAGAATGCTACATAATCATCTGCATGCATCCATAAACATCTAGCCATCCCTCTATATTAGACTTCTCCTTGTTTTTGAATACAAATCTAAATCTGGAAGGAGCATCTCCTTATCATCATGAAAACATCTAATAAGGTTACTATGTCTGACATGTCCCACATTATTATGTTTTCCTTTACTGTGATAGGAGCTTCTGACAAAGCCTCTAGTCTAGACCTTACTAGTTATTCAACAGCATAAGCCTTTTTAACATGCAATTCTCCTCTCTGTTCCAGATGTATTAATCAACTCAATCTCAAGACTTCAATATTTCCTTCGACATGTTCTGTAACAGACATTTTATATTCTAATATGATAGTCAACTTTGGAAAAAGGTCGAAAGTTCATTTATTTTATTATTCTCCTTCCGTCAACTTTTAACTCTAATGTTTAAGCACCCGCCGAATGTTCCTAAGATAATAATCCTTTAATATTTTTTATTGTGCACTGACACATGTCACCATCCCACCTGACACGTGGACAAATCTTGCAAGTTCGCAAAAGCATTTGGCAGGGGTCATGACTTTGCGAGGACCATCAGATGCATTCCTTTATTCCACCATAGGTAAGTCTATTGACTCAGGTCCCACCTGGTCCTCCATTGTCGCATGATCACATGGCATTATTTTATTCCATGTGATCATGCGACCGCTCTATGATTGGTGCACATGGAGTGATCCCGCTAACCCGCAAAGAATCTCCTGTACCATATCAGCAAAGTGACGACCGTCGATTAAGCATCGTATAACCGCGGACAAACTTTTCTTGGCCCCACCTGACACGTGGAAATATCTTGCAAGTTCGCAAAGCATCTTCCTTCCCATAGCGACTAAGTGACTACCATTGATTTAGTATCTACAACTCTTTTGGGCCCATGGCTACGTGTCAATATCCCACTAAGTCGCTAAGCATCTTCGGTGACTTACGTTGTCGCATGATCGCATAGCAATATTTTAATCCATGCGATCATGCGACCGCTTTATCATTGGTGCATCTGTGCTATCAGAGTATGTGGGTCCCACTTCCATGTGGAAGTTCTCACTTTCCCGCTAAGAAAAAGTGACATCATCATGGCAAAGTGGGAGCTGTAGATTCTGACTAAAGATGAAACCTGCACTGGGCCCACATCTGCTAAGGATTCTATGTGCCGTAATCCTATTAAGCCACAAAGGGAAACTGGATTCATTGTGGCAAAGCGGGAGCCATCGATGAAGAATCTCAATATTACTTTCCCGTCATGCCATAACTTGTCGACTTCAAAACAAAAACACTTGTCATTTTCACCAGTATGATCGTAAGACATTGTAGAATCAATCTGTGTATTAGAGTAGTGAAAACCATCAACTTTATAGACTGTAAAAATGCATGAAGAATTTGGTTCTGTTATATATATATTTTCGACTGATCAATTTGTAAATCATATTATATTTTCAATGTTTCCTTTGAAACATACAACAGTCAACTCTGTTAACTAACCCAATGCTTAATAGCATTATGAAATTAGGCTCCATTTTCATTGTTTCAGACTTATTACTTAAGTCATTCTCGACTACACAGCACTGTCATTATATTTGATGCACATTTCTGATCACACTCCATCATTGCATAATATGACTCATAATTTTGTTTCAATGATGTTTATATTCCGATCATTGGCATTGTTCTATTCTTCAATATAATTAAGAAAGAAATTAATCATTATCATTTTTTATCATATGCTTCCATTCAACTTCCATTAGTAAGGTAATACATGTAACAACCTTTAATACTTGGAAAGCCATAACTTTGTTCAATCGATGCCAAGAGCTTGATTAAAATTTTCAAATGCAATGGTGGAATAAGAAATCTCTACACTGTTATCAAATCCAATGTGTTTTGAAGACTTTCAAGACTAATCTTTTGTCACTTCCCTTATAACAATCTTGGGACCGAATCTCCAATGATCACTTATACAAAGAAAAAGATCTCCTGCACATTGACATATGGAAAAGACCTCTTTGAATGTCTTCATCAGCTCTAGCACTACACTATCCAAATAAAGAGCCTTTTTTCTAATTCCTTGCAACATCTAAAGATCATGACTTGAAACCATCACTCTACCTAAGAAAGAAACATCCATTGAAGCACAAGTCTCTGCCAGGTTAGGATCTACAACCTACCCAAAATAATGAAGCTCTGATAACAACCCACCAGGCTTGAAACAAGATGGCAAAGGAAGGGGAACCTGGCAAAGACTTCCTATCCTAGGGAAGACTTAGGCCTAGACACCAGACTAACCAGACATGACCAATATTGCCAAAAAAAATGGGTGACCAAAAGTCAGACAACAGGGAGTATCCTAGTAATATTGGAGGCATGCTACAATGGTTGTGTGTTTCATTCATGACATATTTTTTTCATTGATGGCACCATATGTTATTGACTGGTTGATTAAAACCTTGCAGACTAATTGCAGAGAATTGTACGGACACTGTACAAAAAATTAGAATGTGCACACTTAGACGAAGATTTCTCATGACATCTTAGATCACCATCTATGATCACAAATTCTTATGAGTTGATCGGACAAAGTTATGACTAGTTTACTAGTAACTATTTCTCAAGAGACAGAAATTGTGTCTTTCAGAGATGATTGCATAACTTTGTGGATAGCACTCATGGTTTCTTAAGCTATGATGTGTGAACATAGGTTTGTGGTATACACTAGTTGGAGAGATTATTGTGATCATATGGAGTCATGATTATACAGGTGACGTCAGCTATGGTGAGTGTATTGGCGAAGACCTATTTGGAGGCTAACTTGGAACACGTTTCAAGCAATGTGATGTGTGAGCTTAATCAAAAAATTTGAATGATTAATTTATGTGAATATTATGTTGTAACATTGTAAGAGGTGTCGTATGCATCTTTTCATGGGTCCATTTTGTATTGTTTAAATAGGATTTATCCTATGAAGGCCGACCCAGATTTAACTATTGTAACTTGTATATAAAGATTGAAATCCTTGGAAAATATGGGGGGAACTGCATATATGAGATGCAAAGGTGAATGTGAGCTTAAGGATGCATTGGATATTGTTTGAAGAATATTAGTTGTGCACTCATGCACAAGGTGGAGCTTTCTTGGTAGTAATTGAAGGCTGGAAGCAGTTTTAGAATAGAATTATCTCAGACTTGAAGTTGTGAGGTTTGGAGAACCTGAGGATGGCTTTAATTCTCAAATCTCTTAATCAATTTGATGTATTGTATACCCCTAACAGGGTAATTTCCTTTGACAGAGATGGACTCCTATTAGGGTTGATTCCTCAATTGAGATCACATTGTAAAAGACTCCTAATAGGGTATGTCCTTTAGCCAGGACCTACCTATTGTAATACTCAGCTCCTAATAGGATCAAAACTTTTAATAGGGTTATTATACCTATAGTGCAGATATTTGTGGGTATCATTCCCACCAAGGTTTTTCCCTTAATAGGGTTTTCCTCAAGAAAAAATCTTGGTGTCTATATGTATGTGTGTTAATATTGCATTCATCTTTTAGTTTAGTATTTTGTTATCAGCAATACATTTGAAGCATTTTATATTGGCATCAACTGATTCACCCCCCCTCTCAGTTGATTGGGACACTATTATTCTAACAATTAAATACTACTTATATATATATATATATATATATATATATATATATATATATATATATATATATATATATATATATATATATATATATATATATATATATATATATATATATATATATATATATATATATATATATATATATATATATAAGTCACTTGCAACGTAAAATGGTAAATATGGCAAAATGGAATCGAAATAAAGTATGGAAGTGAGTATGAAGTACATTAAATAAATTAAAATATGGCATAAAATGGGTCATAAATAGCTCTCATCAATCCCCCCAACTTAGTATATTGCACGTCCTCGTGAAATCATTAGGATCAAGGGGTCTTAGGTTTGAACTAAAAGCACTTATATTTATGGCTTTGGCTCCATCCTGAATCATGATACTCATGTATAAACAAAAATCCCTTTCTTTGCTTCACATGACAAGCTTTGTTGTTTTCTTCTTTTGTTTTTTTAATTTTCTATTTCCAATACTGATACCTCCTCTTATTTTTGTTCATCATTTTTTCTCTTTTCTTCTTCTTTTCATTTATAGCATCATGGTTCAAATGGCTACATATATGAGGTTTCATGAAAATTTTATCTCACGATGCATAAGCTTATTTTAAATGGGTGAAGTAGGAGACAAAACAAGGGATTATATAGGATGGAAATAATGGAGATTAAAATGGGATTACTGAGTATGATGGATGAAAGATATATAATAGGATGGAATACCTCCCCCCAACTGAAAGGGTTTACTATCCACAGGAAACAAGGAGAGACTAGGTAGGGGTGTTGCATAATGAGCAACATAATAAACAATATTAATAAAGTTAAGAGATAAATTAATAAAAAAATAAAATGATTGTTTTACCAACTTGCATGTCCATATTAGGCTAAGAATGGGAAGCAGACAATCTCAGTAACACCAATTATGAATATGCAACAAGGAACCAAGAACTACAATACCACAAAATAGATCTAGCTAGCTTGAAGCACTAGAGAGCAAAGCATCGGAAGGAACCAAAAATTGTGACAAAGAATGCAACTTTAGGAGCTAGCGTCATCTGACTGAACCATTGTAGAACAAATGACTTGTAGAATATTCTACAAAAACACCTCGACTGAACATGTAACACATAATATAGGTGATCAAAGTTATGATGACCACACTTGATTAGAGTAGAGCTACACAAGTGAGTGACAGGAGGTTCCAAGAATGAAATAACCATAGAATCCATTGAGTGTTCCTAAAAAGAATGATTAGCGAGAAACAAGAACACCAATTATTGCATTTTTTCTTTTTTTTCTTTTTTTTCTCATTTTTTTCAATTTTGATCACAAGTGACCACTAGCAAGCCAATTTTCAATCACTCACCACTTAATGGTGTTGTAAAAATAGTTTTCACCATTAAGAATTTATTTTGCAGTTAATAGCCGCCAAAAATTGGTTTTTAGATATTAATTGGCCAACAACGCCTGAAGGTTTTCATTGTTGGATCTTTTATTACTTTTTCTCCTTTTTGTCCTTTTTCAATTTTTTCAGTTTTGAATAACTACATATAATGACCAAATAAATTGAAACTCTCATGTAGATGATAGAAATAACACCATCCAAATCACAGAGTTCCATGGAATTCACTGATAAAATTGGTTGCTTGTAAAACTTGAACTGATGACCAATAGAAAGAAATATATCTCACCAAGAGTGACCATTCACCTCTCCATAGTATGAGTTCTATAAAAATGTTATATCCTGGTGAACTCATTCCACCATATCAGAAATCTGGTTCTAGAACTTTGGAAAACATGCCCAATCACTTGGTTGACATAATTACTGATAGAGAAGGCAATGAAATGAAAGACCCATATAGTCCTCCAACTTATCCATATAGCTTCAGATAGGTAGATGAATCAATTCATGATGATAACATACTCAACTTATTTTTATATCCTTCACATGTCTTCATGTCATCTCTGGATGTGTTTGATGAAGAATTATTCAAAGATGTGATACTGCAAGATCCATGGGCCTCAAAAACCAAGTGTTGTATTATCTAGCATCAAAGGTGGTATGAAAGAGAACTCGTATCCATGAATAATGAACATATGTCTCAATAATCCTCTTGTGATTTCTATGAGAAAAACACAAAGTAAGCATGAGTTTCTCCCCAATAAGGCCAACAAATTTTATCATTGGATGCTTAAATAAATAAGCAATCAACAATTGGCATTTGTGAGAGAACACTAGATAACCACTAGAAGAGACATGTAACCACATTCTCAAGACCAAGTAGATCAAGTAGAGCAATTTGATATCATTTATTTAATAACTCCACCATGATATGTGATGTATTTAGTAGAAAATGAATGGTAGAGTTAGTGATATGAAAAAATACTTGATAATGAGTTCTTGCATAAAAGATAAATACTAACTAACACAAGAATGCATACCCTTATTTAGTCCAAATCACATATGTGTGGTATTGTTACAAGCATCGATGAAATGTGAAGACAAGAAAAAGGAACCAATGATTTTTGAACTTCATAGGATGCCCCCCCAACTTTATTTTATAGTGCAACTTCATGATGGAACTAGCTTAATCCAAAGAACAAATTTAGTAACTTGAGCCTTTAATAAATAATCCAAATATGTTAAAAAAATTTTGGATGTCCCCCAACTTAATTTTATATCACAAAAGTATGGGGTCAAGAGGAGAATCCAAGGAATATACCTTTGATCAATGAATGGTCATCTTAATGCAAAGAATAAAGAGTGAGAAAGATATAGATATGTACTTTGATTATTTTTATATGGATGATCATCTATTGATAACATATTTTACTTGGTCATTAATGCATATAATCCCTTAGAATTGTGCTTAATCAATTAGCAATGGTCCCAAATTAACAAGTGTGTGAGGAATACGCAATTTAACCATAGGCCTCCAAAGATCGATATGAATAATTTGAAAAGTAATAAAAGAGAGATCTTGGAGAATCGGAAAACATATTTGAGGAATGAGTGATTTATATTGTTTAATATCTATTAGTGTATGAGTAATGTCAACACACATATTTATGAGTTCAATGATTAAAATTGACTCAATTTGAAGTATGACCTCATTTGCATTCATTCCCTCTAACGAGTGTGATTCACTAAGTGGAAAAGAAGAATAAAGCTGATTATAATTCAATAAATTATATTGTTCTTCTAATTCAATTAAACCAAAATCACATCCCTTGTGTGCATCAATACATTGCAATGTTGATTTACCAATTTTAAGCACATCATTAGAAGGTAAAGGGATCCTTGAAAGTTCAATGTTATATGTAGTTTCAACCACCTTATTATGAAATGTGTTATGCGGCATTATAGTTTCCCTTGGTGGATAAGTTGGAGTGGGTGAAAGATGTATGGGATAATGAAAATAGTAATAATTGATATAGAGTGGGTGGGATGAAGTAGGATGGGCATAATGGAGATGGTAACATATAATATGGATATAGTGATTGTTTTGAGCATGCAAGACTGCATTCATTGTGCATACTAGGTGGAAAATTGTTTTGAAGAAATATTTTGTCTTTCCAATGCAATAGAGTAATCCTTACCTTGATATTCTTGATTTTGAGTTTGAAATTATTTATCTGTTACAAACAATGCTTGTTCACTTCCATCCTTTCCATGGTGAGGCTCACAAATATAGTGTACATCATTCACCATGCTCTCTTGTTTGTTGGGGCATATGCACTTATCATTCTGCCTGTAACAAATAGAACAACAATTAGTTAAATCCTCATTCTTAAAATCATATTGTTCAAAAAATTCAGCAATTATGTGCTCTTGTTCAGGCATAGAAATAACATTTGAACATACCTATGATAATGGAAGATCAAGATAGTCTAATTTGCATTCATTAGGTAGAGAAGGTTCAAAAACACCATCTTTGGTCGGCACAAGTCCCCCACCAATTTCTTCTTCTTTTTTAAATTTGAAAGCAAGGGTCTAGGGGCAACAGCCCCCAGTAGGGTCAAGGGGCAACACCCCTTGCTGGGTCCCGGAGAAACACCCTAGATGTGCTCCTTGTCACAGTACATGGTGGGGTCAAGGAGCAGTGCCCCCGCCGCCAAGCACATTTTTCTTCCTATGTTCCCTTCATTTTTTGCATTTTTGAAGCATTTTTCACCCAAAATTGATGTGCCTAAACTACCTTGAAAATACATCATTTTTAACATTTTTCCTTCAAAATTATTTGTTTTTTACCGGTCACTCACAACTAATGATAACGTAAAATTTAATCTAACTTCTAAGACCTACTTGCAAACTCTTAAACAATGCACCTAAATGATTTACTATAGCACAAACCTAAGGTATCAGACTGAGCAAGGTCGACACTTTATCAAACACTCTCTAAGGTGCACTATTCCTAACTCAACTCATCAAGCTAACATGTCTTTGACACCTTTCCCCGGCAACGGTGCCAAAATAATAGGCCAATACTAGGGCAAATAATAGAGAAATATTTAATATTTAGAATAAGTTTCATCTTGGTCTAATCATGTCAATCCGGGGGCGTAAGCTTGTGAAAGGTATCCAAGTAATATACCATCAAGGGGTGCAAGTTGTGAGCTGAGTGATTATGGATGCAGCTAGAACACATGAAAATAAAACTACAAAAAACCAAAGCAATTTTGGCAACAGGAACTGTCACTTCCTGGCGACAAAAACTAAAATACACAACTCTTAAAGTAAACTATTATGAAAACACGAATAAAACATGAAGATGAAACCAAGAATGCAAACTTGCCAAAAATAAATAGCACAACCAAGAAATGATATTGACAGAATTATTATTTCCTACCAACCAAACTATGGAAATGAAATATATTTGAAAGTACTTTATGATAAATAATCTGCACAAATATTTCAATTTCAAATAAGAGTTATGTTCAATATTGAATTGATCGATTAAAATATAATTATAATTAAATAGAATCGACCATTTTAGATCTTTTAGAATTTATTGAATCATAAACACATTTTACACTACAAATTAATTTACCTGATACAAAACTTATCACACAAAATATAATATCTAAATAATTCATAATATGAAATAGTCTCACCAAATGTTCCAAGAGTGGGCCCTTCCTCTGGTTCGCAAGGTGAGTGAAGCAGAAATGATTGTCTATGCTGGACTGATCAGCAAAACCTTTATTTTATTTATCAGAAAGGATACAACGACTGTATTTTGAGTCCCTTTACGTTGCTTATATATACCCAACATATAACAAATATAGACCAAAATAGTTATTGTGTATAACAAACAAAATAATAGCTTATGCACAGCCTTGCTTATGGGTTGTAGGTAGTTACAGTAGAAAATATGAAATAACTATTTTGGTTCCCTCCACGTATGAAATCCTTCAATATAGATCTAATTTCAAATATTTGCATCACGGGGTTTCCTTAGCATTTCAAGCACAAGATTTTTTTTGTTTCAATCACCATAAAAATAATACATGTGGATCCTTGGTGGGTAGTGTATTATGTTACTCTTGGCTTATTATAGAAAATGGTGAAAATAGAAGATATTTTAGTTTCTCACAACGGATAGCTCCATATTCATTCAATAGTGTATCAAATAATTACTTCAAACTCTTTGTCTTATTCCGAAGAGGTAACCAAATGCCATCGTGGAAGCTGTAATAATATTTTAAAATAATGACATGAATAAGTTGTAGGCCAACATCATACACAAAAATTTATGTCTCAAATGTGAAAAGAAGTTCTCATAATGTAGGTGATAGGAAGATCTGTAAATCAACATGCTGCAAT